>PVLA01002470.1:218890-268224 GCA_004027455.1 Hydrochoerus hydrochaeris
TTGCCCGTCTCTGGCTGCCTGTCCAGTGTCTCAGGGTAGTTGTCTCACAGGAATTTTGTAAATCCTCCTCCATGAGCTCTTTCACTTCTCTCACATTATTCACAGAAGGCAAAACCCCACAACCAGTCCTCACAAAGGGGTTATCTAGAGGGCCTCCAGCAACCCCCCTGGAGTCTCCACCCTCGACTCCATATTGAGCGTTACATAAAAACATACACATGTGAACTACACAAATTACAATTATCAGTACAAAACATTTCAAGATCCCCGTGCCCAATTCCCACATGCGGCGTCCTTTTCCTGGAGAAGCGATTGTCACAAGGCATGGATGGACTAGGGCGCGGCATGGACAGAAAAGGGCGCCGCACTGTGGGGTGGGGCTTGGCACTGGAACTATCTGGGGAGGTGCTAATGAGCAGTGTGCATGTGCAGTTTTGCCCTTAGGGCAGGAGATTGTCCAACTTTTCCCTTGCTAACCGGATGTGAACTTGGCTTTTGGGGTCTACTTCTTGCCTTGTGATTGATCAAGGGGTATTCTTAGTCACACACTACTGCTTTATGTCACATTTCCCTCTGGATTTTCCTGGGGGCTCCATCTTGATCTCTTTCCCCACACCCCAGCCTCCTCAGGGCCATGTTTCTGTGTCTTTTTCCCAGGGACTAACTTCTGTCTCCCCTGTGTGGTCTCAGTGCTGATGAGCATGTTGTGGTTCCTGCGCAGGATGTGCCTTCAGAGAACGAGGAAGCTGAGGCTATGATCCAGACCTCCCAGGCCAAGGGGATGGTGGGGATATGGAGCCGGCTGCCTGCTCCCCAGGATCAGCCTGGCTATCGTGGTGAGTAACCTCTGTCCTTATAGGTGGCAGAGTGACTGAACAGGGGCCTCATATTGCCCTAAAGGTAACATTTGTATTCTGAGAAGCCCAGTCATGTGTGCATGTGCGTGTGTGCTTGTGCATGTGTGTACATTTGCATATGAAGAGGAGGCTAGATGGCTTCAGTCCTAGATCTCGAGTGGCCTCTCAGAGGTTCTGTTCTTTCCCTTCAGCCCCGCTTCCCGCTCTTCTTAAAGAGAGGAGTACCAGAGAGACAACAGATGCCTGCTTTGCCTCCGGGGTCCATGTGAGTTACCAGTACTTTTATCTTCTCTGAGACCTTCAGGATGTCGAATCTATAAACTGGGCCTCGCCACATCTGGGTGTAGTGCACACTTGTAATCCCAGCACTCAGGAGACCAAGGCAAGAGATTGCAAACTGAAGCCTGGGGTACATAATAAGACACTGATGCAAAACATTAAAATATAAAATGGGTCTTGCTTTCTTCTCTAGGCCTTTTTATCCTATCCATCCTACCCCATCCACAGTTGCTGAGTGAGGCAGTGTGGTGGCCTCAGTCAGATCTTCTCATTCCAGGCACCTGTGGCATTGGGAGACATTCCCTTCTATTTCTCAAGGGAAGAGTGGGGCTCCCTAGACCCTGCTCAGAGGGATCTCTTCTGGGACATAAAGCGGGAGAACTCACGGAACACCGCCCCAGGTAAGTGGGGCCAGGAAGGCCCCCCATCTTGCTACTAGCCCTAATCTTCCCTCCCATGTCCCTTAGCTGGATCCAAAGTAAACTTTTCTCAAGTGCTTTTGAGAGCCTTGGGTGATTTGTATGTGTTGACCTTTATTTTCATGTGTATTAGGTGACAAGTATCAAAGGTGACTAACTCTGCGTTCTAAGGGCATTTTCTCATTGGGGTCTCACAAAATGGTGCACAGAAAAATTGTCCACATTTGATAGAAGAAACTGAAACTCAGAAAGGCCAATGAATACAGAAAGGACAGAGCCAGGACTCAGCCAAGCTTGGTTGTGAGGCCACCTACCCACCAGCTGCAAGAATGTTAACAGCAAGAGCCAGTCCACTGGGCCAATTAGCTCAGTGGCATAAGCACCTGCCTGGAAAGCGTGAGGTCATGAGTTCAATTCCCTGTACCGCAAAAAAAAAAAAAAGAGCCAGTCCACTCCCCAGTATCACCCTCCCCCATTTGAAGCTATCATTCCTCCTTAAGCCAGTATGTTATTAGCCTGGCTTATTGGGGATCATCTCCTTTAATCTGCATCACTTCATGGGCAGGCTGGGGTCCCTTCCTGTACCAAACTGCTTGTGTTCCTGAGTTTAAAGAGCTGGGGCTTGGGGAGACCCTACAGATGAGCAAGCTTGGTGCCTCAGTTTCCTCTACTGGGAGTGTGGATGAGCTGATCTCTTGGGCGGATTCTGGGACTGGACATTGGTTCTTCAATGTAGAGAGCCTGGCAGAGGTGGGAGGGGAACTGGGCCAGGGTCACGCAGAGTAGGTGCCTCTGAAAATGGAACTTGAGGCTTATTCTAAACCTCACCTCTGCAAGCCTTACATTACCATCCTATTTTATAGAAAAGGAAACTAAAGATCTCCTGGTTGAACAAAGCCAGGGAGCTTTCCCTGAACAACCTTTCTCCAGAAAAAGAGACCTTTGGGACTAAAGGAGCCACCTCTACCCCACCCTTTGCAGGTCTGGGGCTCCAAAGTCAGAGCAAGAAGGTCCTGATAGAGGAGGCACTGCCAGGCCAAGTCGATGGCGAAGGAACTATGTCCTGGAACCCCAGAGATGCTGAGGCCTGGGAGAAAGAGCACCAGCCCGGGGTGTCCCTGGGCAGGCCAGAGGGGGCACGGCGGGGGCGGCCACCAGCACGCCGGCGCCAGTTCCCAGACCTAGCTACAGAGAAGCCGCATAGCTGTGGGCAGTGTGGGAAGCGCTTCCGCTGGGGTTCAGATCTGGCTCGCCACCAGCGCACACACACTGGTGAGAAGCCACACAAGTGTCCTGAGTGTGACAAGAGCTTCCGCAGCTCTTCGGACCTGGTACGCCACCAGGGTGTGCACACAGGCGAGAAACCCTTCTCTTGCAATGAGTGTGGCAAGAGCTTCAGCCGCAGCACCTACCTGGCTGATCACCAACGCATCCATACAGGTGAGAAGCCCTTCGGCTGCAGTGACTGTGGCAAGAGCTTCTCACTGCGTTCCTACCTGCTGGACCACCGGCGTGTGCACACTGGCGAGAGGCCCTTTGGCTGTGGGGAATGCGACAAGAGCTTCAAGCAGCGTGCTCACCTTATAGCCCACCAGAGCCTTCATACCAGAATGGCTCAGCCTGTGGGGTGAGCAGCCAGTGGGAGCCATGCTGCCTCCTTTGTCCCCTTGGGGCTTCACTGGTCTTCAGGCACTTCCTGGCCTACTGGAGTGAGCCAGGCTCAGGGCTTCCCTGCCTGCCCCTATGTACTTGCACTCCTTGGAACAGAAGTCTGGATGACTTTGTCTTCCCTTTTGCTCTGTGTTTCTCTTTTCCTTAGTTTCCTGGAGCCTTAGTGTATTCCTTGCAGGGGCCGCAGGTAGTGTGAGGATTCAGGCAGGGTCCAGGGCTTCTTCTCAGTGCCCCTCAGCTAGATGTGGTCACTGGCTCTTTGTTTCCTGTCCTCTCAGGTGAGTCCGTGGGCTATTGCCCCCTGCCCTGCCCACCTGTGCCTTCTGTGGGAGTGGGGGACTAGCCTTGGCCCCCCCAGGGGACAGCTTGGCTTTAGGAGAGACAGTGGGTCCACATGTGAGAAAATGAGGTCTGGGTCTTGCCACAGGGATATGCTGGCCTGTATTTCCTTCCACTTCCAGGCCATGATCACTGTGACCTGGCCTGGCCACAGGAAGCTGTCATATTTGCTTTTGGCAGATGCACCCCTCTTCTGGTGAGCCTCCATCTACCATTCCAGATGGTTGGTGATTGGAGGCCCCCTGCTGCCTACTCCTCCAGAGGCATGGTCTTGACTGTACTTAACACTAGCACTCCATCAGCACTTTGTTGCTGACTCCTCAACCATTGCATTCCATTTTTTTGTCTACATTGTGTGTAGATTTGTATGAAAAGGAACATATCAGATCCCTTCCAAAGAGGTCAACCCATTAGAACTCAGAAGGGTTTGAATAAACATGGGAGTTTCTCTTTAGAGTGTCTATTCTTCAGGTGGCTACAACAAGGGTGGGGGACCTAGAAGTTTATTCCTTGGCCTTATGACATGGTACTGCAGTGACTCATGGTGTTGTATAGTCACCAAGTGGAGCCATATCCTGGGCTTGCAGGGATTGGTCCCAAAGGGTAGCCATAAACCCCAGCAGTCCATCCCTTTCTGTTAGCCTATGTCAGCCCTGGTCTGGGCAGCCATCATCCTAGCAGGGGACGCCCCCTCTGCCCCCACTGGGGAAGTGAGTGAGAGGCTGGAGAGGGCTGGCTTGGTTGGGTTTGGAGAATTCTGTTCCTCATTGGGTTCTGAAATCAAAGCTGCCCTGTGGTGGAAGTTCTTAGGAGGAGAGGCTGATGTGTCAAAATGAGCCTGCCCCTGTTCTCCAGCCTCTCCTCCATATCCAGCCTCCTTGCTGCCTGGGGCCAGGGGAGGCCTGTGCAGAGCTGGCAGGTGTCAGGTCAGAGCAAGTGGTCACTGGAGTGGTCCTGTTCCCTTAGTAGTCTCAGTTTGCTCCACCTAAGGAGAAGGTGGCAGACATGATGATCCTGCCCCACAACCAGTCTTTGTGGCAATATCTGTCCCCTGGGCCCTTCCTTATCCAATCTCCAACTTAATATATCACCCTGCAGTCTGGCCACTCCCCATCACTCACATGAAGTAAGCAAGGCCACGTGGCAGACAAAGCTGATTCCAGTTGGCATTTTCTGCCTCTGTGAGCTCAGTGTTGTTGTGTGCCTACACATGAAGTAGCATGTATACACATCTGTGTTAGATGCAGGTAGGCGAAGGGAGGCACTAGAGTGTAATAAGATCAGATAGGAGTGTGGGCCAAGAGCTAAGAACAGAGTTGGGTGTGGGTTTTGGGTGCAGGTTCCTCGCCCAGATGGAGGCACATTAGTGCCACCCAGGAAGTAACTGGCTACACACAAGAACAGAGCTGGACTGGGGAGGTGGAGCTCAGGTGTCTGGGGTAGAGTCCAGTTCAGATCATAAACTACTGATAGGAGGCAGCTTGGGGAGATGTGAGGGTTAGGATCCAGGGTACTAGGTGCCAGGATCAGGTGAGCTCAGTGCTTAGAGGAAGCCCCACCTCACTTCCGTGGCCTTCCTGGTGGCTGGGACCCTACAGGTGGCTGCACAGCTGGAAGATGCTCAAGACAGCCTGGGGAGAAGGGTAGTAGACAGTTCTGTTTGGTCCAGCCTGATCCTGATGGCCTGATTGTGTCCTCTGCCCAGCCCATCTCTGACCTTATCTCTCCAAGGGAAATTCAGTATGCAGGGGTCACAGGTGGCACTGACATTCAGCAACCCTGGAGTGTCTGCCATTACTGCTGCTACCCTAGAATATGTATTCCAAGCCCTGGACTTTAAAAACCATAAGAAGAATGAATTCTAGGTACAGGTGAGCTCTCCTGCCTCAGCCTCAGCACCCACCCCACTCAGCTCCCCAGACTCAGGCCAGACCTTGGCCCTTGTACTTAGGGCATCCTTGAGGAGCTGGTTTGGTTCCAAGAGCAGCTGAATGCCCAGGGGAGTCCTGTGAGCTGTGTTCTTGGTAGCCCCTAATAGAGAGCTGAGGCAGCCACTGCCATTGGTCCAGGAGCTAAGTTGCTGTGGGACTCTACAGGGCTGCCCCAAAGTCTTCCTGTTGTTCTCTAGTGGTCCTGGGGCTGAGTGGCTGGTCCCGGACCTTAGATCAAATGGGGGTGGGAGATGGGAGAGAGAGCTGGGAGCTTCCTGCCAACATACAGCACCTGCCTGCTTCTCTACCAGCTGAGCAGGAGCCTGGAGCCTTCCTTGCTGGTCTGGAGGAGCTCTGCAGCCACTCTCCTCACTGGTCCCTGTTGCAGCTGCTCACAGACGTAGGGGCCCTAGAAAGCATGTAGAGGGGCCAGGGCCATGGTCCCCCAGCTTTTTGTGCTGCTGACCCAGTTTTATTCTCATGTACTCCCCTGCCACATTGATTCTCCAAACCTTTATGGTCTACATAGGCAGTGTGAGCCTTGGGGTGCACTGCTCCAGACAATCCAGGCTGTCTCCAGCTCCATGCCATGCCCCCTTGTTGTTCCAGCCAACCTCACACAGTGTCTTCCAGGCTGTTAGTAGTTAGGAGCTCTCTCCTGAGTTCCTAGTGTCCAGACTGGTGTTTCCAGCTGCCCCTTTGACAGTGACTGCTACCTGTTAAACTGAGGGCTTCTAAAGCTGGGTACCCAGGGTCTGAAGGTCTCACTGGGTAGGTGGGTGGTGTCTGGGAGATCCTGCAGGTGAGTGGGAGGTGCTACAGGGCCACTCTAAGATCTTCCTTGGCTCTCCCAAGCTTGGTGTCCTCCCACATAGTGCCTACCCTAGGAGCCTTCCTCCCTCGATTGTCCCACCCTCTGTGCCCACAGACCTGTGGGGTGGGGGTCAGTGATGATACAACCACTGTCCACTTGAGGCCCTCCATCCCCAGGGAAATAAATGACTTTAAGACTGAACCAACAGGCTGGGGGTTTAGCTCAGTGGCTTAAGTGCCTGTCTGGCAAGCACGAGGTTGTGAGTTCAACCCCCTGGTACCAAAAAAAAAAAAAAAAAATACTGAACCAAAGCCTAGGTCTTGCCTCAATCCAGGTCGTGCTCCCCATTCTCCTCCCTCCCTTTTGGCAAATGACCCCAAAGAGCCTGTAGTAGTCATGAGGTGGCTGAGTCTTTCCCTGGAACCAGGATTCTGACAGCCTCATTGCAGTCTCTTCCTTATTCCCACAGAGCAGCTCTCCCCCACTCCTCTACAAGCAGCCCTCAGGAGGCTTTGAGCCCCACCCTCCCAGCTCTTCTGCAGGATGGCTGAAGAGTCTGCTGGGGACAGCTACTGCCCAGTCTTCCAGAGCTCCTTACAGGGGGCCCTGTGCCTGGGAGGTGTGGAGCCCTGGAGGCCTGAGGTGAGGGGACATGATGGTAGTCCAAATATATAGCCAGTTGCAGGTGGAATAGAGGCTGAGACCCAGAAGGGGAGGTGAGTAGCTGGGAGTCTCCTCAAACCATACTGAGTGCACATTGGCCTTCTCTGTAGCCGGACCCTGGTCCCAGTGCTCAGTATGATCTATCTGGAGCCAGAACTGCCCTCCTCCTGGCTGTAGTCCAAGACCGGCGTGGGGTCCAGAATGAAATGGAGGCCCTGGGAGACCTGTGCCAGGCCCTGGGCTTTAAGGCTGCTGTTAGGACAGACCCCTACAGCTCAGGCAAGGAGAAATGCAGAACTTCTGGTAGTGCTTGGAAGGAAAGCTATCCCTCCCCTAGAACTCTGGGGCTACCTCCTGGCCTTGCCCACATCATGACCTTAAGTGTACTCACCCACAAGTCTAGCTTTCATCTTCTTAGCTGCATGCCTGGGACAGTCACTTCCTTGCATCAGGAAGCTTGTCCCCAGGGCTCCCTGACCTTTTCTAGCTGGTTTCTGCTTCTCCAAAGTCAAAGCTCTCTTTCCAACAGTCTCATTTTTTTTTTCTTGCACAAACATCAGCCCACTGCCCTCTCCTCATGCCTCTTAACCTTTTCCCACTGGGGCAGGAAAGGAATTGGTTCTTGGAAGCAAGACCTCCAAGTCATCTCCAAAGAGCTCATGCTGAGTGTTACAGGGTAAGAAGAGGGCTTCTTCTCTGTACCTGAGGCTGCCTGCAGGTGGAGGTCTGGTGGCAGAAGCTGGGGAAGTGCTCTCAGCCCAGTCAGGGAAGCTAGGAGCCTAGGCCCTGTCTTTAATTTTGCCTTTACTCCAGGCATTCTGGGAGGATCTGGCTCAGTTCCAAGAGAGGCTGAATACCCACAAGGGCCCTGTAAGCTGTGGCCCTGGTGGCCTAAAGGGATGGCTGCTGGGGGCTGACGGAAAAGAATAGCCAGAGGCACTAGTGGGGGATGTAAGCCTCTGCCCAGCACTACAGGGCCTCCCCAAGATCTTCCTGTTTCAGGCTTGCCATGGGGGTGAGCAGCCTTGCCTCTTTCTCGTTTCCTGTTGCCCTAATTTCCTTAGCCAGCCACTGACCTCCCGCACTTGCTGTCCATCTCCTCCAGGAAGCCTGAGTGCTGGCCCTTCTTACCCCTTCTCCCATTCTTCCTACAGTCAAGTCCATGAACTTTAATTCTTAACCCTCAGCCTGGTCATTCAGTGCTCTGAATGTTTCAGGCCATTTCTCAAGTTCTGCGACCTGGGTTCTTGCCTTGACCCCACTGGGGGTCTGTAGTCTGTAGCCACCAAATGAAATGATCTACTCCTCCTTTTCCTCCAGGAAACAGATTCTGGTGTGGGGTCACTAGCTGGTACCAGTGCTGGTTGTGGGTACCTCCAGCAATTTCTTGCCAGGCAGATGTCCTCCAGATCCATGCACATACCCAGGGTGGGTCTTGTGGTCCTTCCAGAGCCTGGACTTGGCAGGGCTGGTGGTAGGAACAGTCCCAAGAGCATTTCTAGTGCTCTCATCTGGGTTCCTGCTATCACCTCTGATTCCTCTTTGCCAAGATGATGGGAAGAAAGTCTTCCTAAAGTGCAAGGGCCTTTGGGAAGTAAGAGCTGTTCTCTTAATTCAGCCTGGCAGCCACCTGAAGTCAACATCAACTTCTGAGACCACACAGCTGGTAAGTAGCAGGGCTGAGTGTTGGTCTTCAATTTATGTTCTTTCCTCCCTGCATTTTTCCTGCTGTCCTGTGCTTCCTTGATCTAGAGAAGGGGAAACCCTAGGACTGGTGGAGTCCCAGGATGATGTTTAGAGTTGACTCCTCTAGCAGGCAGCTGTTCCAGGGACCCCACTTCAGGACATTCTGATCAGGCAGCCATTCTGACAGTGTATGCAGCTGCTGAGGGTAAGATCCCCATAGGTCTTTACATAAGTCCAGCTTCCTGCTTTAAGATCTGGAGTGATCTTAGGGATAGCCAAGACTGCAGAGTAGGACCCAAAGGTGCCAACCCAGTTGCATTTCATTTAAGCCATATTCCTTCCATGGTTTATAATTTGTATTAAGAATAATGATGGCAAAAAAAGAATAATCATGGCCAGGTATGGTAGCACATGTTTGTAAGCCAGAATTCAGGGCAGAATTGTGGCAAGTTTGAGGCAAGTCTGAGCTACATAGTGAGTTCAAAGCCATCTTGTATTGTGTAGTGAGACCTTGTCTCAAAAACCAAACAAAAGCATAATGATGGTGAGCACAGGTCAAGTACTAACTGTGCCAAGCACTCTGTGTGCATAATTTTCTCCATGCTGTAAGTTCTACAAGGACCCTCCTCAGTGCTAGTATGTAGCAGGAACACAGTAAATGTTCACTATTGAATCTACTCACATATTCACTCTGTGGATATGGAGTAACAATTTGTTCCAGATGCAAGAAATCCCTGGCCCCTGTCCTGTTCTCTGGCAGGCTCCTCATGTCCTCTCTTTTTGCGGCTTCCTACATCCACTTACACTGGTCCTTGGAGGGTGGGATGTAACAGGCAGAAGCCCAATCCTAATTCTCTAGCCCTGGTTTCCTGACCTAGGCTGTGTGGCTTATCAGGATGAGAAAGGCTCAGACTTTGTCCTGATGCTGGTGGAAGTTGTCAGAATGAATCCTGGGGGAGACCTTCTGGAGCTGCTAACAGAGGTGTGAGGGGTAGGTGGCCAGGAAAGACTGGCTGGGTGGGGCCTTCTCCCAGCCCTGGTTTTCTGATCACCTTATGTTCACCCTTTTGGTGAGGAGGCATTCCCCTGCTCACATCAGTATGAGATGACCAAATATATGACATCTAGCTCTTGTTAAGTGAGATCAACAAAAGGTATTACACACAATAAAGGCCAAGGCAAGAGGGCCCTGAAGGTCCTGTGGGTCCCTGGGGAAGCACTAGGGAACACAGGGTAGCAGCAGGGGCTGTAGGAATTTGGCTTCATAGAGACAAGAGGATAAGGTGTTACAAGGTGCCTGAGAGAGGATGGGATTGGTTTGAATAGTTAGGCAGGCTGGAAGGGAGGTGAAACTGGCTATGCTGAGGCTGAGGTGGATGCAGGTAGTTTGGCTGAAAGGGGAACTAAGGGTGGGGAGACCCACGGAGCAGGGGAGGAGGGTTCTCTGTCTTGTTTTCTTTTTAAGCAGTACTAGGCCTTCACACTGAACTACATCCTCAGCTCTTTTTTCATGTTTTAAATTGAGACAGGCAGGCCAGGTGTGGTGGTAAATACCTGTAATACCACCACTTGGGAGGCTGAGGCAAGAGGATCACCTCTAAATTTGAGGCCAGCCTGGGCTATATAGTTCAAGGCCAGCTTGAACTACATAGGGAGACCCTGCCTCAAACTTCCACCCCTTCCTCCTGAAAATAATTCAGACAGCATATTACTAAATTGCCCAGGTTGGGCTAGAATTTGCTCTGCCTCAGCCTCCCATAATCCTGGGATTATAGGCATGTACCATCAAGCCCAGAGGTTTGGGGCTTTCCTAAAGACAGCAGGGAATTCGTTTTAGGGCTTTGGGGCCCTGTGAGGCTCAAAGATGTCCAGGTAGCACTTGAAAGTTTAGGCCTTATAGAATAGCAAGTGAGGGCTGCAGTGGTGTTAGGTTGAGCCCTGCAGGACCTAAGGTTTAGGCTGAGAGTGGCCCCTCAGGTCAACAGGCAGGTGTGTGAGCTGGGCATGCTGGGCCCTGACAGCGATGTTCCCCAAAAGGCCTGCCTGGAGATCCTCAGCTGGCTCTTGCGCCGGCTGTGCCTGCAGGCCTAATGGTCCTGGTTCACCCACCGGATCTGGCTTCCTCCCAGCTACCAGTCTCGGCACTTTGGATGTGAACATCTGGTTGGTACCCAATAAATATCTGTTGACAGTCGCTGTGTCGAGACAGTGCTTGGTCTTGGAGATCTATGAAATACGTGAGATGATGGATATAAAGTAGCTGGCACAGCTGTGACCCTGGCAACTGTGCTCTGCGTCTGGGTCTATGGAATCTAATGAGCTGGGCTGGGGTGAACGTTCCCAGAGTGGCCCAGGACCCACATTCCTTTCGAAGCCCTGACGCTGTGCTGGTGTTTCTCAATCTCCACCTGGTGCTGAGGCCTTGGAAATGCAAGAGATATGGCCTCTGCTTTATCTCTTGTCTTCAGGTCCAGCCCAGACAGTCGGGAAGAGACCACCGCAGATTCACCAGTGCCGTGATGGGCCAAATGCAGGGCCCGGGAAGTGGTGGGCAGCCTCTGACATAGGCGGCGGGCAAGTGGAAGAAGAGACTGGAAAGGCAGGGACGGCTAGGTTCTCTAGAAGGGTGCCCGCCGCGCGATCTCTGCCCAGCAGCGCAAAATTTACAGTCTCCCGGCCCTGAGGGGCGGGACTTCCCGATGAGTCAGCGGTAAGCTGTACTGCGCAGGCGCCTGAACAAGCTTTATGGAAAAAGTCTTAGCTCAACTGGGCGTGGGGCCGCGTGGCCTAATGGATAAGGCGTCTGATTCCGGATCAGAAGATTGGGGGTTCGAGTCCCTTCGTGGTCGCTACTACGGGATCTTTTCTATTTCTTGTTTTGCCCTTTTCCTGAAAATTTTCTTCTCTGGAGTGTGCCCTGTGCGGGTTTAACGCGCCGTAGACGTCTAGGTGTCTTGTTCCTATCCTGCAGTCGAACCAGTGCCAGGGCCAGAGCCAACGTTGCAGCTGGGTCGATATCAGTTACTGACTAGACACTGAGTAGGAGGAAAAGTGACACACAGGTTGAGATTGTATCGGGTGGGGGCCCGGGGTTGTTCCAGGGCCTCAAAAGACAAGGACATTTAAAAATCTAATAGTCTATTATGATTATGTTCTACAATATTGTGACTATAATCAGTGCTACTGAACTTAAACTTGAAGATGGGCAGCTCACTGAGTCACGGTCTCAAAAAAATAAATAAAAATAAAAAAAGATGGGGAATGTAGCTGGGTTCAACTTCCAATTGTTTCTCCTGCACCAGTTTTGCTGTATTTATTGCTTTTTAAAAGTAAAATAAAGCCAGCCACTGTGGTTCATGCCTGTAATACCCATATTTGGGTGGCTGAGGCAGATTTGCCAGCAATTGGAGGCCAGCCTGAGCTGTATAGTGAGTTCAAGTCTAACCTGAACCAAGAGCTTGTCTCAAAAATAAATAAATAAATCTGATCAATTATTTAGATTTTTTTCATTTATAGTGCACTCTTAAGTGGCTAGTGTAAATGTACATTTCACTTTTTTTTGTTGCTTTTTTGAGGGTCTGGCTATGTGGTGCAGGCTGGCCTTGTAGCTCACTTTATAGCCCAGGGTGATCTTGTACTTGCAATGATCTCCTGCCTCAGGCCAGCTCATTTAACATTTTAAATAGAGTTAAGAGGATTGAGTTTATCTTTCACCTAGAAACGTTTCTCTCTCTGTTGAACTCAAGTTCTGTTTAAGGTGTGGTGACACTTGAATGACTCAAGAGCAGAGCAGAGGTGGCCTGGCAGTGGACTGGTGGCAGACACAGGTGTCCTGAAGTTGTGTAGATTCACTTTAACATTTCTGTGATATTTCAGTGTTTTAAGAAGGACTCATTAGTCTGGTGTGGTGACCCATGCCTGAAATCCCCGCACTAGGGAAGCAGGAGGATTGTTGCAAGTTTGAGACCATCCTGGGCTACAAAGTGAGCTCAAGGCCAGTCTGAACTGTACAGTGAGACCCTGTCTCAGAAAGAAAAGAAAAGAAGAAAAAAAAAAAGAAAAGAAAAAGGACTCATTAATTACAGTTAAATTGTATAAGAACAACTTCACACAGTAGAAAAACCCAAAGGATGTGCCAAGAAGATAATGGGACTCATTACATCACTCCAGATGAAGGTACTAGCCTTCATCCACTGAGTTGGCCAACTACACGTGAGTCGTTTGAGAGGGTTATTAAATAGGAGGCCTTCTGTCAGTGAATCTTAAAAGAAAAAAAAAAAAAAAGAGCCCGGCCTATCGAGGACCTGTCCTAAATCCCTAACTGCTTGTATGAGGGGTACAGCAAAAGAATGAAGTAAGAAACAGACAAATTTAGTAATGCATAATGGGGTGCTGGGAGGTCAATGCCTCAGGACAGACAGAGACTGAGACACTCCAAATCAGCCACTATTTATAAACTAGTGTAGGGGAGGGGGAAAGGTGCTTTTCCTGAAGCAGTGTAGAGGCTGTGGTAGAATGGGCAAGTTTAACATCATAAAGGGAACAAGCCAAGATCCATCCCCACACCTAGACACTAATCTCAGTGATGAGAGGAAGGTGATTTTTCTCATTCCAAAACCGGCTCACAAGGGCAGGTAGGGCAAGGAGCCCCTAGGACAAGATACTATGTCAGTTTACAATTCCTGGTCCACAGCATGGTGAATTGACATGATTTCGAGGCCAGACTGGGCTAGTTAGTGCAAAACCAACTTAGTGCAAAATACATAGCAAGACCCCGTCTCAAACGAACAAACAAACACACAAAAAAGACAATCTGGTCCCACTCTATAATTGGTGTAAGGAATATGGGATAAAAGGACAGAGACCGACACATACATTTTCAGGTAGGGAACTGGCCATTCATTGCAGAGCACGGTTACATATTTTTTGGTGTGGGACATAGCCGTGTTAAAAGATTAGTCCATGATTTGAACCTGAACTCTAGCATCCTGAGCAAGGCGTAAATGAACAGTAGTGGCAAGCCTATGGCATGTGTGCCACAACGGGCTGTTTGTATCATTGAAAGTTTTGTTATCATGTTTTACTTTTAATGTATGAATTGTTTTTTCTAAGCTAAAATCTCAGTATTAAGGTTTAATTGCAGCGTTGGGATTTTGCAATAAATAGGTGGGTTTGGGGTTGCAGTTTGGGCACTCGATCTCTAAAAGATTCGTCACCATGGACCAATAATACGGGCTAAAACTCCCTTTTCTGTGCTTATTAGGTCCATTTCCACATGCGTTCCTTCCTTGCATTTCCAGGACGTCCTACCGTGGGGGCGATCTGAGTGAGTGGGTGCGATCTGAGAGAGTCTGTGAGACCAGTAAGGCACAAAGTAGAAAGACGCGAAAAAGGCCAGGAAGAGACGAGAAGCTGTTTGGAATCTTGCGGGCAGCAATGTAGAGACTGGTCCAAGACAAACGGTAGAACTTCGTTTTGCCAGCCCCGGTGGCCTAATGGATAAGGCATTGGCTTCCTAAGCCAGGGATTGTGGGTTCGAGTCCCACCCGGGGTACGAAAGGCCTCCTTTTAGATTCTTAACAAAAATTGGAAAAAGTGAAATGTATTGTAAACCCATTCCCCCAGCCGAGTAAGGAAACAAATTGAGAAATTTTACAAGGCTTTGATTTCATATTAGTTAGAAGATAATGCTTTTCTTTCAGGTAAGGTGTGTACATTTTCAACTTTCAGAAAAGAGTGCTTATATTCTGTATTTTAGGAAACATTCATTCAACTTGATGATATAGGAAGAAAATAATGATTTTTCTTAGGTGTGTAAATGGATTGTGTATGGTTGTATGTGTCTGGGTGTGCATACACACATACATATATGTTTAGGGGAGGGGCACTAGGGATTGAACATAGGACTTCTTGCTTGGCCATACTCTACCACTGAGCCATATCCCCAGCTCCCCTCTTTTTCTTTTTTTTTTTTAAACTGGGGTTCAAACTCACAACCTTGTGTTTGCCAGGCAGGTGCTTAGGCCACTGAGCTAAATCCCCAGTCCTATGTATGTTTGTTTATTTATTTATTTATTTATTATTTATTTTACTGTGAGACAGGGTCTTGCTGTGTAGTTAAGGCTGGCCTCGAAGTCACAGTAATCCTCCTGCCTCAACCTCCCCAGTGCTGGAATTACAGACGTGCATCACCACTCACAGCTTCATATGCTTTTTGGGTTTTTTTTTCTGTATTTTTGAAACAAGGTCTCGGTATACAGTTCAGGCTGGCCTTGAACTCATTTTGTAGCCCAGGCTGGTCTCGAATTTGCAATGATCCTCGTATCTCAGCCTCCTCAGTGCTGGGATACACATTTTTATAGGTACCACGTGGTAACCAATTGTGCCACTAGGGCATCCAAAGGTCTACCTCCATTTCCTATTGGCTTTTTTTGTGCTAGGAATCGAACTCAGGACCTCATGCTTGTCAGGCAGGCACTGTTCTGCTGAGCTATATCTCCAGCCCTTAAATATTTTAAAAATCTTAAAGAATTCAGCGTTGTAACTGTTTCCCCGGGTTCAATTCCCAGTACCAAAACAAAACAAACGTCAACAAGGAATTTTATATACATTTTTTGTTTATAAAATGTATGTAAATTTCAACTTCAAAATACATAAGAACTAATGACATAAGAACCAACTGTTCTAGAGGAATTCGCTGCTGCGTCGATTGAATCTCTAGGTTCTAAATCTGCGTCTTTGAACCCACAACAAATTCTTCCCTTAAAAGATAGTAAATGGAATAGAGTTGGCTGCTTCAATCCTAACTCACTCCGCGCTATTTGTTCCCAAATAGCGCAGACAAAATTACCGCCCAACGTGGGGCTCGAACCCACGACCCTGAGATTAAGAGTCTCATGCTCTACCGACTGAGCTAGCCGGGCGATATGCTCATTGGTTCTTCCCACAGGCTAATTGAAGTGCTGTCAGAGTTGCATGCGCTGAAATTGATAGGGACTTGTTTTGAATCCAGATGAGCTGCATAACATCGCAAGGGCTAGAGTGCTGCTAAGCCGATGGATCCACTCAGCATAAACCAAGCCTGGCTTTTGTGTCCGAGATCCGTTTATCCTCTACAGCTTTCAGGGCTGCAGAGTTTGGGTCAACGCAATGGTCCGTAAGCAGCTCGGTAAAAATTCTCTTAAGACATAAGAGGTGCCCGGGCCAAATAGTGGAAGGTCCTCACATTCAAACTCAGCACCCTCAGGTCCTCGCCGCAGGGACACGCCAGGGAGGCCCCATCCTTCCCAAAATCTCACTAAGACCAGGTTGCCCTGGCCAAGGCCTGCGGGAAGTAAAGTTTGGAGAGTTCGCGCTGCCGCCCGTTTGGGAAGTCACGAATCCTGACTCGAGCTCTGACTCCTGTATCGGGAGTCTCAGAGCGGCGCAGGTTTTCCTAGCCGAGCCTAAGTCCCGAGGCTCTTGGCTGAGGTCGGAACCCGAGGCGGGGCGGGACCCCGACAGTCCTGGCCGGCCGGGTGGGAAGCGGCAGTTGTGGCTCTTATTTTCAGAGCTCCTGGACTTGAGTACAGCGTAGGATGGAAGTTCCGGGCTGGCATCCGCCGTGAGACTCCCCCGTGGGCGCTGGTCCTCCTGATGGCTCAGAACTGGGCCGAGGTCTTGCAGTTGTCTTTTCTCTGGGAAAGTGCCCGAGGCGCGGCACCTATTCCCGGATTCCTGGAACCGGCACCGAGACGCGCCGCGCACCTCCCCCGAATGACGGGACCGGAAGCCGGCCGGGGGCGAGGAGGAGCCGCCTGCTCAGACCTGGAAGGGTTTGCGTCAACTTCTCTTTCACAGTGGCTCGTTGGTCTAGGGGTATGATTCTCGCTTTGGGTGCGAGAGGTCCCGGGTTCAAATCCCGGACGAGCCCATCCTTTTATGGACACTTGTTTTTCTGAGTGAAGACTCCTGACGCACCCCGCCGCGTTCTGCCTGCTGCCATTCTGGTCTTCTGATTATTAGCCCAGTCGGATGCGGGAGACCGGGCCCCGGAACTGAGGTTTGGAACTCAGAGTTCTGAGTATTACTGTGGGCGGGAACTCAGACAATGTGTGTGGGACCCGGGTCCTGGGAACTGCGAGGAGGGCAAACCCCCTCCTCCTTTCTATTGTTTTTTTGGACAGGTAGGTGACACAAGCAAGGCAATTCTGGGGTTTCAGGATGGCACTTGCTTTGGGCGTATAGTTTTCAGTGTCATGAATTCAAATTCCGGATAAGCCCACCCTTTCAAAGTCCTTCCCTCTGCCTTTGGTACTGGAGATCAAACCCATGACCTTCACACTGAACTACACATCCCCAGCCCTTTTTTAAGAGACAAGGTCTCATCAAGTCACTAAATCCGGGTGACTCTAATTTGTGATCCCCTTCCCTCAAACACCCTGAGTACTGGTATTGCAGGCGTGTACCACCATGCCTGGCTCATTTTTATTTTTGAGGAGTTGTCAGAGGTGCCTTCCACAACAAAGGAGAGGAAAGGAGACTGAGGATGAGGTTTTCTGTACCCTCAGTGTAGGGACCACCAAAGGTGAGGGTCACCTTGGTAGTTCATGGTAGTCCAGGGGCCTGTCCTCCAGACACAGGTCCCTTTTCCATGCTGGAAGAAAAGCAATGTTTCAGTAGGTTTTATTATAATTCCAATATGGTGAGGCCAGCATAGGAGAAAACAAGTGCATTGAAAAAAATGAAAGAAAGAAAGAAAAAAGAAAGAAAGAAAGAAAGAAAGAAAGAAAGAAAGAAAGAAAGAAAGAAAGAAAAATTTGTTGTTCCCAAATTCTAAAAGATGGGGCATGCCACTATAGGCTCCACAGAAAGTGGGGGTAGAAATGTTAGGGGAGAGATAGTCAGGAGCCTGTCCTGTGATTTTCCTGGAAAGAGCAGACCAGGAGGTAAGTAAGTTTAGGATTGGTTGGTTTGAGTAATTTCAGCATACTTGGATCAATGGGGGCTGTTCCTAGCTGTCTGATACCTGGCCCTTGGCGACTAGGGCATGTGGACAGTAGCCAAAGGGAGAGGACACCATAAAGGAGGTTGCTGGTGGTAGGTGAGAGTGGATTTTGATTTGATGAGTTTGCATTTGATGATGTACAATCTCAGAGAAATTGTTTTCTATCTCTGGGAACTAACTTGGGAGGTGTGGTTTCCTTACAGCCAGTGAGGCTTTCAGTGTCAAGCATCAGAATGCAGAAAATAAGAGATGGTTAATACTGGCAGGGATTGAGGGCTTTGGCAGAAACTTTTGGGCCTCTTAAGCTGGGAAGAATGATCCAATCTGAATTGTAGTTCCAGAGATTACTGTCTTTGCCAATCGAGCTGAGCACAGGGAGAGAAATGCAGGGCATGTGTCCATCTCTTATAGTCTGTGTTTACAAGGAAAAGGATTTAATACAGGACACAAAATTCATAGGATTATTTTATAATAGTCACTCAGTCAAATGTATAAGAGTGCTGAAAAGGCTGAGATAGGAGGATTATTGCAAATTCAAAACCAGCCTGGGCTACAAAGTGAGCTTAAGGCCAGCCTGAACTGCATAGGCAGACCCTGTCTCAAAAAGGTAAAAAACCCAAAACAAAACCACAAACAGGCCAGGGATTTAGCTCAGTGGCACAAGTGCCTGCCTGGCAAGTGTGAGGTCATGAGTTCAATCTCTGTTACCAAAATAAAAAAATTTTTTTAAAAGTAAAAAAAAGAAAGTGCAGAAAGTCTGTCCACACACTAGAGACCCAAATAATTCAGCTAAGGGCCTGGATCCTATGACAATCCTGCACGAATCCAGCTGAAGACCAAGAGCCTGTGGCAGTGTCCTTCATGAGTCCATCTTCTGAAGGCCTAGAGCCTATGACAATGTCTCATGCAAGTCTGTATCAAGGATCTGCATCAGGAAGGTCCAAAATTCTGTAGTGGAAGCTAGAAAGTCTGCACCAGCAGGGTGAAGGATCTGTGCGAGCAGGTTGAAGAATATACACTGGGGCCAGGAAGTGACACTCAAGGGCCAGAACTCCTCTGAAGAGAATCACAGCCATCCTGAGCGACAGTGAGGTCCCGAGTGCCTCAGATGATAACAGTTGAGTTCATATCAGGAAAGCCAGTGTGATGAGCTTCTTCAGGGGAATCAATAGCTCAAAATCTTTCTCTCCAGTTCTTTTTTATGCTGTTGGCAATGATTCATAGGTGGGCCTTCCATATCTAGCACCACACCAATTCAGTTCAGCTGGGTGTTACAAGTTGACCGTTAGTGAATCCACCATACCACCTCACCAATGGGCTTCCTTCCTTCCTTCCTTCCTTCCTTCCTTCCTTCCTTCCTTCCTTCCTTCCTTCCTCTTTCTTTTTTTTCTTTCTCTTTCTTTCTCTTTCTTTCTTTCTTTCTTTCTTTCTTTCTTTCTCTCTCTCTCTCTCTCTCTTTCTTTCTCTTTCTCTTTCTCTTTCTTTCTTCCTTTCTCTTTCTCTTTCTTTCTTTCTTTCTTTCTTTCTTTCTTTCTTTCTTTCTTTCTTTCTATGGGGGATCAAACTCAGGACCTGGTGCAGGGAGTGGAAGAAATCAAATCTGGCATTGTCTCTTGTACAAGACCAAGTGGATGGTTCTCCTAGAATGCAGAACGATTATCTCTGCATTATTTAAACTGGGTCCTGTCTCCATGTCAGTACATATGTACAGAGTTGGGTATGCTATTTTCTTCTCCCTTCAACTGGCTCTAAGCAATGCAAATAATGCTAGCTAATGTGCTACTAAGTAATCTTTAAGGGCAGCCAACAATTTCCTGTTTCCTCACCATGTTTTCCCTGTAGAATTATTGAATATAGTGGGATGGCAGAGCCAGTTAGCTCATACCCAGTCAACTGGGTATGAGCCTCAAGATAAGAGGCTATGACTTCCCAGGGTACAAAAGTTTACATACCAGAAACCAAAGCAACAGCCTCCTAAATTCATTCATAGGCAAAAAAAAAATTCATTTATATGCTATCCCAATTGAATTATGCGGACTGGCCCTCCTGCATATCTTTCTCCCTGCATATTGCAGAGGTGCTTGCTCTCTGTCTGGCTAGCTCAGCTCACCTTGCTCTCATATATTCCTGCCATCCTCACAGTCAGTCATCCTTGAACCATTCTCTTCTTCATGAGATAATCTGTATATCCTTTCTTGGATTGGATTTGTACCCCTTTGCTGCCCATAATTTTGAATATATTTTAGTGTCTTTACTCTCATCATGGGGTGCATTGAAGGTGGTAAATTAGAATTAAATTGCCAGGATTTCAATAATGTTTTAATCGGATTAGAAATACAACTTTCTGCATTATAATGAGGACTGGAAAAGAGATTAAAATATTTGTATTACAATATATAATATTTGGATTATACATTTCCTCCCTCTCCCTCTCTGTCTGTCTGTCTCTCTCTCTGTCTCTGTCTCCAAGGTCTCACTATGTAATTCAGACTGGCCTTGAATTTGCTATGTAAACCAGGATGTTCTTGAACTCACGCTAATCTTCCTGCTTTAGCCTCCTCAGTGCTAGGATTACAGGCATGGGTACCATATCTGACATAAACCTCTTTTCTTTATCTCAGGGTCCTGTGTCCTGGGGAAGAAAGGGTTCGTGCTCCTGACTTTCAGGCTCCTAACCAGTCAGTTCTCTTGCTCAGAACCTGAGCCCACTAAATTGACTGGGGAGCCCTCATTGGGCCCTGAGGCCCAAAGGGATCAAACACTACCCAGGCTCGCCTCCACTCCTTTTTCCTGAGCCAAAACATATTAAGATTCCTGCTCCTTAAGGCAAAACCATTATCAGTCCCATTAGCTAAAGAGTGCCACTTCCAAATCTGTGGCATCAAACATTTATGTGGGACTTAATTCCCCTCCACAAGGCTGCTGCTAGGTTCTATCCTCTCTATACCTAGCCTTGAGTCAGAGCCTGGCTCCAGCAAGGCTTGGCCACTATTTGTCCACTGAATGAAAAGCAGGTAGTTCAGGGTATTGCTTACACAGAGGAAGATTGTCCCTGGGGAGCAGATCTTATGTTCCATTTGGCTTCAGAGTCCAAAGGTGCCACATTTTGCTTTCCTGGTCAATTTATGGCACGGATAAAGTCTTCAGCAGGCCTGTGGGGATAGATGGGAGACAGGCCCAGTGTATGGTGAACCAGATTTGAGTTGGACCTCAGTGGCCAGATTGGGCCTAGCCACTGAGATCAGGTGTGCAGGCATACAAAGAGGACAGAGAGGGTGTCTTTTCAAAGAGCTACCTGAGTTTCTTCCACCTAAGTCCCCACACTCTGTAGGGCCCTCCTGGGTGGCACCTAAGCACCCATGTAAGGTTGTACTCCTGGAGGTGGGTCCTTACATATGAAGGGGCAGATGAAAGGGGCTGGGGAGCAGATTGAGACTTTGGAGGGACCCTTCATCTGCCAGGAAATTGTAGACTGACAGCAGCAAAAGGGGAATGGAAACTGACAGTTGCATCTCAGAGAGGGTAGGACCTGAGTAAACTCACCTAGGGCAACAAGAGCCCGTTACTAGCTGGCCTGTTGGTGTAGGGGTATGATTCTCTCTCTCTCTTTTTTTTTTTTAAATTGGTACTGGGGATTGAACTCATGACCACATGCTTGCAAGGCAGGCATTTATTGGGGGGTATGATTCTCACTTAATGGTGTAACCTGTCCCAAGTTGAAATCATAGACAAGCCCTAGTTTTAAGGACAAACATCCTGAGACAAAGTCCTAACTCTCTGAGACAAAGACCTAGCTTTCATTAGGAAATCCTTTCTGGTAGAAAAGGCTTTGCCTTCACCTTGTAGAAAGGGCAGATCAGTGGATTCCATCCTGATGTTGAGCAGTGAAGACCTGTGTGAGGCCAGGGAGTTGCTTTCATTATCTGTTTCTGAGAAAGTGAAAGCCTAACAAAAGTTACTTTTTTTTTTTTTTAAACCGGGTGTGATGGCTCATGCCTGTAATCCCAGCACTGGGGAGGCTGAGGTAGGAGGATTGTTGCAAGTTTGAGACCAGCCTGAGCTACAAAGTGAGCTCAAGGCCTGCGGGAACTGCATAGAGAGACCCTGTCTCAAAAAGACAAAAAAGGGGGAAAAAAGTTGCTTTTTACACTGTAGATGGGCTCTTTTGCAGATGCAAGGTAGTAACAGTTTCCTTTAATCTTGAACTTTTTTCTAAAGCTTTGCAGCAGCACAAGGAAATAGGGTATGTGACCTTTGATAGGATAACAGTGAGAGACAACAGGATACAATTGTCATTGAACTTGTCTTCCTTTTCAAGCAATTCAGAAATGAAAATAGTACAACGCCCAACGTGGGGCTCGAACCCACGACTCTGAGTTTAAGAGTCTCATGCTGTGCCGACTGAGCTAGCCGGGCAGCTATAATAGACTTCTATATGTCACTTAACCATTAGCTAATCAAAATGATAGCGCTGGTCAAAATGGAGAAAATGGTGCAGATGTGGCTATATTGATGTAGCTTTTGTGGGTCCTGAAAGTGGAGGCTTAGACTCCTCGGTGCTGCCAGCGGAATCGGGTTTAGGAATTCTGCGTCCTTAGCTGGCAGCTGCCCGGCTGCAACGCAGGGGACTCGAGGACAGAGCGGAGTAGGTTGGGGTTCGGGGTTACCGACTAGGAACCGGCAGACGACATTTAGTGGCTGTCTGGAGCCCTGTTTCGTGAACAAGACTCAGGATAAATTCGTGCAAGCTGAGCCCACCATGCAATGACTCCCAGCCCAAAATGGGGAAAGAGAGGTCCCTTGAGTTATTAAATATTAATATATAATTAATATAATTAATTAACATATTAAATATGATTCGTTGATCACATTCTGATTTTTCTTATGGAAAGTCCACATAGGGTTCCTTTGAATTACTTAGCATCAATTTATTTTTAGATTTTAAAACATTAATGGGCGTGGTGGTGCACTCCTGTAACCCTAGTACTAAGAGACTGAG
This sequence comes from Hydrochoerus hydrochaeris, assembly GCA_004027455.1. Classification (NCBI taxonomy): domain Eukaryota; kingdom Metazoa; phylum Chordata; class Mammalia; order Rodentia; family Hydrochaeridae; genus Hydrochoerus; species Hydrochoerus hydrochaeris. The sequence goes on from PVLA01002470.1 coordinate 241,535, forward strand.
GTTGAGGCAGGAGAATCATAAATTGGAGTCTCACCTGGGCCATTTACTGAGATGGTGTCTCCAGATAAAAAGGAGGAAGCCCTGGGGGTGTAGTTCAGTGGCAGAGCCCCACTGAGTTCGATCTACCAATACCACAAAAAATAATAAACCATCTGTGTGCGTATTTGTTAATGATCTTTTCTATTCAAGTTGAGATTTTCCAGGTTTTTTACTATGGCCAGACCTTCACTGACACCTCCTAGCTGGGTGGAAAAGGGGAGCCTGTGGCTGCTCCCACACGGACAAAAGAACGTGAACTGAACTCGCCCTTAGAGCCACCTGGAACTCGCAGGCTGAGGTGCCTCAGGACCTGCTGTACAAATCTCAAGAAGTGAAAGGGGAGGTGAAGAGAACCTGGGCTGAGGTCGAGGGGGGTCTATTTCGAGAGGGTCCTAGAGTCCCGCTGAGCACCCCTGGAGGTTATTAGAAGCAGCAGCGCAGTTTGGGGCTGAACCGTCCCCAGCCCACGGCTCCGCAGTCGCCGAAGCGAGGGAAGCCAGCGTGGGAGCCTAAGCGGGTAGAGGAACGCGGCGTGTTCCGGGCAGAGGCTGCGCCCCTATCCCTCAAACTGTCCAATTTGGGGCCTCAGCTGAGGAGTCGGAGATTAAGAATCAAATCGGACTGGTAAAAGAGAAAGTCGACGGCCACCAGCGTCAGCTTCGCTTTTGGACCCACGCCTGCTGCAGTGGGGCTCTTGTCTCGAGATTTCCACTGGATTCTTGGGGAGACACGTTAATATCCGCAGTTTAAAAACTGAAGGGCTCGTCCGGGATTTGAACCCGGGACCTCTCGCACCCTAAGCGAGAATCATACCCCTAGACCAACGAGCCATATGCTGAAAGTAGCTTGTCATTTTTTATGGTAGAGGGTACGTCCTCGGGTCCTCGGCAAGGCGCTCAGAGGAAAGAAAATTTGAATTTCAGATTCGCCTGGAAGGGGTAACAGTTGAAAGGTACAGAGAAGCCCAACAACACGACCCTACCTGGTCTTCATAAAGTGTGGAGAAACCCTCGCCACCCTCAATCCAGGGGACCCCGCAGTCCTTGACAGCTGACCTTCGTTGCCTGGAGGGGAGGGGGTACCGCGGGTCGCGCAGCGACTCTTTAGTTATGTCACACGCCAAAAGTACACGAGGGATTCCCTCATTTGCCGGAACACATAGACTTCCTAACAGAGAGGACAAATAAGTCATGGGGGCTTTTTCTTTTCTTTTTTTCTTTTATTTTCTTTTGATAGAAGGCTACTTGCGACTAGCTACTAGCACTCACTGGGTCCTCAATAAGCGTCAGCTGAGTAGCTCAGGAGTCGATGAAACTCAGATGCAGAGCAAAATCTCAAGTCGCCCAACGTGGGGCTCGAACCCACGACCCTGAGATTAAGAGTCTCATGCTCTACCGACTGAGCTAGCCAGGCACCACAGAAAAGGGTGTGGAGAGTGTAAGAATTGTAAAATAGTCTGAGAATGCAGGAAATTAGGCCAAGTAATAAATCAAACCAAACGGAGCATGAAAACACACACCCATAATCCCAGCACTCCAGAGGCTGAGGCAGAAAGATTGCTGCAAATCCTAAACCAGCCTGGGCTACATAGTGAGTTCAAAACCAGCCTGAACTACATAGTAAGACCCTGCTCAATCATTGTCATCACCATCATAGTCAGACGGGAGATGAGTGCCACACTTCCTGATCTCATTGGAAGTCTACACCCCTGGCCTCTGAGGCCCTACTGTGCCTTCCCTCACCACATGGCAACCTTGGACAGCCATGGCTCAGGGTGAACCCAAGGGTCCCTCCAGGCCCTTGAAGGGATCTTTCTGGAGAGGAAATCGTTGACGGCACATTAAGGAAGGGACTTGGGCTACCCAACTTGTCATCTCTCCTTGTCTCCACCCAGGGCAGGAATCCCCACTCCACCTGAGTGGTGGATGCTGCGCACCTTCTCACACTCTGTCCCTCATTCTCATGGCACAAACCCAGTGACTCAGACCCAGCACCAGAACCTGCTCCAGACATACCCCTGGTCATCTACATAGACACCAGTGGACAGAACCTGACTCACAGCACTGGAGGAGAACAGTAGAACACAGACCTTCAAGTGCAGTCAGGAGAGGTGCCCAGGAGGTTCTTAATGTCTGCCCAGAAACCAGCTTCTCCCAGTTCCACAGCCCAGTTTCCCCAAAACTAAGCCTAAATAATAAATGGATGCCAGTTGTGGGACCAAAACTCCCACTAAAAGCCTTATGGTCTCAGGACTGAACCCATCCTGGTGCCATAGAGTCTGCAAGTTGGAGATACAGGGGTCCCTGGGGAGAAGGTGGGTTAAGCTAGACTCCTGCTGGCCGTGTAGCTAAGGGTGTTCAGAGCCTACCTAGGTGTTTGAACTGAGTCTCCAACATGCCCTAGGGGATGGAGGTGCCCCAGAACTCAGGGGTCTCCGGTGCTGGGTTGTCCCCAGATTAACATTCACATTCTGGGGCTCTATTCCAGGTCCTTTCCCACCCAGCAAAAGCCTTGCAGGCCACAGGAATAAGGTATCACCACACTCCAGGGAGGATCTGAGAGCCTGAGGGTACAGAATGGGAGCAGCATGGATGTCAGTCTGTCTCCCAGTGTGTCCTGATCCCTGAGCCCCAGCTGGGTTGAGCTGTTTCTGTGCCCCAGGGCTTGGAGCTTTCAGTGACTTTCCTTCTTCTGTGACAAGTCAAGACATCACCACTGGAGAGAGGGAAGGCAAGAACCTACAGAATAGGACCAGCATAAATTGTGTTCTCTGCCTTCTGAAAGCCCTGTATTTCAGAAAGAGGAAGAAAATGCCCATAGTTCTGCAAAAAGAGTGGATCATAACCTCTTTTCTGAGGCCACCCAAATATGCAGACAGGACAGTTTGTTGTTCTGCATATGCTTTGCATATGAGCAAAGTTATTCCACCCTAGAAGCTGTAGACAGAACTCCTGAGGCTTAACTAGGAGCTCCCTGACATCCTCAAAGATAAGGCTCTATGCTGATGTCTTCTGTTTTAAATTGCAAAACCATAGCTGGGAATATGAAAGGGAAAAGTATATGATAGGCAGAAGAATGCCCCCTTCCCAACTGTTGATGCCCTAATCCCTAGAATTTGTGGTTATGTTAAGCTCCAAGCAAAGGAGAATTAAATCACAGGTAGAATTAAGATTGTTAATCAAATGACCTGGAAATGGAAGGTTATCCTAGATTATGCAAATTGGATTAACATAATGGTGGAAGAGGGAGGCAGAAGAGAACAGGGATGGCAGCATGGGAAGTATCAATTGTCCTTACTATCAATGTGGTGTGTGTGTGTGTGTGTGTGTGTGTGTGTGTGTGTGTGTGTGTTGCTTGGGTGAAAACCAGCATCTCACCCATGCTAAGTCCTTCACTGAGCTACACCCCCAGAGCCATCTAATTTTTTAAATTTAAATTTAAATTGGCTAGTGTTGTTTTGTTTCGTTGGCTAGTGTTTTGTTTTTGTTTTTTATTGTTGTTTTTTGGTATCAGGGAATTGAACTCTCAACCTTGTGCTTGCTGGACAGGAGCTTATGCCAGTGAGCCAAGTCCCCTGCCCTTAGCTAGTGTTTTTATACCTAAAAATATTTTGTTCTTTTTGCAATCTGGAAGCTTTAAAGAACATTTTAATAGCTTTCTGTTCTCAAACATATTTTCATCTTCTCTTTCATTTTAGACATTGTAGTATAATCCATGTCTGATAATCTTAGCAGTTTTATTTCTGTTGCCTGTTGTTTATGATTTCGATTTTTTTAAATTTTATTTTAAAAAGATAAAAAACACAAAATTTCAAAACAGGATAATAGGTGAGTAACAATGGTTGACACATTGCTGTATTGTTGTCTTTATTTTTATTTTATTTTATTTTTGGTACCAGGGATCAAACTCACTACCTTGCATTTACAAGGCAGGCACTTAAGCCACTGAGCTAAATCCCCAGCATATTGTTGTCTTTAAATTAGTCACTTAGGTCAGGGATATAGCTCAGCAGAACAAGTACCTGCCCGGCAAATTCAAGGTTGTGAGTTTGATCCTGAGCACCAAAAAATAAAAATAAATAAATTAGTTACTAAGAGTAGGCATTTAGTTGTCCAAACAATATTTATTTATATATGTAATATTTATTATATATAATTATATATATATATATATATTTATATATAGCTTTTCCTTTCTTTCTTTTCTCCTTTCCTCCACCCTAGTTTCTTTCCTTTTGAACAGTTTCTTCCCATTTCACCGTATCTATTGTACATTTTGGATCTTATTTACTCTTTTAGCTTCTCCCATTAGGGGGAGATAATATAATGTTTACACATGTGAGTCTGATTTATTTCACTTAGGAGTATAGTCTTGAGTTGCATACATTTACCTATAAAAGTCTCCAGTTTATCAAAAACAAAAACACCCAGGCAATTATATTGGGCCTATGTTTAGCTCAGCTGCACAAGCGCCTGCCTGGCAAGCATAAGGTCCTGAGTTTGATCCCCAGTCAAAACAAAACAAACAAAAATAAAAGTCTCCAGTTTATCATTCTTTGTGAATGAGTAGTACACCATTTTATAAAAAGACCACATCTTTTTTATCCATTCCTCAGTTAATGGGCATGTGAGTTGTTTTGCCTATTATTTATGGGTTGTTCCTCATACTACTTTGTTTCCTTTTTTTTTTAAAACAGGTGAGCTGTTTTCCTTGTAAATTTCATCATGTAGGAAATTTGTAAGATATAGACTAAAAGTGTATTTTTCCATCAAAAAATAGATTGTTTGCTTCTACCAGGGATCAGAAGGCCTAACTAGTCATGGATCACTATCACTTAATTATTTGTTGCTGCTTTTTTTTCTCTCTCTCCCTTTTTCTTTTTTCACTTGATCATCAAATACATAAAATCAAATTATTCACAATCCTTGGTTCGTGGCATATTCTCAAGGTTACATTCCAAATGGAATCAAGACCCTGCCTGTAACATATCCTCTGAGTACAGCAGGGTAGACCTCAGGCCTGTTGGGTCAGCTTTCCTTCTCCCACTAGGATACACAGGAGCCCAGCGAGGCTATGCCCAAGTGAGTAGTGATCCAGAAGCCGGTACTGCGAGGAGAAGACGGTAAGGCCTCAGGTCACCAGCTACAAAAGCCATTAACTTGTCGTTCCAGGGTCCTGCTCCATCATTTCTGCTCCGCTGATCCAGAGGCTGTGGGTGAGAATCCCAGGCTGAGGTCTGAAAAGGCCTCTGTTGCAAAGAAGACTCTGCTTTTCACATGGGCAGGAAGAAAGTAAACTGACCGAAGCAGCCAGTCAGGCCTGAAGCTCTAATTCAACTTCAACAAGCAGCAGTAGGCAACTTCAGTCTGAAACCTTTTTAGCGACTGACTTCCTAGGGGTCGGACTTCCGAGAGGTCGGACTTGGATGAACAGCTCTAACCTGAAATGCAGAGCCCAATCGGGAGGAAAATGTAAAAAGAACACAATTGGAGAAAAAAAAAAAAAAAAAAGTGTGAATGCGTAGGAGATTTGAACCCAGAATGTCACACACGCTCAGCAAGAACTATACCCCTAGACCAAAGGGTCACTCAAATCGCGGCTTCTCTTTCTCTGTATGGCCACCGTGAAGTCCTTGGGGCGGGACCTAAGAAGCTAAACCAAAGAGTCAGATTTCAGACTTGCTCAGAAAACTAAATTCACAGGGACGCCTGAAGGAGGCCCAGCGTCTCTGCCCTCTCCATGACCCACAATGGAAACAGCAACCCTTGCGCCCCGCAGTCGGGTGAGCCCTGAACCCTGGGCAGCTAGCTGCTCGCCTCGGCGGCGCAGTTCGAGCTAGAGTGAAGAGAAAGTTACTCTGGCGGGGTAGAGAGATCTTCAAGAATGGGGTCACAGCCCGGTGAATGATTCTTGGAGCTGAGACCACCGGCGGCCCGGACGGTCTCGGCCACGCCGAAGCCCGGTGATGGGGCCCCCAGCGGGTGGAGTAAACGGCAGTTGGTGCCTGGTGCTCCCCGTTCCGCCCCCGCACAGCACCCCGCCCCCACGTTCCCATTCCCGCTTCCGCTCCCGCTCTGTTGCTCTTGCCTCCGACGTTTGATCAAAAGCAAGAAAAAGAGCCATTCGCCTATACTGGGAATTGGTGGCACGCAGGTCCTCGATTCCAGGGCTCATCCCGGTTTTCAAGTCCAGCTTCGGGGACATTGTTGTCCCTGTGTCCAGCCTTGACCTGGTCCCCGAAAATTCAACAGATCTAGGCTGAACCGTTCGATTCCCTTGCTCCCGCTGGGCAGAAAGCTAAGAAGTGTAGAGGCTCAGTAAAGCTGAGATCCCCCTACCTAGATGGAGCGGGGGCTCCCCTCCGCGGTCCTCCTTGCTCTAATGTCTCTCAGAAGTGCACTGCCAGGAGCCTGAAAGGGCCTATTGGGGATTTGAACTAGGGACCTCTCACACTCAGCGCGAGAGCCATACCTTTAAACCAAAGGGCCATATCCAATAGCTTCTTCATTTATTTATTTTTAAAGATACAGTGTTCTGTCCTGTAGCCCAACATTTTCCCCAGTTACTCATACTGCTGTAGGCATCACGCAGGTCTGTGGTTTGGATCCACAGTCCTAGAGTTCCATTTGTTCTGCTGTGTAAACCAACGAGGTGACAAGTTGGCAAATTTTCCATTCTCTAAGTATCTAACTAGTATAAAATACAGATAGATATACATATCATTAAAGTGGGAGACTTTCCCCAAATGATAATCATGTCAGAAATCACAAAGGAAAGGTGCAGATCTTACACAATTTTTTAAAATGGTAAATGACAATTCAAACTAAATATAACATAAATTACAAACCAAAGGTTTAGCCTTTGGTTATATAGTTTTAAAGCCTTAAAAAAGAAAAACAGAAATTTCTTAAAGATAAAATAACAAAACAACAATTACTAGTCATGGATCACAGTCTATTGTCTTTGCCTTTCTTACCAGGTCTGTAGTTGTCTAAAGTAAGTATGCAGCTTGCCCCAGACTTGATTGTAGGCCTGACCCAAAGTGGTTTGGGTGGAAAACAGAAAAAGCCTTCTTGTGAGTCCAGACAAGAGATTAACCAACAGCTAGCACAGGAGTTTCAAGATCCAGAAACTGGAAATATCTGTAAAACAAGGTTTGCTGAGTAGCAGTGTATGGTAGCATGGGGTGTATAGAAACTGGTCATGGCTTAAGGACAAAAGGCAGCCATGCCCATCAGTATGGCCATCCAGCTCAGGGAACACATAGGGTATGACCAAAAATACACTGAATGGTTAAATTTTAAAAGATTTTATAACAGTAAAAGACACATTATCATTAACATCCCTCAAAATGCTCCCTTTTACTTCAAACACATTTATCTCATGTTTTTTGCCACTTTCTGAAGCACTTCTGGAAGTATTCTTTCCATGGCTGCCTTGATGCTATGAATCAGTTTAAAATATTGACCTTTTGTGGTTAGTTTGACTTTTGGAAAGAGCCAGAAGTTGCCCAGTGGCAGGTCTGGTCAATAAAGTGGATAAGGACATACCATCACATTTTTACAAGACTGTCTTTCTGTTGGATAGCACTTGGTGACAGCATTCACCATTTTGTTTTTGTTTTTCCCTTTACTTGGTTATAGGTAGAGAAGATGAAAACATGGTTGAAGAGAGAAGACACAGGGAACCTGTGAGTCACAGTCTGTTTCAGCAAGTCCCACGCCAATTTTGCAATGTGGGACGCAGAGCTGGTTTTCAGGCATTGAACTCTGCGTCCTGAGAGAGGTGTTAGCTTCTCATTCTCAGGGCTACTCTATGTGGTAATTGGTGAGCAGAGGGCTCACCATTAAACACATTCATTGCAGCATTCACCACTTTTTGTTTTTTGAGACAGTCACTATGTAGTTCAGGTTGAACTTGAGTTCACTATGTAATCCAGGCTAAACTTGAACACTTGGTGATCTTCCTGCCTCAGCCTCCCCACACCCAACCATCATCATATATATTTTTTTAATCACAAAAACACACTCATGAAAGAGGATTTCAAAAAGATACTCATGAAAGAGGATTTCCAGAACTGCTTCAAAAAGTGAAAAGAACAATGAGATAAGTGTGTTAAAGATGAGGGAGAGTATTTTGAGGGGAATCAATAGCAATGTATCTTTTACCATAATAAATTTAAACATTTACTGTATATTTCTATCATATCCTGTATCTCTTCATCAGACTAGTAAGAACTCCAACTTTAATAATTTCTATGAGAAACAAAGGAGTTAAGGGGAGCCCTACCCACTGTCTTATGTCCATGTCACCCATATGGCCTCTTTTTTGACTACTTGGAATAAAATAAAAGGGAAGACAAGAAAGAAAGAACAGAATCCAAGGTAGGCATAATGGGACATGCCTATAGTCTCAATTACTTGGAAGGCCAAGGTAGGAATATTATAACAACTAAGTTAGGTAGAACTATTATAAGTAGTCAGACGGGGCTGGGCTCTTGAGGGAGTTAATACAGAGGATGAGAACACATTAAAACTGCAACTGGAGGCACATCTGTTGAAGGCCAGGCCTCCAAATAAAGATGGAATGTCCAAGCCTGCATACCTTCCCAAGGGATAAAATAAGTAGTGTCATCTGGTCCAATAAAGTCTAGATAGGTGTCAGTTAACCAGGTGGATGACCAGGACCTCCTGATTCATCCCTTTGTAAAAAGGTCCTTGTTCTTTCCATGTACTCTTGCCATGTGACCTGCTATTCTACTAGATCAATATTACCTAAGTGGCTATACTTGCAATCTTATTGGCTGATCATAGTTTTGACCCATCTGATGATCTTGCTCTATAAAACTTTCTTTGAGAAGAGGGCTCATTGGCAACTCACCTTTGAGTCCCCTCCTGTCTCTTAGGAGGGAATTCAATAAACTTTTCCAAAACTCTCAATAAACTTTTCCTACACTAAGGAGGTTCTAGGGAACCTCCATTGTTCCTTAGAACTCATTCTTCAATTTTGGGGAACACAAAGTAGGTATACCTGACATCCAGCAGGTTGGGAGTCATTATTTCCTGTATATCAAGATGGTTGCCTGAACTCCACTCCCCTTGAATCAAACTGTCTCCCAATAAAACTCCATGGGGATTGGGCTCTGGACAGTGTTGCTGAGCCAGGGTGGAACCAGGTATAAGGATGAACAGAGAAATAAGGTTGTATGGGTGGCTCATGATTCCAACTTGAGATTTTTGCTGAGAAAAGAGGAGAGTCAAAAGCTGGAGGAGCCAGATTACCAGAATTTCTTGTTTTTAAATGGGGGACACCCTTGCTGTGCTGTGGCCCCTGAGAAAGAAAACCTTTGTAGGATTCTTCCCTAGGGTCTTTGCTAACTTGAATGAGGAGGCCTGGGGTGCTGGACATTGGTTCTTGCCTTTTTCTGCTACTGCCTTGGCCTTCCAGGGTAGCAAGTCATCAGTGGGCCCATGGGAGGCAAGTGGCAGTGTTGGACACAGACATTTTTGAGGACAGTCACCCCAGTATTGCTCCCTGGGATGAGGGTCACTGACTTTTACAAGCAGATGTCTCTAGCACACACAAACACAGAAAGTCTTTGTTAGGCTGGACCAGGCAACTAACTAGACTGTGTGGGACCAAAATCCACAGTAGGATGGGACTCTACAATATTATCCTTGGAGGTCAGATGCTGTAAGGGACATCCCAACCCATGACCCTAGTAAGAAGAGTCTCATGGTTACATGGAGCTAGCCAGGTGACCAAGTGCCAGTCGGATCTATCTGTTCTTTGACCTGAGGGCTTAAGTATCAGCTGCTCCCAGAAAGCCTTCTCAGATCCCAAGTATTCCCCCAGCAGCATAGGGACCAGAGCCTGGGGCTGAGCTTCCAGACACCCCAGAAGTTCTAGGGCTGCAACTAGGGTGAAAGGAGGCTGGGCAGCAGGGCTCCAACCCCAGGGCTGTAAGGAACTAACTGACTGAACTACCACAGGTGAAAAACTGTCCCCTTCTTCCAGACTCACACAGGCTGGGGCGCTAAGGGCTCCGTGGAACGGTAAATCTAACTTGATAACCATACCCCCTCCCTAAACCCCTGGGCTCTGCAACAGAGCAGTTTTTCTGCAAGATACCTTCTAATTCAAGGCCCCTCCACACATTGCTCCCCCTCCACACACACACACACACACACAACTTTTATGCCCCCCACTACTTTGGGCCAGGAATTAATCATCCCTGCCTCTGTTAGTACCAAAGCCCTCCTTCGACCAGGGCTGATTTCAGGGATTCTCTGTCCAGGGCCTGGCTGCAAGGAAGAGCTCAGCTCCTTTGGGAATGTGCCCCAGGCATGCGGAAACAGGAGATATGTGAAGAAAGTATTGGAGAACGTTTTGTAAACGGATGGCTCGTTGGTCTAGGGGTATGATTCTCGCTTCGGGTGCGAGAGGTCCCGGGTTCAAATCCCGGACGAGCCCAGGAGTGCTGGTTCCTTTTGCTCTTTTAACTCAGTGCCCCAAGCGTCCCAATATATTGATTAGAAACAGTGGATGAAGACAAAAACTACGCCCAACGTGGGGCTCGAACCCACGACCCTGAGATTAAGAGTCTCATGCTCTACCGACTGAGCTAGCCGGGCTACCCTAAGGAGCTTCCTAAGCACCTCTGGTGACCATTGTCCTCAAATCACTTTCATTGTTACTGAGAGAGACTGCCTTGGAGTCTCAGGTTTGGAATCAGCAAGGGGCTGGATCTCCCTGCGAGGAATTCATGGACGTGGGCGGAAAGAAAGGAGCACACGCCCACTCACAAGGACAGACTGACAGAGGCCCGGAAACCTCCGGCTGGGTCCGGACCTGACCTAGGCGGTGGCCCTAAACTACCTTCTCCCAGCCCAGCTCTGGAATCGTAGCACGCTTCCCGCCAGCCGTCCCTGTCTCCTGGGGTCGCGAAACTGAAAGTAGCTGGTTTAGGCAGCGAGATTAGGGGCTCCGGGCCCAGATCAGTAGAAATAGATGGAACAAGGCGTTCCTGCCTATAGTTGCTCATAGCTGTGGAGTATCCGCGAGGCCTCCAAGAGGTTCTGGGTCCAAAACTCGGATCGGCTCGCACTTACAAACCCTCAACCCTATGACTAATGCGCCTCCGCGACGCCTGCTCAGGCCTCCAACCCTGATACAGCACCCAGTGAACCCGGAAGGCTCAGAGGCCGCTGCGGCCCTGGACCTGGGACTGTGACAGCCTGCGGTGCAGCGCTGGTTCGGGCCAGGATGACCTTCTTTCTGCCTTCGCTTCGGCTTCCGCACCTGGGTGAGCGGAAGCTGGAGGGCGGGTGCGGCGTCCGGGCGGGAGCTGGCCCAGATCCGGGACCCCCTACGGAGACGAGCTGGGGCGGGGCTGGGGTCAAAGGAAGACCCAGAATTTTGGGGAGCTGGAGCTGCGTGGCGACTTTGGGCGCTGAGGGGAGGACAGGGCACCATTGGCGGAGGCCAGAGCCACTGGGTCCGCCTGGCCTTCCAGAGGCTGGTGGAACTCGCTTGACCAAGGCGAGCGTCTGGTGGATGGAAGGGTGAGAAACCTAACATATTCTTTTAAAAAAGGTACTCTACTGGATTTACTACCGTTTCCTCTCACTCAAACTCATGTCCACCTCAGAACATAGACCCTTTACAGCTAACTATAACAAGTTGAGAATGTGGTTGTAGTGGGATACGGTGGATCCTAACCCTATGACTAATGCTGTGACACAGGACATGAGACAGACACAGAGGGAAGGCCCTGTAGGGGTGAGACAAATTGAAGGGATGTGTCTAAGGCCAAAGAAGAGCCAGAAGATTGCTGGAAACACCAGAGGCTGGGGGAGGTGAGAAAGGAGATGCCTCACTGACACACTGTTGGCCTGCAGAACAGTGACAATATGTTTCTTTTATGTTAAGCCACCCAGTTTATGACAATTTGTGATAGTCATGGCAAAAAACTAATGCAGGTTTTGTATTAGTAAGACTTTTTTTTCTTGAAAATCTGCGCAGGTGCATGGAGCTAACTACCCGGAGCACTAAACGTGACTCTTAATTTCTTTCTTTCTTTCTTTCTTTCTTTCTTTCTTTCTTTCTTTCTTTCTTTCTTTCTTTTTCTTTCTTTCTTTCTTTCTTCCTAGAGCAAAGGCGTGAATAGCTGTCTTGCTCTTAATTTTTTTTTCAAATTAGTGTATATTTGTCATACATAGTGATTACATTTAGCTTGAAGAATCAATACATATGCATATTGCATTCTGATCATTTCTACTCCCACTCCCCTTCTCCTCTGCCTCTTTATATCCCCTTCCCATCTCTACGGTTTACCTCCTAGAATCTTAATATGATCTTTTATTTTATTCTTAAATTACTTATATTTTGGATCTCTCATATTAAAGAAAGCATGCAATATTTAACCTCTGTGTCTTATTTCACTTAGTGTGATCTTAAGACCTATTCATGTTATGAATTATTTTACTCTACAATAAAGTGCTGAAACTACCTCAACAACCAGACCCAATACCTGAGTTCCCAAATCCCACCGGATGGGCAGAAACAAATCTAGAACATCAAAGATGGAGGACAACTTGCTAGGTTGCACATCGTTTGAAACTTTCCTTTCTCTGTTATTGGGTGTATCAAAGGCTTCTGTGGTAACTAAAAGTACCCGCCCAACGTGGGGCTCGAACCCACGACCCTGAGATTAAGAGTCTCATGCTCTACCGACTGAGCTAGCCGGGCAGAGATGCTAGCAGTGTTTCCTTTTCGGCTGTCTAGGATCGTAAAGGCAGATGCCAAAGGGGAGTGAGGGGAGAGAGGGAGAGAGGGAGGGGGAAAGAGAGAGAGAGAGAGAGAGAAAACAAAGGCAGAATTGAGTGTGGATCTAGAGAGATGCCACCAATGTGACTAGCATGGAGCTGGCCCTCTGGCATTCAAATAGCAAACAGTCTCTGATAGGGGACTCCTGGCAATTGGTACTACACTTCCTCCTGCCCAAACCTCAGCTGGCTAGCAGTAGAGTGCAAATCTTTTCACCTCAGAATTATGCAGTCTTCTCTCCATTTTTTGGAGTTTTTAGTGTGGGGGCCTGTGCTCTAGGTCAGGACCTCTCTGGGACTGAACCGGTGCGGAGGTGGTTGAGAACAGTTAAACAGAAAAAAAGGTTAAAGGACATGGCTCGTTGGTCTAGGGGTATGATTCTCGCTTAGGGTGCGAGAGGTCCCGGGTTCAAATCCCGGACGAGCCCTATATTTTGAGACCTTCTTTTCTAGACGTAAAACTCCAACACCCCAGAAGAGTATTGAAACAAAGAACCCTGAGAGGTTTTCCTTAAGGTTCCAACTAGTTCCAGATGTCTTTAAACTTTAAATTGTAGCCCAGGTGTACGAAGGTGTGGGGGCATCCCCAGGCAGGGGACCCTTCCAGTCAGAGAGGACCTAGTGTGAGGACAGAAAGGCGGGAGTCCGCAGCCGGCAGCACTCCCCAGGCCACGCACTGAGGCTCAAGCCCTCGCTGAGTCCAGAGCCTTGGCTGCGGCGGGTGGCAGCGGTGAAGTCTTTTGGACTTCTCCCAGACACTCTCCGTCTCTTCCCACTTCAGTTCCTCGTCATTCACTTGGGTTTCCTAAGTGCGTTCTGGGCCCGCATGCCCAGGCAGGAAAGGGTCCTTGGAACCCTGGCTGTGCTCTGGGTGCCTTATAGTCAGGACGGGCGCCACGCCATCTGGAGGTCGGGCTGGTGGAGGCCCATTTCTCGGCAGTTGAGGGAGATTCAGGCAGTGGTTGATTCTAATTCCTAAAGGGGTTTGTGAATTTTAGTCCTGAGAGCTACTTTCTCGAAAGGGCACCCTTCCCCACATTGACTTCTTCCTGGGGTTAATCAGTTCTGTGTTAAAGTTAGCAGACGAGAGGGAGAAGAGGAGCGGGAGCGGGGAGAAGGGAGAAGAGAAGAGAAAAAGAAGAGAAGGAAGGAAGAGCACATATTTGTAGGTTTAAGTAATTGTTAACATAGGGGAAATGCTTCAAGACATTAGTTAACAGATAGGATTACATCAAATTAAAACCTGTACAAAAAAAAAAAATCAATCCTGAGGGAAGAGATGGCTGATAAAGTAGGGAGAAATATCTGCAAATTGTTAATCCAACAGACTACACAAGGAATTAAAACAATTCAACTGAAAAAGTATCTGCTGAATAATCTGATTTTAAAACAGGCAAATTACTTGAAGAGATGCTTCTCAAAGGGAGCATACAAATAGCCAGCTACTTGATGACTCTCACATGAATGTGAAACTCAGGATCTTCAATCACCAGTGAAATATAAATGAAATCTGCAATGAGATACTATCTTACCCAAATTGCAATGACTGTTTTTGAAATACTGACAGTTTCCTGTTAGCAGGAAACTTCTTTTTTAAAAACAATAAACTTGACCCAGTGGCACACATTTATAATCCCTACACTCTGAGACTAAGGGAAGTGGAACAAAATTTCAAGCCCTGAGCCGGGCATGGTGGCACACTTGGGAGGTTGAGGCAGGAGGATCACTGCAAATTGAAACTAGCCAGTGCTACATAGTGATTCAAGGCCAACCTGAACTGCACAGTGAGATCTTGTCTTAAAAAAAATAATAATAATCAAGCCATGCCTAGACAATTTAATGCTTTAAAGTGACTCTGTCTCAAAATTAGAACAAATAACCAAACCAAACCAAACCAAAACAAAACAAAACAAAAACAAATGCTGGAGATGTAGCTCAGTGGGAAGATTGTTGTTCAATTCACAGTATCACAAATAAAACATCCAAAAACACTACCCCTAAACAACACTATAAATAGGGTTGTATAATCCAGAAATCCCGATACTGGGTATATATCCAAAAGAGATTGAAATCCAAATTTAGAAAAGACATCTGCACTCCCATGTTTATTGCAGTGTTATTCATAACAGTTGGGAGGGGGAATCAGCCTAAGTGCCCATTGAAGGATGAATGCATAAAGAAAATGTGTCTAGTGCCATGGTACTGTGCAGAATTTTTGCCAAAAATGTTTAATAGGAATCTGAAATTAGAGTCAGGCACGGTGGCACAGAGGTCCACACATGTGCATGCACACACACACATACATGCACACACTCATGTACATAAATCCAGACTGTAAAATTTATACATGATAGGCTTGGTCTGTTCATAAGTAATATTAGTTTGTCAATAGTCCTTTTTTTGTTTTCGAAATTTACCTTTATATTTTGAGATAGAGTCCCACTATGGAGTTGAAATTGTCCTTTTACTCTCTACATAGTCCACACTGGCCTCAAACTAGCGACCCTTCCTCTTCCAAGTGATTACAGGTCTGTGCCACCACGTGTGGCTCAGCCTGTCGGCGGTCCTTAAACTCAGGTCTCGCTCCGGGCGGGGGCGCGGTGCTGGCTCAGTCGGTGGCTATTGTTCGGTCCCTGCGTGCTAACTGACCAAAGTCCCTTCCCTTGGGCTCGCTTGCAGATCTCGCATCTTCCTAGGCCCCGGGGCGGGACAGAGGAAACGAGAACCCGACCAGAGACTACCAAGAGCTCGTCAGGTGTGGGGGCCGAAGCTTGAGCCTCCTCCTCTCTCCGCTTCTGCTAAAATGCAGTCGATTTTAACCAAGCCAAGGGCGCAGGCGGAGAGTAAACTCGGAGCCCCGGGCGACGGGCCTCGGCCTCCCGCGCGCTCCCTGATTCCTCCCCAGCGTCAGGAGTAACGGCTCACGGGTGCGCGTTGTCCTCTGAGATCCCTGAAGCTCCCCAGATTCTGATGAATGTTCCCCATGGGATAAATAACAAGTAGCGGTGAATACCGAAGGGCGAGTTTGGAGAATAATCCAGAGTTTGTGTCCACGACAAGTGAGGACGTGGCTCTGGGCAGGGATTTTGCTTGGCTTTCTAAGGCCCTCGCAAAGCTCTGCGTGCGGCCTCAGTGGGGCGCCCCCTACCTCGGGGGGCCGGTGTCTGTCCCTCTCCATCTCTCCCCTCGCTTGGTCCTGGTCAAGCACTGGGCCCTGGAGTACCACGCAGGAGGGCGGCTTAAGAGTTTAAGGTCCAATGCTTCACCAACGAAGCCAGCCAGAGCACATCTCCCCGCCCCCATGCTCTCTGGTTGTCAGAGGGAGAATCCGGTGCACCCGGATTCCCTTCCCCGGCCCTCGAGCGGGTCTGTCCCGGCGCAGGGCTGCAGGAGTGGAGAGCCAGCGGCGAAAATGAGCAGGAGAGGACGCAGAGGCTGGAATGTCTTGGGGGGAGGCGTTAACAAAATTTTCTTGAATGAGGTTCAAACCAGTTTCCGGTCGATCTAAACCTTTTAATATCTTCAGGTGAGCCCTTGGCCAGCTGCCCCAGTGGCCTAATGGATAAGGCACTGGCCTCCTAAGCCAGGGATTGTGGGTTCGAGTCCCACCTGGGGTAGAAGGGTCTGGTCTCTTTACTTATGAGATATTAGGTATGTTTTGTGTTTCCTGCACCGCTGTGTGTGTGTGTGTGTGTGTGTGTGTGTGTGTGAGAAATTAACTGAGAAACAAATATATTTAAAAGGTGATCAGAACCTAGAAATGTGAACACATAGGTTAAGGCTGAGTCACAAAGGTACAAAGCAGATATGCTACAGATTCGTGGGTAAACATTTGTTAATGACATCTTGATGTGTGGTTTTCTGCTCAGATTTCTATTTTAATATCATAATTTCTGTGACTTTTTTTTTTTATAGTTTCTCCAGAGCAAGCAGGGACTTCACTGAGGGTGGTGGTGGTGGTAGTGGTTTGTCTTAGACTTAGTACAAGATTTGGGGGTTTACCTGGTGCTGTCCAAATTAACTTGTGACTCAGTGCACACTCTGATAGCAGAAGGCCTTGTGTCCTTGGAACAAGAGGGTAGCCAGGCTATAGGAAGGGGGCCAGGCCTGTTCTAGTGGACCACAACTCACACCAAGTGCCTCTGACCTCCTTCCCATTCTTTTCTAGGGAATGGAATGACTATTGGAATAAGGGAGAAAGAATTGATCCTAAAAGGAGGTTTAATGTGGTTTGTATTCAGGTTAAATGATCTGCTCAGTTCAACCCTAGGCCTCAAGCCAGAGAGAAAGAACAGAAATAACAAGCTACAGTTGCCTCTGATGGGGGATCAAATTACCCCTTATTCCCCCACCCCACCCCCGCCGTCCCCCAGTGATGCTGGAGATGGAACATAAAGCCATGTATGTGCCAGACAAATGTTCTACCACTGACCTACCACTGAGCTACACCTTCAGTCCTTGGCTCCCTTTCTTATGTTTTAAAATCCAGTACAAAAATCAACTTCATTAACTGTTGTATGTCTCTGGTTTCTTCTTTTGGACACAGCTTTTTTCTCTTTTTTTTTTTTTTACTCACTTTGAAGTTCTTCAGTTATTTTTTGTCGTGTATCAATGATTTACAGACTTACCATCACAATTTTAACATGTTTTGGCAGACCAAAATTTGGCAGGCTGTAGACATCAGACTACATTTGGTCAAATAACATCTAATCTAGACCCTTTTCCTTCTGCCCCCCCTGTAAAAATTTTAGGATCAAACTGGGCATGGTGGTTAACGCCTGTAATCCCAGCACTTGGGAGGTTGAGACAGGAGGATCATTGCAAGTTTGAGACCAGCCTGAGCTACAAAGTGAGCTTAAATCCTGCCCGTACTGCATAGAGAGACCCTGTCTCAAAAAGACCAAAAAAAAAAAAAAAAAAAGAAAAAAAAAGCTTTAGGATCTAACAGTTTGTGTTTTCCAGACTCCCTTGCAGCTAGTGGTGGCCCTGTGGCACTGACTTGCAAAGAACGGTGTTTAGAAATTGAGATCTGGATGCTAAGGTTGCTTACTGATATTGGATTGTCATTGGCTACAGTTCCTCAAAGAACTTTAAAAATAGCTTACAGTCTTTTGGGAAAGTGGCAGAATGGTGAGCAATAACAACTCAGTCTCTTTGAGATTCAGAATCCAGATACTAGAAAATAAATAGTTGGGGAAGAAAAAGAGAAATAGATCCCAAGAACCAGGAAAGAGCTGACAGGAAAATGAAAGCTTAAAAAAAAAAAAAGAAAATGAAAGCCTACCAAAAAATTGAAAAGAAAGAACACAACATGGAGAAAGAAAAGACAGTCTACATTTTCTCCCCAGCTCTTGGCTCATGGTTCATGGCAAAGGGAGACTGAATTTACATGACAAAGTGAAAGCTGGGAACTCCAGAGGGCCTTAGGGAGAAACTCAGATAGAATGGACTGGAAGCTGCTATGATCTGCAGGAAGAGCATGAGATTCTGCTCCCATGTGCATCCTTTGACAGGCGATAGCTAGTGAATGACCCTAGTCTAAGTCCCTGTCATAACCCTGGAGAGAGTTCTTGGTGGGACACCCGGGAAAGGTTGTTTGAACCTAGTACCCAGAGCAGCCACAGGATGATTTCACTTTAGAGCTCCCAGTTTTACATTCCCACAGTGACTGGGTGAGAGACAGCCATGGGAGACAGCTGTGGTCAGGGAGTGGGCCAGAAAGAGATTGTCTAAGGGGTTTGAGTTAAGGGACACAGGTGCTGCCTCCACAGCCAGAGGCCATGGTCAGCCAGAGTTGCTCCAGTTTTGGAAGTTACAGCATTCAAGAAGGAAGCCATGCCTGCCCCTCACTGGGAGCCAGCCGTGCATAGGCAGGGAGAGAAGAAGGACCCACTCCCTGGTCATTAGTAACTGGCCGATTTGGAGGAACACAGGCTGAGATGATAACAACTGAAGCACAGAAACAACCTAATGCTTGTACTGTTTGACTGACTCTGCAAGTCTAAAGCCAGTAGTCTGAGCAACTATTTAGAGGATAACAATATGCAATTTAGAATTAATAAATAAAATCAATAGTGTAGCAGGATATAAAGTCAGCATTCAAAAATCAGTAGTATTCCTATATGCCAATAATAAACTCACTGAGAGAGAAATTAGGGAAATGATACCTTTCACAATAGCATCAACAAAAAAGGAAATACTTAGGAATTAGCCCAACCAAGGAAGTACAAGGTCTCTACAATGAAAACTACAACACTCTGAAAAAGGAGATTGAAGAGATCAGAAAATGGAAAGATACCTCCTGTTCTATTGGGATAATCAGAACTAATATGGTCAAAAAAAGCACACTTTCAAAACTTTTTATACATATTTAACACAACCCCAATCAAAATACCAATAGCATTCCTCAAAGACCTATAAAAAATAATCCTAAAATTCATTTAGATTCAGAAGAAATCTAGAATAGCAAGAGCAATTCTGGGCAACAAGAGCAAGATAGGGGGCATCACAATCTAACTTTAAATTATGTTACAAAGCTACGGTGGTTAAAGGCAAAGAAAGCAAAGCAAAACAAATCACAGCCTTGTGGATTGTGGAATAGAATAAAGGAAGCAGAAACAACTCCAGGCTCACTCAGCTACCTTTTCTTTGACAAAGGAGTCAAATACGTCTGCTGGAGAAAAGATAGCCTCTTTAACAAACAAGGCTAGGAGATCTGGCTTTCCACATGTGAAGATTGAACCTAGACCCATACCTCTTGCCATGCAGTAAATTAAAATCAAAATAGATCAAAGATCTAAATATTAAAGGAGAAACAATCTGCTGGAAGAAAAAATATTTAAAACTCTTGAAGACATAGTGTAGGCAAAGACTTTCTGAACAGAATTTCATATGCACAAAAAATACCAAGGATCAGCTAGGTGTGGTGGCTCATGCCTGTAATCCCAGCACTCAGAAGGCTAAGGCAGGAGGATTGTTGTGAGTTTGAGACCAGCCTGGGCTACAAAGTGAGCTCAAGACCAGCCTGAACTGCATAGCGAGAGCCTGTCTCAAAAAGCCAAAAAAAAAAAAAAATCAAGAATCAACAAATGGGATTACTTCAAATTAATAAACTCCAGTGTAGCAAAGGAAACCACCAACACAGTGAAGAGATGACCTACAGAATAGAAAAACATTTTGAAGACACTCCTTAGACAAAGGACTAATATATAGAATATATAAAGAACTAAAAAAATATAAAGACTCCCTCAAATTTAAAGACCCAATCAAAAAATGGGCATCTCAAATGAATAGACAAGTCTCAGGTAAAGACTACAAATGGCCAATAAATAAATGAAAAAAAACGTTAAAAACTACTAGTCACTCAACAAGTGAAAGTTAAAATAACTCTGAGATTCTATCTTATTCCAGAAAGAATGTCTATCTTCAAGAAATCAAAGAATAACAAATGCTGGAGAGGCTGTGGGGGAAAAGCACCTTTCTTCATTGTTGGTGGCAATGTAAACTGGTATAACTACTATGGAAACTAGTATAGTGAATCCTCAAAAAAATAAAACTAGAGCTGGAGATTTAGCTCAGTGATATAAATGCCTGCCTGGCAAGTGTGAGGTCATAAGTTTGATCCCTGGTACCCCCCCCCCCAAAAAAACTAAATCTAGAAATTCCTTTTGACCCAGCTATTCCCTTTCTAGATACCTTCTGGAAGAGTTCAAGACATTATATTATAGTTCTACATGTGTATTCATGTTTGTAGCAGCACAATTCATAATAGCTAAATCTTGGAAACAACCTATATGTCCATCAACAAAAGAATGGATAAGGAAAATGTGGTATTTATACACAGTGGAGTACCACTCTGCCACACAGAATAAATTTGAGTCATTTGTAGGGAAATAGATTTGTCTGGAGACCATAATGTTAAATGAAGTAAATCAGACACACAAGCTTAAATAACACATCATTTCTATTGTATGAGAAACCCAATATATAAATAAAATACAAAATAAAAGTCAGGCCGGGCATGGTGGCTCATGCCTGTAATCTCAGCACTCGGGAGGCTGAGGCAGGAGGACTGTTGTGAGTTTGAGACCAGCCTGGGCTACAAAGTGATCCCAGGCTGCATAGCAAAGTGAACTGCATAGCGAGACCCTGTCTCAAAAAAGGCAAAAAAAGTCAGACAATTGGGAAAAAAAGAGCCAAAAAAGGTTTTTATAAGCCAGCATGCTCAGTGTATCTAAAAGTGTACCTTGTTTTAGTACAATTATTTTGTTACGTGTTTTATATGTTTTTTGTCTGTTAGTTTGGCTGTTAATTTATGTTTATAATAATTGTCTTGATAAAGATTTAAAAATATGTAAATAAATCTATTCTGCAAAAAAGATGTACTGTGTACATGTACCAACTCCCTTTTCATTGAATATAATCATTATGTATTGCAAACATGTACTAATAAAAGTAAAAACTTAAAAAAACAGCCTACTAGTTTATCTCTGTACCTTTGACTATTTCTCCAACTCTTTCTTTCAACCTTGAGACTACTTGGCTCATGGAATTTCGATTCGTGTTCATAACATTCCCCACCACTTCCATTCTTAGACCTGTTTGAGAGCTGCTCTTGGGCTGGGGATTTGGCTCAGCGGCATAAGCGCCTACCTTGCAAGTGCTCGGTCGTGAGTTTGATCCCTGGTACCGATTTAAAAAAAAAAGAAATGATTATAGCTTGAGTGAGGGTTACCAGTGAGAGCAGCTCTCCTCTTCCGTGTAGTGCTGGTAATAACGGCTTGGTGCTTATAGGTTCAGCTGGGTCTAATGAATCTGTCGGAGAGAAGTTCTACATGCCCTGTGACAGATAGTCTAAGAGAATATGAGCTCAGAGCTATTGGTGATTATCTGTTGCCAGGTTATTCTCTAGACTAGAGAATAAAAAAAGAGAAAACAAGAAGAAGCAAATGAAACAGAGATGACGAACCACAGAGTCATGATGTCATTATTTAGGTCACTGAGTATTCCTATATGAAACACTCAAGATTCATAAGAAGAAACTTTAAGGGCTGGGGATTTAGCTCAGTGGCATAAGCGCCTGCCTTGTAAGTGTGCAGTGGTGAGTTCAATCCCTGGTACTGATTAAGAAAAAAAAGAAGAAACTTTGGGCTTTGCAACTATTCAACCAAGAAGAAGATTCCATTTCTTCTTGAGCTGATGGGAACTCATGTTTTGTTTTGTTTTGCTTTGTTTTTGAGACAGGTGTCTCACTATGTAGCTCCAGCAAGCCTTAAACTCAGTGTGTAGCCCAGGCTCAAACTCTTGGTGATCCTTCTGGCTCAGCCTCCTGAGTGCTGGGATTACAGATGTGTGCCACCATGGCTAGCAAGCATTGGTATTGTATCACTTGCAAATATCTTTATTAACTCAATGACTAGTTTCCCCTGCTCCATTCTTTCATAATTGGCTTTGTGAGTTATTTGTTTTTTAACTTTTTTTTTCGGTGCTGGTAATGGAACCCAGGGTCCCATCTATGATAGGCAAGCACTCTACAACTAAGCTCTCAGTGACCCCCATCTTTGAACTATTTTTTGAGAGAGAGTGAACAGAACTTGATTTCTAGCCACGTAAATGATGGGAACGCAGGGACTCATTATGAGGTTTTAATTTTGCATTATTGAGAGTAGGTGAATATTATTTATGTTTTCCTGAGATTTGTTCATTAGTTTCAAGATTTTATTAGTACAGTTTGCAGGACATGATGTTTACATTCATCTTAGGGAGTAGGTATACACCTTGATTCTTTTTATTTCCTTTTTTCTCCCCATCCATTTCCCAAATGTATTCATTAAGATATTATAGTCAAGCCAATTATGGTGGCACATAGCTATAATTCCAGCACTTGAGACACTGAGGCAGGAGGATTTCTTTGAGTTCCATGCCACCCTACCTAGTGAGTTTAAGGCCTGCCTGAACTACATAATAAGACCCTGTCTCAAAAAAACAAAACCAACCAACCAAACATACCAAACAATAATCCACCACAGTCAGAAAAACAGTTTTCTGTGGTGGCACTTACCTGAAATCCCAGCACTTAGGAGATCCAGGCAGGAAGATCACTGCCAGTTTGAGGACAGCCCGAGTGGCCTGTAATACATAGCAAGACCGTGTCTCAAAGCAAACAAACAAATAAACACACGCACACACAAACAAAAAAATCAACAATAAAAAACAGTTTATAAGCAACTCGAGTTGAAATATTAGCTAGAGGAAAGTATGGTTTCTGGAGGACACTATCCTGAGGATTCATCTTTTACTTCTAACTCAAGTTCTATGTTTTTTGGTTTTTTGACCAGGGATCAAACTCAGGACCTCACACTTGCCAGGCAGGCACTTATGCTGCTGAGCTAAATCCCCAGCCCTAAGTTCTATGGTTTTTATGGCTTAATATTATTGATTCATGCAAGTAAACCTTACGATGAAAAAAGCAAAGGCTTTATAGTCACCTAATAGACAGATCTTGCTTTCAAAACAATTATAGAGGAAAGTTCTTGAAGAATAATACCTACTGAATTAAAGAATCCTCTTTTTGGGGCTGGGGATTTAGCTCAGTGGCATAAGCGCCTGCCTTGCAAGCATGCAGTTGTGTTTGATCCCCAGGACCAATTAAAAAAAAATTCCGTTTTTCTGCTTGGAGTTCATGTTCTACCAGTTTATAAATAGCCTTATTATTGGTTTCCATTTTTCACTTAGCCCAACATTAAAATATAGAAAGACTTATCATACAGCCCCTTTTAAGTACTGACATATGAAGATAAATACACAGTGCTACTTCCAAAGTATATTTATTCAGAGTACAGATCACTGAGCAAGAAGCCCTCAGCAGTAAACAGAAACACTGAAATGTTACCCAGGATCTGGAGGCAGATTTATTTATGTCAATGGGCTCTGATAGGATCATTCCTAAAGTATCAGGAGCCCATTTCTGGTAGTCTAGGGTATATATAGGATTTGTAAGCAGGAAGTACAGAAGCAGAGTATTTGGTGGTTATTGATTGGCTACATTTTATATCATTATTACTGATTGACCTAAAAGAAAACTATATCACTTACATTGCATACTAAGGCAAGTTAGAATTCCAGGCAAGCTCAGAGTTGTAGGAAGTATACAGGTTCAGGATAAGGGTAAGCTTGGAGTTGTGGGAAGCAAGTGCTTGGGATAACTTACAAGTTCAGGGTATAGTTGGTTAGATAAGGGAAATATATACCCCGTGTTGGTGGAAGAGAGGAAGACAAATCTGCTAGCTGCTCAGAGATTTAACTCTAAAAATGTAACTTTTTTTTTTTTTGTACCGGCAATTGAATTCACAACCTCACGCTTGCCAGGCAGGCTAAAACGTTAACTTTTTATTTTCATCTTCAAGCCAAGCATATGAATGTGATTAACACTTGTAGTCTCACCTACTGGAGGTGCCTGGGGCATTGATGAGTTCAGGAGTCGTGAGGTGTTTAACACAAAGTGTCTCATTTAGTCACCATACCTCTACAAGGTGACTGTTATGTCTCCACTCCACAGGGGGTGAAATTTTGTGATTCAGAGGTGGTTTATGTTTTCCAAGGTCATACAACTGGTCACAATGGATCTGGGAACCTTGGACAGGTCTGTTAAAACTTGAACTTTATTTCTTACTCCCTGTTCAGTTTCACACATATCTCCCAACAAGCAGCCAGCCCAGCTTGAGTAGGGGATAAAATACAGGACTGTGAGCCCGCAGTGGCCAAGATGTTGCTGCCAGTGTTCATCCACAAACTTATATCATTTTCAGTGCTGCCAAGTCCTGGCATGGTAGCTCTGCAACTCACCAACAGGTCTTTCTTATTAGTGTTGGAGTCCAAAGAACCCAAGGAGAAGGGACAATTATCATTCTCTGCTTTCTCTAATGAGGCTCTCAGGGAATATGGCTCTAGTGGCCACGGAGTCTCCTATGAAGAGCTGGGCTTTCTGGCTCTCCCACACATCTTTCTTATATCAGGGGCTGAGTCTCTGTATGAGCATCCTTCACATGGACTGAGCCTGAAAACCCCAAAGACAAGTCCTTCTCTCTTAGACCAATAACCTCAGGTCAGATCTGATAAAATAAAGCAAGCTAAGGACTTCCAGGGATACTAAGGACTGCTGTCCTTTCTGGGTAAGAATCGGACAGTGGGACTTCACTCGTAACTGCTGGTCGGGAGTGAACCCTTACAGGGACACTCCTCAAAGTCTGTTAAGTGAAACCACTAAAATTGTTCTAAGATCGTGGGCAGTCCCTTGTGACAACCCTACAGGACCAGCATTTGTCTTGTTTTTATCTGAGACCCTGAGAGTAGGGAACACAAACTCACTGAGTTTCTGCCCATATCTCTGGATCGCTTCCATTTAAATTTTACAAGTTTAACAGAACTGTTTGCAGTCTCACTGTTTAAATGTCCACTTTGCATGCTTTACTTGAACAACTACTTCTAAAAGGAAAATATGTAATTATCAACTAGTGATTTCTTACTGTTTTTTTGAAACTATGTATTATTTCTACCCTCTTCCTGTCTTTTTTCTTTAAATAAAAAAATAAATTTTACAAGTTGGTCTAGATGTAGTCAGCGGGACTGGGTCAGACCTCTGTAAAGGGCTCTGTCATCATAAGTCTAGACAGCAGCAGCAATATTATCATCACTCTGGGCACACCTACTCTTTGATCATGATATGATCCTCAGAGGAAAGAAGCCAGGAGTGTGTGACATGCCAGGCTGGAGATGAAGCAGAGACATTTTCACCAAGGTAACAGTATTAAAGATATTGATGACATTGGTGCTCAGTGGTAAAAGCTCACGTCTGTCCCTATGGTAACCATTTTACATATATTCTCTGGTACTCATTATAAACACTAAAGTGTCTATTAATATTATTCTTTCTGTAGTGTTTTATTATAGTTACTTCTTAAAAATTTAACATAAGCTGGGCATGGTGGCACATGCCTGTAATCCCAGCACTCTGGAGGCTGAGGAAGGAGGATTGTTGCCAGTTCAAGACCAGCCTGGGCTACAAAGAGAGCTCAAGGCCTGCCCAAACTGCATAGAGACCCTATCTCAAAAAGAAAAAAAAATTAACATAAAAATAGAAAGGTCAAACAATACAAAGATAGGTGAATAAACTCACTGTTCAATCTTTCTGGTGTCCTTTCGGAGTTTTCTTATGGTATCTATAAGCAACACATCTCAGTTTTCTTTTTATTTTATTTTTGGTACCGAATATTGAACCCAGTGCCTTCATGCTGGACTACATTTTACATTTTTGAGATGGTGTTTTAATAAGTCACTAAACTGCCCAGCCTGGATTTCAACTAGTGATCCTCCAGTCCCAGCTTCCCAGAGTGCTGGGATTACAGGCATGCACCACCAGCTCAAACAATCTTCTTTATCTAATGAAAGAATGGAAGCCCAAAGAACACCAGCCACAGGAGCCAAATTCTGCTGACTTACTTAAAGTATCATGTCCTACTACCCTGCAAATCTTAATTGCCTTATCTTAACCATCACTTCCCAGTTTTGGAATTCAGCTGTCTTTGCCCCTGGGCCCAGGCTCCAGGCCAATGGGAGGCTTGAACAACTCCAGCATTCCTGAGTTCCTCCTCCTGGGCCTCTCCAGGCAGCCCCAACAGCAGCAGCTCCTCTTCCTGCTCTTCCTCACCATGTACCTGGCCACTGTCCTGGGGAACCTGCTCATTGTCCTGGCCATCAGTACTGACTCTCGCCTACACACCCCCATGTATTTCTTCCTCAGCAACCTGTCCTTTGTGGACATCTGCT
>PVLA01002471.1:0-268126 GCA_004027455.1 Hydrochoerus hydrochaeris
GAAGGAAGGAAGGAAGGAAGGAAGGAAGGAAGGAAGGAAGGTGGAAATATGCACCAAAGAACAATGTTTGGAGCTATGGGACTCAAAGTACAGGATGTGGCCAGGTGAGAGAGAGATGCCACCTGCATGTTAAGGGTCCCCAGAATGGCTGGAAGGAGGAGGGAGAGGCTGGTAGTCAGCATGGTAAGGGGCTGATGTTAGGGAGTGGCTGTCAGCAGGCAGAGCCTCTGCAAAGAAAAGGGGAAGCAGCCTGGCCAAGGTTCACCCCTGGACAATGGGCAGCTGGTTCAAGACCATCTCCCCATCCCCACCTCCAGACATACAGCTTCTCTGACTCAGCTCCTGGCACTCAGGGGAGCTGACCCCTACAGAAATAGAAATGTCCCTGAGTTAGCCTGGAAACAACCAAGTGACTCAGAGGGACAAGAAGCAGGACAAGGGGTGTGGGGGGGTCCAATCTTTCTCTATCCTGATTCAGAGATACCTTTCTCACCTCTCTTTTTGTGGATCCTGACCTCTGCAACCTCTCCTCTCATTTCCTCCTGTCCCTAGCATCCCAGCACCCTGACTCCTGACTGCAGTCAAAGAACACAGAGTGCCTTCTCCAGGCGGGTCAGCCTAGTCCCTTGGTACAGTCAGGGAGGAAACAGGAAGGGGAGCTGGGCGGGGCTGTGAGGCCATTTCCTGCTCCTGCATGAACCCGACTTTGAAGCAAGTCGGTTGTGAGTGTTAGATTGTAGGTGCTCCCAGGGTTCCCATAAAGCCGTAAGGGGGTAGCTGGGGGCCTGGCAGCAGGTTAACTATAGGATTCTCCTTTCCTCGGAACACACAGGCTAAGGTGGATCTGGGCCCTGTTATGTGGGGGAGGCAGACACGGACCCGGGAAAAAGAGGCTAGAGCCTTGAAAAGAACACCAGTTACTTTTCACTTATTTTCATATTCACAGCTGTTGCGGGAGATAATATTTTTGTATACATGCATATGTATACACTTAATATGTAAAGACATACTCACATATACTTACATGTGTAATATACATATAACACTTTGTGCATGTGTTTTTCTAGAGATTAAACCTTTTAGCGCTAAACCACTGAGCCACTTTTCCAGCCTTTCTTGTTTTACTGATATAAAGTCTCACTAAGTTACCCAAACTGTTCTTAAACTCACTATCCTGTTGACTCAGCCTCTGGAGCAGCTAGGGTTACAGCCAGGCACTACCAAGCCCGGCCACAGAGTGAACGTGTGAGTGCAGGTACATGTCTGTAAATGTGTGTGCATTGAGACAACTCTGCGAAGAGTCGCATAAGGAGCTCTGTGTATGTGCTGCATCGGCGCTGGAGTTGCAGCTGCAGTTTCTTCTTCCATGTTCCTGGAAGCCAAACGCCCAGGCTTACTTATGTCTGCGAGCTCAGCCACAAACACAGAGCTGAGGGTTAGGAATGGCTTACATAACCAGAGCTGGATTTCTTTACCACTCTCTCTCCATGGAAATGATCACAGGGCCCTGAAAATCTAGAACTCCACAGTGGGAAAGGCCAATGCCAGGTCACACTGATGTCTGCCCAAGTGACCTCACTGAGGACACCAAAAAGCCAACACTGTGATGTCACAGTAATAAGGGACAAATCCATGCAGGGTCCAGGCACGGCTCCCCCAGGGATGGACACTTCAGGCTGAGAAATGGAGCTTGCTGGTATATATCAGTTCAGTGGAGATTTGAGCTTGAATGATAATTTAGACACCTTATAATTAGTATTTGCCAGTTTGCATTTTATCCTTGTTAAACTGTGGTTACCCTTGCCAGAGGAGGGGAGAAGTGCACCCCCGCTTCCTCTGAACCAGTGTAACCTAGGACTCAAAGGCGCGGGCTGCAGAGGAATACCAATGACTGCTCAGTGCTCTCTCATCTAAATAATCTTTGTGCATTTGGATTTCACATTTCCTTTCAAATTGTAGATGCAAGTTAGTCTCCCCGCTAACAAAACACTTTCTTCATCCTACACTGAATCCCTCAGCAAATCCTCAAATATCTTTGCAAATCTCAAAGATATTAAGGCATTTAACTTTTTTTTTCATTTAAACCTTTGAAGTATGCTGTGACTAGAATAATTTCAGAGTTAAAACCTGTCGACTGCATAGAAAATTAAGGAAATTGCCTGTCAGCCTGGTAGCCAGGCTGATAACTAATTACTTATAGATTTTAAGTCAAATTTGAAAAAGATAAATATTTAAATAAAAGATATAATCATTTAGAAATACCACTAAGTGTTTTGCAATTATTGTGTAGGAAGGAATCATTGCTAGGGTGGTGCATCCCATCATCTGGATGAGCTGGGCATGGGCCAGGAGGGAGGGAAGCTGAGTGAGGTGCTGGGCTGTTCTGTGTACTTCTCTGGGGTGTGTGTGTGTGTGTGTGTGTGTGTGTGTGTGTGTGTGTGTGTAGTATCAGGGGAGGATATGATGGGGGGACATATTAACCTCTAATTGGAAGAGTCAAATTGATCACAGGTATTGTGATCAATCCCATACTTACCCAACTGGCAGAAGTCTCTCACAGTCCACCCCAAAACAAGAAGAGGGCTTCGCTGGGCTGGAATAGGGGGTACATTGTGGAAAAGGAAAGTCTCGGGCACCTGTTCTGCAGTTCACAAGTGTTCAGCCCTGTTTTTGTCCTTCTTGCTTTTCTCCAGTTTCTGGGCCTTTTTTTCCCCCAGATCTCCTCACACTGCTCCCCCTCTCCGTCCTTTTTACTTTTAATGTTTTAAAATCCTTCATCTTGATTCATTCTGTCTCTCCAAGCCATTTGAAATTAAGTTGCAGACACCATGACACTTCCTTCTTCGGCGTGCATTGGGGATGCACAGAGAATAAGAATGCTCCTTCTACAGAACCGCGCTCGCCCCTCACCTCTAAGAAAATTAACATGAACTCAACGGAATCATTTCCATTTTTCCAATTGTCCTCAAAATATCTTCTGTAGTTTTTTGATTCCCTTTTGCCAATCCAGGATCCAAGCCAAGTTGACCAATGACTTCTGGTTGTTGTGTCTCTTTGAAGTCTTTTGCTCTAATTTTCTCACTTTTTTTGTCTTAAATGACATTGATATTTGTAAAGCTTTGAGGCCACTTGTTCCATACAATCTGCTACATGCTGTATTTGTGATTATTTTCTCACTAGATTCTAGTGAAGTCCTTCTGCCAAGAATGTTACATGCAGATCTGCGGTGTACCCTACTGCTCCCAGCAGGAGACTCATGGCTTTAGGTTGCATGGTGGGCAACATTTGATTGCATGGCTAGGGCAGGGCTGCCAGATCTGCTCAATGTAACCATTCCCTTTCCTGCTTGAAAATTACAGGCATAGCCTATTTCCATGGTCTCACATTCTGAAGTCTGAACTACTCGTGGTCAATAGTGCCCTGAAAACGCTAAGTAAAATTTCCAGAAATAAACAATTCGTAAATGGAATGCTATTCCAAGTAGCATGATGAAATCTCACATCATCCTGCCCAGAACGTGAACCACCTTACTGTGCAGTGTATTCACACTATATATGCTGCCTACCCGTTAGTCACCTACTAGCCATGTCAGTTAGGAGACCAAGCATCACGGTGTCAGACAGTTTGTGTTCCGTAAAGTCCTCACTCATTTAATAATAGCCCCCCCAAAGCAAGAACCTTGATGCTAGTAATTAGGATATGTTAAAGAAAAGCCATGAAGGATTTCCTGTAAATTAACAGGTAAAAGTACAATGAGATATTTCTCAAGGGAGAGACAGCACACTTGTATTATTGTTCTCAGTGTTCTCTTTATTACTTATGTTAATCTCTCATTTATAAAATAAGCTTTAGCATAGGTAGGTACAGGAA
The DNA here is from genome assembly GCA_004027455.1 of Hydrochoerus hydrochaeris. Taxonomy (NCBI): domain Eukaryota; kingdom Metazoa; phylum Chordata; class Mammalia; order Rodentia; family Hydrochaeridae; genus Hydrochoerus; species Hydrochoerus hydrochaeris. The sequence continues at coordinate 3,871 of PVLA01002471.1, forward strand.
AAAATACTATATATATAGGTTTCTGTACTACTTGAGATTCATAACTCCACTGGAAGTTTTTGAACATATTCCCTGTGGATAATGTGGGGCAACAATAATAAATAAACTATGGGACAGACTGTGAGAATTTTAGTGCACATGAATGTCCTGTTCTCTAGTGATCTTTTATGTAATTTCCTGATTATACTCACCAAAATCAGCTGTTACATTGCCAAGTGTGTGATTTTTTCCTCTTACTGTTTCTTCCTTTCTTATTAGTTAGCATTCTCCCAGAAAGACTTCATCCTGTTACCCGTTCATTCTCTCCCTTCCTCTCATCTCGCATTCTATTATCTCCTCTCTTCTCCTCCCTCTCGAGCTCTCCTTTCTACTAACTCGTTATTTTTTTTTCAACATATTAACATCCATTACTAACATTTCCCTTTTTGATGTTCAAATTGTCACAAATTTTGCACTGAAACTTCTTCCATCTGGGTCTTATGTCTTTTATACACAACCCAATTAATCTTTAAGTTCTTTCGTGTTTTTCAGACAAAACAGTGTTCCAGGCATCCCTGGTGCTCAGTGGCCACTTCTCCATGCAACCTTCAGGGAAGTGTGATGGTCAGAAGCCAAGTTATAATCACAACGTACATCCATGCCTCCTAGGCAGCCGGTGCTTCCTGCTGTCAGGCCCAGTCTCTCTGTTTCTCTCTCTCACTCTCTCTGTCTCTCTGTCTGTCTGCTTGTCTGTCTCTCTCTCACTCTCTCTCTGTCTCTCTCTCTTAATGGTACCAAATTTTCTTTTAATACATTACATTTATCAAACAGATAAAATTGTGTATTGATGCTTTAGTCTTTACATCTCTTTTTGGAGAGGGGTCGATCTTTATCCCTGCCACGTGACGATGCATGCAGATCTTTTTCAAAAGAATTTCCACCATAACAGTACCTGAATCAGGTTCTGGGACTCTAATAGGGTTCAGTTAAAATACTGGTTAGTAGTTAAAATACACTTACATTTCACATAGCAAATAACTGTGCAATATAAATATGTACCAAATAAATATGTTCTAGAGACATACCAAAAAACATTCACTGAGCATTCTGCATTTTTATTTGCCAAATCTAGGTATCCTAAGATCCAAAGCCAACAAATCACCATTCCTTCCCTCAGCATTCACAGAGGAGACAGATAAACTACACATAAATAGGAATCATTAAGAGTTTCAGGTGCTATGTTAAAAGTATGTCCAGGGTGTGATGGCAGCATGTGGAGTGAGCCAATGAACAATTTCTCACTAATCACCACCCTCTGACCTCCCATTAATAACAAATCTGCCAATAAAGAAATATTCTATTTAGCTAATATAGAAGAGGCAGGAATGGGGGAGGCCATCTTGTTGGAGAAATTAGCCACAAGCCAGTTTGAAGAATTTGGAATTTTCCCTGCAGGCAACAAACTCCAAATATTTTTGTTATCTAATCCATCAGAAAATATTATAATGACCTCCCCCAATAAATTTATTCATGGAGTTCATATACAACTCTATTAATGTTCTATGCACCCTTTCAGCATGAGCTAAATAACCTAGTGAACAGTAAAACAGAAACTAGCTGTAAATTCCAAGCCAGGTGTGGTGGCACACACCTGTAATCCCAGCACTCGGGAGGTTGAAGTGGGAAGACTGCCATGAGTTCAAGGCCAGCCTGAGCTACATAGGTAGACCCTGTCTCAGAAACAAAAACAAACAATTACTCCAGCAGTTTCATCTCTGGCCCCAGAAGATTATCATGTGCCTCCTCAGGGTTGATGCATCCTTCTCTGATGAACTCTGTTTTGACCCTGGGGAAATCGGGCTCCCTGGAGGATTAACCAAGCCTTAGAAAGAAAAGCAACAATTTCAGTATAACCCACTGTGAATATCATGTTCCTGAACTGACTATGATTTATTTCTCCATGGAGTCCTGAGCCAGGGACCCCTAGGCTGGCTTCCTGGGTCCCTTCAGGGGCTGTGTGCCTGTGATCCCAGGAAGGGCTCTTTGCAGTGTGATTCTACAGGGTCTATCCTGTGGGACTCCCTGTCCCTGCTGTGCTCTGAGTCAGCTGTGCACTTGGCAGCCAGTGATCTTTCCAAGGAAGGGTAGGTCCTGCCATAGTCCATCCAAAACTGTCAAGTAGTCCTGTTATATCCAGAATGGAAAATGAAATTTCTTGACATGGGTCCCTACTTGTTCTTCTGACTTCACCTCATACTCTTTTTCTGACTCAATCAAATTAGTTTTCTGTCATTCCACAAACATGCAGGTTTCTTTCTGACCTCAGGACCTTTGCATTTGCTGACCCACTGTGGATGCACTGTTCCCCTGATCTACTCACTTAAGGCTCCCTCAAGAGCTCTTTCCCCATCCACTTCTCTGCTCCCAACATTCTTGGCTGCTGTGTTTTTCTCCCTTGCTTTGATAGTATGGGATATAGCATATATAGTTTGCCTGTTTGTTGAGTTTCTTATTCTTGGGCTCTCTTTTTGAACTGTAAGTTCCTGGACAGCAGAGTATCATGTGATATTCATTGCAGTAAACCTAGGCCCTGGCCCATTGTGAGTGCTCTATGAATATGCATTTAAAGGGAGGAGGAAAGGAGAGAGGGAAAGAGAAAAGGAAGGAGGGAAAAGGAAAGAAGGAAGGAGAGAAGAGAGAGGAAATGAAGGAAGGAAGGAAGGTAAAGAGGGGGGAGGGAAATGGTAAAAGGAAAGAAGACAAGAAAGAAGGAATACAGGAAGGAAGGGAGAGAGTCAGGAAGAAAGAAAGGAAGAGAAGGAAGAAAGGAGGGAGGAAGGAAGGAAGGGAGGGAGGGAGGGAGAGAGGGAGGGAGGAAGGGAGGGGGAGGGAGGGAGGGAGGGAGGAAGGGAGGAAGGGAGGAAGAAAGGAAGGAAGGAAGGAAGGAAGGAAGGAAGGAAGGAAGGAAGGAAGGAAGGAAGGCCTTCTAGGCCAGATGTGAGGGTGGTTGCCCCGCTGCTGGGAGATAATCATTAAATGCCTGTGGCGTGTGGACATGAAGGGAGGTCGGGTGTCCAGCCTGAAGATGTAACAAGCTCAGAGTTCCACAGTCAGCACTTCCCCAAGGAATGGCTTTTCCCCTCCTCACTGTTCCCCCTGCTACCTACAGTTCCCCCCTCAGAAACCTCTAAACTCTGGGAAACTCCCCAGTGTTCTCTGCACATCCCCCAGGCACAAGGCTGTGCTGCTATACCTCCCAGGACAGAGCAGAGGGACTGGCAGAAGGGGTATTGACCACTGAGTGGTGACCAAATTTTGTCTGCTCCAGGATGATATTCACCTTTGGGAAATTCTGTCACTTTTTTCTGGGGTCAGCCTGGTAGGATGCTTGGATGTGCTTCTTAACCTCTCTGAGCTTTTGTTTCCCTACCTGAAAAATGGAGCTGCAGACAGAGATAAACATGAGGAGAGAAGAAGGACCCATGTGAAGCAGCCAGCACTGTGTTGGACAAGTAGGGCACAGGAGAAGCTCAGGCCTGTCCACCATTTTGTTAGCATCAGTTTTTATGGAGGTGTGATGTACATTGGTAAAGTGCATAAACTTGAAGTGCACAATTTGATGGATTCTGCCTGCATACACATTGCTCATGTGAAGTAGAAGGTCCCTGCCCCCCACATTCTGGGAAGTAACCCCCATCCTGACCTCTAGAACCTTCAATGCCCTTGCTGCTATTTGAACCACACGTAGATGGAATCACGTACACAAGTCCTCCTGTCTGGCTCCTTTGATTCCACTCCGAAGCCGTGAGCTCTCTTGTGACTATGGAAGTGGTTATTACTATCACTGTTTTCCTGCCCTGTTCTTCTGCACGCTGGCCCTAAACTGGACTCTCTACATAAGACCTGGCCCTCTTCAGAGAGACAACTCTGGATTTTTCACCTCGGCTCAGGTTTTGAATTTCTGCATTCACATTCCTTTGGCAAGCTCAAACCCACTTGTATTTTCTTATAATTAATTAAAGCATATCTTTTATGCCAAAAAGTAATATCTGCCATGGATGGAGCCACAAGAGTCGTAGATGAGACAATTAGCAAGTAACTCCAGAAGGGCGTAATTAAGCCCCGATTGCTGGTCCCGGGGGCCCTGGGGTGGGAGGGGAGGAAGCTCAGCAGAGCAGCATGGAGCAGCCAGCGAGAGCAGGCGATTCTGACAGCTGATGTGACTCGGATGAGCCAGGGAGGACACCGAGGGGCTGGGTGGCATGGGCCAGAGGAAGACAAGAATTAATGAGAAACAGAAAATAATTTAGCAGGACAGCGAGCCCCGAGAGACGAATTTCTTCTCCAAATGTCTCATTTGTCCAGCAAAGATGAGGAAGGTCTATGGCAGAAAGCGGCCTCAAGAATTTCATTTCCCTGATGCTATTCAGATTCCCATAGTGATCAATAAAAGTACAATTAGCACATCGGATGGCGTCAGGTGTTTTTAACCTTTAGGTGATGGCTGCATGCATATTAAGGCCATACTTCCTCAGTGCCACCTCCCACATGGGCAGGATAAGTCATCGCCACACTTGACATTTGATGGTATAATTTTAACATACCTTTAAAAATTCAGATAAAGATTATTTCAATTTTTTAAAGCTGGGAGCCAGATGTAATTGCCTTGCTCTGGACTTTAGATCTAAATCATTCTGCCAACTCATCCTGTAGTTATTAAGGACTTTATCACTGGAATGTGTACCGCATACACTGCGGGTTAGAATGCCCCAGAGGACTGGAAGTAAACTTTTGATTTCTCCTCAGATGAAGAATGACTTTTCAAAAGAAACCATGAAGGTTTCACTTAGTAAATGTTTAAATCAACTAATAAATCCATCTATTTGAGAAACCACTGTATGTCCAGAACACCAGGCCCTCTTCATTAAACACTTTGCCATGCAAATGAAAGAAGACAAAAAGCAGGCTTTGAGCTTTTTGTAGCTTGCTGCCTGATATTAGGCATATGGTGGGGCTAAATAAATGTTTGCCGAATAAACACAGACTGCAGGTACAGAATGGCACATCGTTGTGGTGTCCCAAGTCTCCCTGCCTTACCTCCACTCTGGTTTTGCTGCGGTGGAGCCTATTTCAGACGATCCCAGACTTGTGTTGATTGTATTCCTCTTACAGCACAAGTTGCTCTCTCTGCTTTTGCTTGCCTTAGGGCCTGCTCTCAACAGCTTCCATCTAGCTGCAAGCAAGTATATACTGCAAGCCCAGGAACGCTAGGAGGTACTACTTCTGGGGAAAGTCTCAAGCCGTGGAGCACAAAGCAAGTGAACATGTTTTCCAGCCTCAATCACAGATGGATAGTTCTGGGAGGCATTTAGTAGATTTCTGAGGACCCCACAATCCAAAATGCTATTGCCTCAACTGCTCCCCTTTGTGTCAAGTCTGGCTTCACCCCAATTTCACTCTTCCAAATCCTACACTCCCATTTCCTCTGGGATCACCCCCCAGATCCACTTTCTGTGTGCACCCTCATCTTGTCTTAGGCTCTGGTTTCAGAGAAGCCCAGTTCAGACACTTAAGGAAGCTAGTTCCCATCAACCACACATGAAGGCGCTCCTCACTGGTTTAGCATCACAGGTCCAAGCTCTGTAATTCCGTCTGTTGATCACAGCCTCTTAGCAGTGCAGCTTTCAGGGCCAGTGAACACAGCCTGGGGACACCATCACACCCCACCCCTGCACCCACAGATATCCTTCTGGGATTTGCTGAGCCCAGAAGCAACTTCCCACACTTTCTCATGCCCACACCCTGGACAGCTACTGCCAACCAACTAGAGGTGCCCTCCCAGATCAAGTTCAGCCTCCATGCAGGGCAGCGATCTCGGTGATGGGGAGATTGCTTCTCCAAGATAGCTTAGCTGCTGGTGAGCAACTGCTTTTGTCAGAAAGCTCTTGAGCCACCAATACATCTAGTCATTTTCGACATGAAACTTATCCACTATCTAAAGGTCACCATCAGAGGCCCTGCTCATCCCCAGGCAAAATATCTGTTATCTGAGGTAAAGCCTTTGAAACTGCCTTCAGATCCATACATGCCTCCTGGATCTCCAATCTCCCTTGATCTAGAACAATTTTACTTCTCAAATCTCACTGTCAAGTGCAGTATTAGACCTAAGGACAATCCTTCTGATGGCTGTTCAGGGTGCAAGAACTTATGCCCCATAAGATAACTCACTGCGCTCCAACCATTGACACATCCTTACATCTTTTGAGAATTTAGCTTCCAGAAAACAGTTCACACTGCTCCTACCACATTTTATCAGAAAAGTAAGTTTCCTTCACTCTGTACTTGGCCTACTGACTCATAACCTGAATATATTCTGTTCCATCTACTCTTTGCTATGTGTTTACCTAGTTTTAACTTTTCCTCATCCAATTGGCTGAGTTATTTCTGATCTCATCAAACAGAATATCAGCTATCCCCATAAATTTTAAGACAATTTCAACTTGGATAACACTGCCTTATATTAAATCACTGACTCAAAAATTACATTGTTCTAAACAAGGCCAAGAGCAGGACCTCATGTTCTCCTCTTAGAATTCCCTCCGGGCTGTCTTTTGTTAACCAGATCTCTTTAAGAATAGCTTTTTCATCAGCTCTCAGTCCAGTCAGGCTCTGCCTTCAAAATGAAATTGGAGACTTTATTACAGGATGTATTAAATAGAGTTTTGCCTGTTCAGAGACCTACATGGTATTGAGAACTTGTACGTGGACCTCAGGGAGTTCATAAACTTCCCTTCCAAAATTGCACACAGCTATGGGTTTACATGTATGTGTGTATTCACTCACTGATTTTCTTTGCAGGACAGAGTCCATAGATCTTTTCAGGTCCTCAGAAGATTTGAAAAATGCCGAGAAGCATTGGTTAATGGCATTCCCATGGGACTGTGTTTGTAGTCTTCCCTATTAGAACAGATCTGTTTGTTGTGTCAGGTTGTATTATTTAATAACCATTCTGGCTCTGGTAACCAATGTTTCTCTCTCTAGTTGTTCATGAAGGACGAAAGATGTTCATTGGAGGATGTCAGCAGTTCTAAACTGCATGAGGCCTTGGAAGGTTTCCAAGGAGACAGAAGCAGCATCTTTGGCCAAGGAGGAATAAAAGTGTTCAACCATCTTCCTGAATAATACACTGAGAATTTTGCTTTATTTGGTTAAAGTCCTCTGTGACTGTGTAGCACAGGATGCAGAAAGTCTTTTAAGCCTCCTGGTCCAAAGGCATAAATGGAAATATTTTGCAGGAGTCCAAGTAAGAATCACTGACCCAGGCTGGTGTGCTTACCATGGGGAACGATGCCTGCAAATAACTCAGCCCTCCTGTCTTTCTTCCAGCCTATGACCAGTGGGCTGCTCTGAGACCTGCAGTTTCTTAACCACAGTTCAAAAACCTCATTACTTTCAGCAAAGAAGGTAATTTCAGCTGAAGAAAGATGCACTATCTCACGGAGCTTGGTGAGCAATGGTAACAGAAACCCAGTCTTCACGACTGAGTGCTGAACACAGACTATAGTTTCAATAAATGTCTCTTCAAGGCTTCTGTGTCAAAGTCTTGGTCCCCAGGGTTGAGCTCTTGGGAGGTGGTAGAACCTGGAAGACGTGGTGCCTCATCAGACTATGGGGGCATGCCTAGAACAGAGTGTGGGACCCTGGCCCCCTTTTCTCTTCTTTTGCTTCCTGGCTTATGATGTAAATTCTTTTACTTTACTATGCACAGTCATCATAATGTGCTTTCACAGGTCCAAAACGTTGGGGCCAGTGGATTAGGGAGTGGAACTTTCAAAACAGTGACCCCAAATAAACCTTTTCTCTTTATAAGTATCTCAGGTGTTTTATTATAGTAATGGGAAACTGATTCTTGTAGCACATCTTCTCTAAGGGCTGCTTTTCTCTGTGAGGTTGCATCATTCTTCTCACATCCTAGGGACCAGTTCTCTCTCTCTCTCTCTCTCTCTCTCTCTCTCCATCTCCTACTTCTGGCAAGTATAGCCACCCAGAACGACATCATGGGGGGCCTGATTCACATCCCAGTGCCTCAGGGTTCTAAATGTAAATTCCCAGAAGAGATACTTTTATTGGCCCATTCTGGGTCAGATGTGCACGCTTGCTCTCTGGTGTGATAGGGAAGTCAGAGTCACATACGATAACATAGCTGTGGAGACTCATTCCCATGAGCAAGGCAATCATCAGAGAAGAAATATGTAGGCCACTTAGTCACCCAAAAAACTCTCTATTCTAGATGTGACAAAAATACCACATCTTTCCACACTAACTTAGCTCACTAATGAAATAAGTTTCTTAACTTCACAAAAAGATGCGTTAAAGAGTTGATAGATAAAGGGGTAGAGTTCAAGAGAACTTAGAAAGTTCTAAATCTCACTGAGAAGGTAAAAGAATGAGGACAGCCTAGCATGTATGATAAAGTAGTAGAATGCAGGTGAATTTGTTATACCATTTATTAAAATATATTATAAATCTATAAAAACTGATAATACTGATAGAACAATGGATTAGTAAATCCTTCCAACTAGAAGATCTATTTGAAAAAATTCCCAAATGCAGAGGCCGAAATCATACTGTAATAAATTGTGAAAAGATATTAATATAAATCAAGAGAAGAAATAAATAAGAATTCAATGAAATAAGTTGGAAGAATTTGGTAATAATTAGGAAAGGAATTAGATATTAATTTAACATCATAAACCAACACATATTCCAAATGAATAAAAGATTGATTATAAGTGCAAAGCCATACAACTAGAAGAACATTTAGCAATCAGGAGAACGTCTTAAAGGTAAAAGAAACCACATAGCAAAATTAATAGATTGGGCTACATACAATTAAGAGCCTCTGCATTTTAAAAGAAGAAACACCAAAACAAAATAAAAATCAAGTGGAAAAAATGCTTCCATAAAATGTTAATATATGAATATATATAAAATGTCCCTAAACAAAAAATGGCTGAGACAGTCATTCACAGGGGACAATTTAGAAAAATTTAATCTGTATATGCTTGAAATCTTTAATCTTATTATTGAGTTAAAATAATTTAAACAATCTGTTATTTCCCACCATTAGCCACTACACACACACTGGTCTGGTACAGATGTTTGTGTTTATCTAATATTTCATGTTTAAGAAGAAAAGACAAATTGGTTATTCTTACTGGTAGATTATTTCTTGGATACTCCAGCAATTTATAACACACGTCTTAAATCTTTTAGGTCCTTATCTGAAGGAAATAATAATTGATGCACATCATATTTACATTGAGGGATATTCTTCTCTGTATTAACCACTGTAGTAAAACAACTTAAATGCCCAGCGATAAAATTTTGTCTAAACAAATTATGGTTTTCTCAAATCATGACATATTATGCAACCATTATAAACATTGTGAAAAATGTTTAACAAAGGAATTTTATTTGCTCATAATACTTTTTAAGAGCCTTATTAAGATACAAGTCACATACAATACAATTTATCCTTTTAAAGTATGTTGGCTCTCTGTATCAAGGGTCCCATATCAACAGATTCAACAAACTATAGAAGGAAAATACTCAAACAAAATTTTCTATCTGTACTGAACATGTAAGATTTTTTTGTCATTATTCCCTAAACAATACAATAAAATAACTATGCACAGTACATTGAATTTACATCATTTTAGATATGCTCTCTAAAAATGATTTAAATTATGCAAGAGAATGTGTATAGATAATACACAAATACTATCCACTTTAGATAAGGAATTTGAACATTCACCGAGTTTGGTGTCAGCAGAGTTCTGGGAATGAATCCCCCACAGATAGCAGAGATGATCATACTCAAGTCAAGGAGTATTTTAATATGGTCACAGATTAGTGCAACAATCCGTTTTAGAACATTTTTCATCAACTTAGAACAAAACCCAGTACTAGCTATGAGCTACTCCCTGTGGGTCACCCCAACCCCCCAGGGCAAACATGCATCTGTGTTTGTGTCTCTATAGTTTGCCAATTCTAAATTCTAAATTCACATCATGGATATAGTATGGATATAATATGTGGTCTTTTGAAATTGGCTTTTTCTTTTACTATGCTTTCAAGGTTTATGCATGTTGTAGCATGTGCCTTTTAGTATTGATGAGCAATATTCCATTGTACGGAGGTACACATTTTACTTATGCATTCTTCATTTAATGAATATTGGAACTTTCCAACCCTTTGGCTATTATAAATAACACTTGTATTAATGTTTATATATAAGACTTTGTGTGGATCTAACTTTTCATTTCCCTTGGATATATCTATAGGAGTGGAATTGCTGGATTGCATGGGAACTCTACACTTAACTCCTTGGGAAACTGCCAAACCATTTTCCAGGGCAGCAGCAACATTTCACATCCCCAGCTGCAGTATACAAGGACTCCAATTTCTCCATGTGCTTATCAATACCTATTATTATCTTTTTCATCATAACCATCCTGTCACACTATGGTTTTGACTTGCATTTTCCTGGTCACTAATGATGTCAAGCATTTTTCATGTGCTTATTGGCTATTTATATAATTTGGAGAAATATCTGTTCATTGTTTGTTTAATTTTTTTATTTTAAAGGCAATAAAATCCAACAAAACAAAGCTGATCAAAACAAAGCTGTGAATTTGGTGCAGAACTTAAAAGCAGGATACTAGGAAAACAATATAACTTGTTATCTTCACATTAGCTGTCCATTCTGTCAGGTATAGCAAAATCAAACCAAAACAAAACCAAATAAAACCAATCAAAACAGAACATTGAATAAAGCAAAACAATTCATCAGAACAAAACAAAACAGTGAGAACAACATTAGACTTCAAAGACAGACAGAAGGAAATCCCTCCTATTTGCTATATTGCATACTGTCACCCTCCCAACAGGTGCTCAGACTGCCAGTTCCAGGCCTGAAAAATCAACCAAACAATACAAGCATTCAGTTGTTTTTTGTACCTCAGTTGCTATGAACTCAGCCTGTCCTCCAAATCAGCTGGTTGCTTATGGGGATGGGTAGGCTCACTGGAGATGCTGACTTGTCTCTTCCTGGACCCCACAAGGTTTGCTGAGAAATATCTATGCAAATCCTCTGCCCATTTTTTTCTGATATCAGGGATCTAACCCAGGACCTCACAAATGCTAGGCAAGTACTGAGCTACCTCTAAACTACAGCCCCAGCCTTATCCATTTTTAAATTGTGTTATTTATTTATCTATTATTGAGTTATACAAGTTTTTATGTACTCTAGATACATGTCCCTTATCACATATATGATTTACAAATACTTTATCCCATCTCATGAGTTGCCTTACCATGTTCAAAAATATATAACACAGAACTATTCTGTGGATACTTACTATGTACCATGAAACTGTGCAATAGTCCAAAGATGCAGAGAATAGACCATTCCTCTCAAGAAAATGCTCATAAAACATTTAGGTCAGGCATGTTGATGTTTGCCTGTAGTCTAGGCTGCTTGGGAAGCTAAGGCAGGAAGGATCTCTTGTGTCTGAGTTGTAGACCAGGCTGAACAACATAGTGAGATCCAGTCTCAAAAACAAAACATCTAAAGAGAGTGTAGGATAAAGTACCAATAGGAAAAGAATGTCTGACTCCATAGTACTGAGGCTTGGTATGACATCGTCAGAGTGGTCTTCTTGGAGAAATAGGCCTTAGAGAACGAACAGTAATAGTTCAGGCAGTGGCAGGCAAGACACCAGGTAGAATGATGGAACTGTTCACACGTGATGGCTATGGTCAGTGTAGGTAGTGTCAGGAGACCAGTGACATTCATCCAAAGTCAGAGAATAGTGATGCTAAGCAGAGAGCTTTGCTCTTCAGTTTTTCTCCACCACAGTCCATGACAGAGTGAGGATTGCAGAGCCCATGAGAGGAGCTGTGCACCACAAACACCCAGGGCAGAATCATCGTGGGGAAGGAAGCACTGAGTCAAAGGGGATCGTAGCATGAGCCCAGCGGCTATAGCAAAGGTGGAGCTCAAGAAACCATATGACCCTGGGCCAGTCTGGCATTGCTGGGCCTCAGTAGTCTCCTCTGCAAAAACAGATGTATAGTGTTGACAACAGCTTCAGCTTCAAGCAGTAATATCCTTGACAAGCAGTGGCTTAGGCAATGAAGATATTAATTGTCTTAATGGCTGAATAACACTGCGTGGTGTATTTTCTTTATCCATTTACCTGCAGATGGGAACCTGGGCTGTTTCTATAATTTAGCTCCTGTGAATTGTGCACCACAGTAAACATGGGTATGCAGGTATCACTTCTAATATGCTAATTTTAAATCAGCAATATATCGAGGAGGGTACTACTGCAAGAAAAGGGATAGTTCTAGTGATCCTCACATAAGGGAAATAAGGCAGCCTCAGAAAGTCAAGTATCACTTTTTCTCTCTCTCATATGTGGATTCAAAAAAGAAAAAAAAGTTAAAAGCTAGGCGGGGGAAATTATAGGGAAGTACAAAGAAGACTGTTAAAGAAGAGGAAGGCTACTGGGTATAAGAGGAGGGGGGAGAGGAGAACCATAAAGAGATGAAAACAACTAAATATGTTACAGCATGTGCAAATGTGTCCAAATGAAAACCACTCCTCTGTGTAACTAATATGCATTAATAAGAAAATCATTAAAGATGTTAATTTGGCTGCTTTGGATTGGGTGCAGCAGCCCAGTGACATCGTGAAGAATCTAGTCTCTCTGTTCACCAGCTCTGCTGCTGTGGGTGCGTGGGCTTGCACCCCAGGGCCACACCCCACCCACTGCACATCTGGGAACTTCACTCAGGACAGGAAACAGACAGCAGGTTAGGTGACAGCACTGGGGTTATGTGAACATTTGATGAGGACAGTAAATCTTCCCTGTGACACATTCGTATTTATTGGCTATGCTAAGTCACTTCCCCTCCTCCTAGATCAAGAAGCCCTGGGAAGATGGGATGCAGAATCAGGACAATGTGGACCAAATATGTGCCATTGCCTGTAGCTGAGCCAACAGTTGCCAGTGTTAAAGTAGGATGCCATGAGCTGGGGTGAGCAAGCCATAGGCTTAGGGAAGATTATGGGCGGCATCTGACACAAGGACTGGGACAAGCACCCCATCACAAAAAAAAAGTCCTATGGAGTCCCTTATCTTCAAGCTGTTCTGCTCAAGGGCTCCTCCCAGCCACTTCCTTCACCACTTGACCTATGGGGGAGCCCCTCACCCTGACTCTACCTCTGTTCTGGTGAACTTGACATCAGTTCAGTCACAGCATCCCTTTCTCCCATCAGCGCCAATCAAGATGACTCTCCATGGCTTGTCTTCTGATTGGGCAGAAGCTGACAAGATGTTGTGGACTGTCTAGGTTACATTTTTCTTGTTGTTGGGACAAAATACCCAACATCCAAAATGAAGGAAGGGAAAATATGTTTAGCTCACTGTTGGTGGAGGTTTCAGTCCATAATCAGCTAGCTCCAAGGCAGGGTGGCATGGCACTGGGACAACACTTCAAGGCAGCAGCCAGAGCAAAAGAGAGCAAGAGCAAGCCTCTTCTCCCTTATATAAGTCCCCCACCTCCAGGACTTTTATAGCACCCACAAAATCTCTGTGCCCTCCTCTTGCACAGGATGAGGATATTTATTTACAAAGCAAGGATCCTGGTTCCCTGCTGAGGCTCATAGTTATACTTCTAAACTTCTCAAGTTGACACAATGTATCAACCCGCCAGTTGTGCATCTCTCTTCTTGGCCTCTTTTCTGCTACATTTGCTCAGTCTCATGCTCCAACTTTGCTTCCCTGGAAGTTCTTCAAGCCCATCACTGAACATGCTCAAGGGTATGGTGTGGGAAGTCTTCTTCCTTCCTGAAAACCATCTCCTCCATGACCATCATCATACTTAGAATCAGCTCAGCCATGGGTCCTGAAATGCACAGTATCTGCAGGGAGATTCCTTGAGCTTCCCAGAGCCCTTTATTCCTATTCAGGGAGAGGCTGACGACTCACAGGAGCATTTGTCCACAAGGTTGCTACCACCTTGGTCCTAGAATTCAGAGGTACCCGGGATGGAGCCAGAGCCACATGTGAGGCTGCCCAGCTCTTACAAGAGGAGTTATTACCAAGGTTCCTTCCTGTAACTCACTGTTCTTCTGACACACACACACGTCCAATTAGTCCCCAAGTTACCACCTCAGTCCAATGACTGTGCAACATGTTGATTCAAACTGCTTCTCCCAGCCTGTTTTCATTCCTTGTGGTATGAGATGGACAATTTCTCCCACTTTGTATCATTTTTATATTAACTGTTCCTCTTTGTTCATGTTTCCTGATATCTTAAAATCAAATCTTCATGTTTTTAAATAGGTCATCTATTTTTCTTTAAATACATTGTTAAAAGTAAAACTTTGTATCACCATTTTCTGTGAATAGACAGTACACATAAAAATAAGCAACTTGAGATAAAACCGTGGTGCGCTAATGCTACAGTGCAGTATGGGAGGCAGTAGGTGGGAAAGCTGAAGAGCGCTAAGGAGACGGAAGGGACGGGACGTCGGATGCCTGACAGGACAGTGAACAGTGACACCCGTGAATGAGGATGTGGACAAAGACTGAACTTCAGTTATGCAGCTCAGTCAGAGGCATCTGGGCCTGCATCCCGTCCCAGGGGAAGACAGCAGAGCTCCACTTTGCAGTCTAGCATTTGCTGTGCCCCCTCCTGCTGGCCCTCTTCTTAGCAGGCTGGATCCTTTGCTGCCTCTGTCTTTGGATATCCAGTATTCTGAGAGCTGGGTGGCAGGAATGGGGGTCTTGTGGTGGTCAGGAAGGGGTACCTATCCCTGCTTACTCTGGAGTCAATTCTAGGATGCTTGGCCAAATGCGGAAGGGAACAAAGACATGACCGCAACACGATTCTGTCCCACTTGCTGCACCTGTGTATTTGGGTACATCCACAAGGCGTGTGGCGTCGCTGAGGCCCAGAGTTCACCAGGACTAGCTGGGACCATTAGCAGGATTTTCACAGAAGTGATTAAACAGTAGGAAGAATTCTTCTAAAGTGGGAGCCTTCTAAACAAACCATATCAGACTATAATCCTCACATCCCACAGCAGTGTAGAATTAGATAGAAATGGTAATGAACTCAACATGAAAGCTTCAAAGTGCCACCTTTGCTCTCTTTCAAGAAGGCCCACTGACATGGCCCAGGAGGACACTCTACATAAGAAGGGGCTGTCTAAGCAGTTCTCACAATTCAGGCCTGAGATGCTGCAGAAAACAACATGCATGAAACCAAGGACCCTGGAGGTCACCTGGCCTTGCTTAGAGTTCAGCCAGACATTCATTTAACTTCTAGTTTTGGCATCTATTATTTATTTGGCCTTGGAGAAGTTGCATAAGCTCTTTGTATCTCATCAATAAACTAAGGCTAATAGTTCTACCTTGCAGGGTTGTCACAAGAGGTAAATTAAAAAGTATACATAAACAAGTACAATGCTTGGTACAATAAACTTTAAAATTTTATTCTTATTTATTCTGGATTTTTCTAACAAGATTAAACTGGCCCTCTTTTCTAAATAAACTAATAAAGGGACAGAAAGAGAAGCTAAAAGCAATCTGTTCTGTGATAAAGGGGAAAAAAATAGAGAAAAGATCCCACTTTGGGCTCAAGACAGCTGAAAAGACAAAGGCACAATTCAGGGGTTCACGATGGGCCCCAACAGGACCTTCCTGGGTTAAAAAAGAGAGACAGAGCCTTTCAGGAGTGGTAACCATAAAAGTGGAGATTGCATTTTTAAAGCATCACCCCTGGTTTCCAAAAAAAGACAAGAAATTAAAGCATTTGTGTTTAGAAGGGAAAAATACTGAGCTTTATAATCTGCCATTTGGAAAATCAAATCTATATTAAGGAAGAAAGCTGTGAGCTGAAGCAAGAATGAGGTTTCTTGGTGACAGCTTCATTTTTAAGTTTCATGTGGCTCTTGAAGGTCACTTGTTCCAGGGACTTCATCCACTTCGCAAACAGAAGACGAATCTGCAATCCCTTCCCTGGGGCAGGTTATCCAAGGAAACAATAAATGTGAGAGGCAGCAGCCCTCCTTAAGAGGCCCAAATTGAATTGCATTGACTTTCTACAAAGCCACAAATTGCTTATCTTATTCAGGTGCCTGAGTGTTTGTGTTTTGATGAGCTGGTAGGAAGATACCTTCAAGTTCAACAGCAGAGTGAGTTGCCCAATTTGAGCAGTCAGTGAAGGGGGCACAGGCCTTCTGAGTCTCCTCACTTTCTGAACCTTTACCCAGGCTAAGGGGAGTAAAGGGGCCTATCCCACAAGATGCCCTGCAAGATGGGCCGCCCTCCCTGGGGTCGTCTGCATCCTTGCTCACTTCTGCAATCAAATGAGATGATGGATGCAGAAATTAAGTCGTTTCTACATTTGGAGAAGTAAAGAAAGAGGAAAGAAATAAAGAAACAGCAGTTTCAGCCAAACAGCATATGTTTGAACATTTGTTTGTGAGAAGTATGGTGTGTGTGTGTGACACAGTTAGATAAGGTACTGCAGTTACAGTGGTTCTCAGCACTGGCTGCTCATAAGAATCACTGCAGAAGCTCTGTGAAGCTTTCTGGTCTTTCCCCTACCATCAGAAGCTCTAAGAATGAGGCTCAACACACCATCATTTTTATGGCCCCTTCCCCAGGATTTTAATATAAGTGGGTGATGTTAAGGATCACTGGACTAATGAATAAGGAATAAAGAGAGGACAAGACTCATTTTTAGTTTTAGATAGTTGGTGTTACTGAGTTTTATCAGCTAGTACATTGGTGGTAGGCATTGTGGCATCAATGACAGATAGCAACGATGTCATTCTACATCCATCCTAGAGGAACCAAAGCTGGAAAGCAGCTTCTGAGGATCTGGACAGAGTGATACCTTTAATGTGAACTTGTGGGTGACAGTGTGTCTAGGAAGATCCCTTCTGAGGAAGAGGTGGGAGGGACTCTGGCACTCAGGGCTGGGCTGGCCATCACCCCAGGGCCATTGATTTGCACTGGCCAGTCCTACACCAGGGGGAAGGGGCAAGCTTGCTTATGCCACTTACAGATGCTTCTCCAGGGCCTTAGTGCAGAGGCTCCTCCCCCAGACCCTCTAAGCCTTTGCACAGGCTGCTTCTTTGGCTTGGTGCCTTTTCCCCAATCCAGTGCCCCACGTCTTACCCATTGCAGGCTGGTCTGTTTCTGCACATCAGAATCCCAGAGGCCTTTCCCAATCTTGTCTGGAAGGATAAGATGAGCCCTCCACTGTAACAAGGCTGTGCATGCATTTCTATTCCAGCACTCGCTGTATTACTGGAAATCACCCATAGATTCATCTACCCTTTCCACGAGGCTCTTGGGCATGAGGCAATGGCCTGTCTCCACTGTTTCCCATGTTAAACACAGCCATGGTTTGTGAGGTGAGTGCACTGTACTATGTATGTGCTCACACAGGCATACCTGGGGAGGTGGACAGCAGGTTGGGTTTCTACCCAGGGGATCCTTCTGGGTAGAGAGCAGGACCCCTCATCGGAAGCTCCGTTATACAGTGGCCATTCCTTCTGAGCTCTGCGGAGATGACTTTAAGTGCCAGGTGAGCCTCTCTGGAGTGATTGTGGAGGACAGGGTGATTGTGGAGGGCATGAGTGATTGCACGGCAGGCCCCAGGTGTGCATCAGTGGGGCAGCCGGAACAATGAGACCTCTGTGCCTACCCCCTGTTAGCACTAACAAAGACAAATCGGAGGCAGCCGCTGGAGTGCTTTGCCTGTTAAGTGTTAAGCAGCAGACTGATTGCTCCAAAGTTGACAAGTGACAGGGAACAAGGTGCAGGTGCTTCTGACAGCCCTCCTGGGGGTACCACAGACAAGGTCTCCATCTGGCCGGGAGTGTCTCTGACTGAGAAACTCACACATTAGACATAAGGAGATTCCTGTCTTGCTCAAGGATGGCCCTTAATTCAGGCCTGGTGACTTTTGTCCCCTTCCTAAAAAACAGTTGAAGCCCTCCCCTTAGCTCTCTGAATCATTTCCAGGCTTCCTCAAATCTCAACTGTCCCCCAGGACTGCCTCAGTGAAAAGCACATGGAGAAACTGGAGACCTCTTTTAGGGTATTGAGCATACAGTGCTCTTGGTGAGAAATGAGATTCATTGAACCCCACCTCCATCCACAGGGAACCCCCCACACACACACACACATATACACTTCCATGTTCTGTGTTTCCTGGTCCCATGAGACCATGGCTAGTAGTCCAGATCTGCATGAGCATCTCCAGTGACCCACCAGTCATTGTTTCTTTAAAGACAGAAGAGGTTTGAATGAAATCTCACCTGAAGTCTATTTCATGTGATGCAAATGGCAGTGTGGTTCATGTGATTGGAACAGGGGAGGAGCTAGAGTTCTCCTCTCTCTGCTGCCTGGTCACACTCTCCATGATGGACCTGAGGATCCTCTGCAGAAGCCAGGGCTCTAGCACACAGGCCAAGGAGCCCATGGCCCACACCTTACATTTAGCATTGTGTTACATCGGTGTGCTGTTGTGACCTGTGACAACTGTTCAACGGCTCCATCCATATGGCCACTGCCTTCCCCACAAGGTCAGAGGCAGTAATTACATTTCTGAATCATTTGTGAGTGTAGTGCCAGGTCAGAGCAGATGCTGGGTTAAAGCAGGTCATCTGATTGATGGGAAATGCTGGGCTCACGCAGGCACAGGCTTTATCAGATGGGCAAGAACCTTCTGCACCCCTCTGTACCCTCTCCCTTGCAAATTCAAATCAATGGATACTCCTCAGCCAGCCAGTGTGCTGATCAGTTTGTAACAATGAGCAAGGTCTGCACTGAGGAGCTACATAGGACTTGTGCCTGAGCTCTAGTCTAGAGCGCCTCAGGCTGGACCCATGTGCTCACATGCATGCGTACATGGACAATGCTGCCACTACACTGCACAGCTACCTTTGCTCATTCCTCTGGCTTGAGCACCCCTTACCCCAAAAACTCATGTACTGGCAGCTTGGTCCTCCATGTGTTGGTGCTGAGGTGGTAGAACTGAAGGGAAGGGGCTCAGGTCTTTGGTGGCTCTGTCCTTGAAAGCGATTCATGTAGTTTTCCCTGGATCCTGGTTAGGTGTCCAGACAGTGAGTTTTTAAAAGCAGAGAAAACCTGCCCCCAAGTCCTACATTCCTGTCTCCCTGTGAGACTGTCACTCCCATCATGATGATGGACCTGAAAAGAAACCAATCATTGGAGCCACCTGACCTTGGACTTTCAGCCTCCAAATCTGTGTGCTAAATAAATTTCTTTTACAGTACTCAGTCTCAGGCATTCTGCTACAAAACAGCAAACAGACTAAGACATTCATTCAAGTGAATTCTTTCACTAATCCTGAAATGATAATAACGTCATCCAAGTAAATCATTACTTCAATCAAAAACTCCTAAGTGCCCTCCACTATCAGGAATGACTTGTTACTGTCAACACAATGCACTCAATTACTCTCCTCCCATCCAAATCCTCACCACTCTTCCTTTGAATCTCCTCTCCTCCTGGAAACCCTCCAAACTAAAGCTGTCTTCCTCGACCTTCCTGTTTGTTTTCATCAATTCTTATCCAGCACTGTTTCCCAGAGTGGGTGGAGAAGCCATCACTTCAGTGCCTATAAGCGGTGGGGAGAGGTGGAGACCCTCGGAGTCAGTCCTCTGCATTCTCCTGATTCCTCCCACACAGGCTTGCTGAAAGGTGGGAACTGATGGATTCTCCCTGTGGTATTTATCTAGATTGTTTCTTGGCTTTTCCTCCTGAAAACTCAGTGGAGGGGAAGGGCAACATCTTTCATGGATGCACACTGACTGGTCAAGGATGAGGGAATGAAAGAGGCAGATGGAAAGGGTGGCAGCTGGAGTTTGTCCTCCCATCTCCCCTAACCAGGAATTATATGATATTTCTTTATCAGATGGGCAAGAACCTTCTGCACCCCTCTGTACCCTCTCCCTTGCAAATTCAAATCAATGGATACTTCTCAGCCAGCCAGTGTGCTGATCAGTTTGTAACAAAGAGCAAAGTCTGCACTGAGGAGCTACATAGGATTTCTGCCTATGTAGGGACATTGCTGTGCCAGGCCCTGAAGTGATGGGAGCCCCAAAATCATGCCAGTAGAAGGGGCCAATCTCAAGAGATAGGTCCCCAGGCCTCCTCTTCAAACCTCCCAGGACTAACTGGGCTGCGCCTTCCCTATACACACAGCCTCCCAGGCCTTCCTTATCCTAGGGGCCCTGGTGGTGAGCTCTATTTGCTGGTCTTCATTGTGGCTGTAGACTGAGCTACCAGGAGGCAGGAACTGGGTCTTGCCGAGAGTGCTTGGTAAATGTTGATTGAATAAGGACTGGTGGGGAAGTGGATGAGCAGGAGGGTGTGTGAGTGGGAGGAATGAGGGGCAGCAGAATGCACTCAAAGATCCATGCAGCTGCAAAATAGAAAAAAGCGTTAAGTGCATAGACTTTGGGGTTTAAGACCCAGATTTGAACCCGGTAAATTCTACAGTTTTGTAAAGTGCCTAAGTGTTTCCTTACTTTTGTTAGATTGCATATGTTTTGGTTCTTGATGTGCAGAATTTACTTATAAATATGAGACATTTATCATATGTGCATCATAATTGTTTTCTCCCAGTCTGCCATGTGCTCTTCATTTTCTTCCCAGTATCTTGCCATAAACAGAAGCATTCATTTTGATGATTTATTAACTTTGCTTCTTTTGGGGGAGTGCTTTTTGTACTCTTTAAGAAATCTCTTCCTAAGGCATGACCGAATGGGCAACATGTTGGAATCAGGTGGAAGGAGCCTGAACTGGGAGCCACAGTGACTTCAGTTGGTTACTCCCTCCCCAGAGCAGATTCATGGGATTTCCTTGGACTGGGTCATGCCCCTGGCCAGGACCCAATGAGCCATCCCAAACTGATTCCCTGCACCTAGCATGCACTAACTTAGTGAAGGCCCCTGAAGTTTGGCTGGCCCAGGGGAGGGGCCTGCATAAGCAGCCCCTGCTTACATCTCAGTGACAAGAGCAGGCAGGAGAGGGCAGAGCACCCTTGCCAGCATGCTTCAGAGGAACTGTGGCTGAAAGGGAAGGGGGCTGGGACCTCCACTGTGCACATGTGTGGAGGAAGCTGGGACCATGACAGGAAAGAGAGGCAAGAGGAGGCCCCCCAGCCCAGAACCCTGAGAGCACTGATCCAGGAGAGGGAAAAACAAGAGAAACTGAGGATGGCAAACATGCAACATCAGACAATGGCTTCAATAGACATTAAGAGATATCTTCTGAACCTTGTAGACAAGCTCAAAACTGGAATATTAAATCAGATAAAGCAAGATATGAGTAGAGTAATAAAAGAAATGCTAAGCATCCCTCAGGAAGACACAGAAGAAGGGAGGAACACAAAAAAGGAGAGAAACATTCGATAAAGAATATAAAGAAAATATAGAATACATGAAGCAGATTCAAAGAGATTACCAGGAAATTAAAAAACTCCATTGAAAGCTGGCAAAACTCCTTAAAAGAAACTAAGGATAGACTATCAAAACTTGAAGACAAGTTTGCAATGTGTGATCATGAAAGATCTCTTAAAAATAACAAGGAAACAGGCACTAACAATACAAAGGCTAGAAGTGAACAAGAGAATCTATAATTTAAGAATAAAAATGTGAATGAAGAAGCAGTAATACAAACAGGTGAATTACAAAGGCTATTCATGGAAATAATTAAGGAAAACTTCCCAAGCATGGGAAAAGAAAATGACATTTAGTTATGTGAGGCATACAGAACTCCCGCCACCTACAACCAAAACAGAGCTACACCCAGACATATAATAATCAAGATACCAGAAATTCAATATAAAAACAGAATATTAAAAGCCATCAGAGGAAAAAAAAGATTACCTATAAAGGAAAGACCATCAAGATCACAGCAGACTTCTCAACACAGCCCATCAGATAAAGAAGAGCTTGGAGCAAAGTATTCCAAGCCCTGAAAGAAAATAACCTCCAGCCCAGATTGATGTACCCTGCAAAGCTTTCACTAGAAATTAATGGAGAAACAAGATGCTTCCATGACAAAGAGGAACTAGGGGAATTTGTGACCACCAATTGAACCCTACTGAGAATACTGAAGGACATTCTAGAGAGAAAGAAAAAAAATACCAGGATTTTAGAAACAGTGGCAGAAAGGCCTCAATGAGTTGGGCAGGCCATAGAATGAAGGAGAAAAGAAGACAAACAAAGGTAGAAAACTAGCATAGCAGAAATGAGGCAGAGAAGGATAGCTAGAATCTCTAACATAGATGACCTTGATACACAATATTGTTAATAGTGTTATCAGGATTTAAAACCCACATTACTCATACTACTCTGCTTAGATGTATTACATTCTATTCCAGTCATTCTACCTGTAGTAGATTTAAGGGCACAGACAGTTATCTCAAAAATAACAGGATATAGTACAGTAATCATCCTTAATTTCCTATTAACTTAATCTAAAGCTCTGTATAAACTACACTGTTTTACCATGACTGATCGTAATCTGTTTTACCATGACTGATTGTAATCGAATCTGGTTTGTTAGATCACTGTTTTATATTGATAGGTTTTATTCAAAGCTGATATGATTAATAGTATCAAGTCTGAGAGTATAGGCAACTGCACTGAAGATGACAGGATTCACTAGAATATCCACTCTAGTTTGATTATTACCTGCCTTTGAAGTTTTATACTGTCTACAGTGTTTTATTTTTACTAATATTGTTATGTACTGCTATATTCAATTATACTGCTATATTCAATTTGCCTGATGATATAGACAATTCTATTGAAGATAATAAGAAACAACACAGTAATCATTGTAGATCACCTTGTACTATGATTTTATATGACTTTTTGATTTCATGTTTTTATAGGAATTTGCTTTGTTTTGTCTTGCTAGGTTTTGTTTTTCCCTCTAATACAGAAAGGATAGAAATACATGTAGAGACTCATGCATCCATATTGTTTACAGTCTCACTGTTTGAATATCTACTTTGTATGCTTTAATTTTGTAACTTGAACAACTGTATCTAAGAGGACAATATGTAATTTATCAACTAGTGATTTCTTACTGTTTATTTTTTTTGAAATTCTATATTATCTGTACCCTTTACATGTTTTTTTCTCTTTAAATTAAAAAAAAAAATCTCTTCCTATCCTTAGTAGTCAAAGGTCATTTGTTTTTTGTTTGTTTGTTTTTCTTTTTTAATTTTTTTCCTAAAAACTTTTATGGTAACTTTGGTATTTGGATCTATAAGTGGACTCTACTTAACTTTTGTGCATGGTGTGAGGTGGGGAGCTCTTTTAGTTTCATTCCTGGCCCACACCAGCATTATTTGTTCAAAAGACCTTCCTTCCTGTTCATTGGATTATCTTGGTGTCTTTACTGAAAATCAGTAGATCATATATACTTGGGTGTAATTCTGAATTTTCTTTTCTGAGCCATTGGTTTTTTGGGGGTTTTTTGTTTTTTGTTTTTTTTCCTTTTGGTACATGCTAGTTCCAGTACTGTTGCCTTGATAATGGAGTACTGTAGGTCAGGAGATTGATTATGTAAATCCTCCAGCTTTGCCCCCTTCTTGTTTCAAGACTGTTTTGAGCACACCAGGCTCTGCATTTTCTCTTCAATGTTAAGTCAAGTTGTCAATTTCTACAAGAATATTTTATGCAAATTTGACTGGATAGCTTTAAATCTATATATTAATTTGAGGAAAACTGACATCTTAACAATATGACTCTTCTGATCCACGACCACAAGATATCTTTTCATTTACTGCACATCTCTTGAATTTCTCATATTTCAAACTATTTACTTCACAAAATTCTGTTTACTGTGTTAAATTCATCCCTAAATTTTTGTATTCTCCTGATGCTATCATCAATGTTATTTTAACTGGTTAAAATATTGAATAATTTACATATTAACCTTGTATCCTGCAAATTTACTAAAATTGCTTATTAGTTCTAGTATTTTTTTTAATTCCATAGTATTTACTACACAGACAATCATGTTGTCTCCTATGAAAGGCCATTTCTTCTTTCTCAGTTATTGCACCTTTTAATCCAGGTGTGGTGGTACATGACTGTAATCCCAGTTAGAAAACTGAGGCAGGAGGATCTCTGTGAGCTCAAGGCCAGCCCATGGGCATGTAGTGAATTCAAAGCAAGTCTGAATAGCAAGAACCTATCTCAAAAAAAAAACAAAAAAAAATCATAATCCATTGTACCTTTTAATTCAGTTTCTTGCCTTCTTGGTTTCTTGATTTCTGGCCTCCTTGGTTTTGTTATGATATCTAGTAAAATACTGAAGACAGACTCATGGTCAGAGTGCCTTCACTCTTAGTTGTGGGAGGAAAGTGTATTCAGTTTGTCATCATTAAGAACAGTGTTAGCTCAGGAGTTTTGAGAAACTCTTCAGTAGAAGAGGAAATTCCCACTATTCTTGGTTTATTGAAAGGTTTTAACCTGAATGAGTCAAGTTTTCTCCAACAATTTTCCACATTTAGTAAGATAATCAAATGTTTTTCTCTTTTTCTTTTATCACTTTTTATTTTAAAAGTAAAAAAAGAAAGAAGGAAAAAAGGAAGAGAAAAGGAAAAAGTCATAAATTTGTGTATATATGTATATATATATAGCACATATATTCTAGTTAAACTGACTGTACTACTAATTGTATTAGTAGTATATTGTTGGAAAAGAACATTAATACTCACATGATTAGATCAATTTTACATGTCTATATCTATTATTCTAAGCAACCCTCTTGAAGGTAACAATATACAATAATACAACTATTGTCAAATTCCTATCATCTTATTTTGTAAACCTATCCTGTTATTATATTTGGATTCTTATTGTTTTTTGTCTGTATTGCCTTTTTGTTTTTCTTTTCTGTGTCTTTTTAATCTTAAATAAAAAAAGAAAAATAAAGAGAATAAAAATGATGGCATAGAATTTCTAAACAAAATAATAGGAGGTTAACACTGGTTAATGTATTGCACACTATTATCTTTAAAATAATTGTTCAGATTACAGGATAGACATGAAAAAGTAATCAAAATCAAACAATGAAAGCACAAACTCTTTGTTTAATAAAGTAACAGAGATTAGTAATATAGTTATCTATTCTGTATATATGCACCCATATTTATAGCAGCACAACTTGTAATAGCCAAATGTTATTCTTTTTATCCTGTTAATATAATAAATTACACCGATGAACTTTTGAATGTTAAATACTTCTATACCCTTGAATTTCAGCTCCACTTGGTCATGGTATACTATCTTTTTACACATTGATTGGTTCAATCTGCTAAACTTTGTTAAGAATTTTGCCTGTATGTTTATGGGTAGTGTGAATGTCTTTTCATAACTTTGGTTTGAGCAACACAGGGTAATGTTGATCTCATGAAAGGAGTCAGGAACTAAAGATAATAAAACTCAACAAAACAAAACACAATAAATCCAATCAAAACAAAGCAGTAAAATTGGTACCGAACTTCAAAGCAGGATAATAAGAAAACAGCAATGGCTACCATAGTATACCTTGTTATCTTCACAATAGCTGTCCATTCCATAGATACAGCAAAATCAAACCAAAACAAAACAATAAAACCAATCAAAACAGAATACTGAATAAAGCAAAACAATTAATCAGAACAAAACAAAACAATGAGAACAATATTGGATTTCAAAAACAAGACAAAAAGAACCCCCCACCATTTGCTATATTGCATGCTGTCATCCTCTCTATGGATGCTCAAACCTCCAGCCCTAAGCCTGCAAAGTCAATCAAACAATGTAAGCATTCATTGGCTTTTTGTACCTAAGTTCCTATCCACTCGGCCTGTCCTCTGAACCAGCTGGTTGCTTGGGGTGGGCTAGGAGTTGATGATTCTCAGTCTGCTGCTGGTAGGCTCAAGGCAGGCACTATGACTTTTCTCTTCCTGGGCCCCGCATAGCTCATGAGGCTTACCAGAAAGGCTGGCTAGTTCTGTTCTTCAGTTTCTGAGCTTGCACAAAGTTGGTACTATTTTTAAGTATTTAAATTTATCCATGAATTTAAATAAGCTAGGAATTTTCTTCTTGGAAAGGATTTAGAAGGAAAATTTCTACTTATTTGATAGATGTAGAGCTATTCAGTAATACTGCTTTGTTTCCAGCAATCTTACCTTTTCATCTAAGTTGCTGAATTTATTTCTGTGATGTTGCTAGTAATATACTGTCATTATGCTTTTAAAATATGTAAGACCTGGAGTGATAATCTTTCTTCTTTTCTGATATTGGTAACATGTCTTTTTCTTGAACAACATTTCTGAGGGTTTAATTTTATTAATCTTTTCAAAGAACAAATTTTATTTTTATTAATGTTCTCTTTGTTTGATTTATGTTGTTGTTTTCTGCTCTTGCACTTATTTACTTTTATGTCTCTTTAAAATTAGCTTTATGTGTTTATTTTCAACTTTAAAATCTAAAAAAGAATAAAAATGATAATGCAAAGTTTCAATACACAATAATAGATTAACACTGGTTAATACATTGTATATTGTTATCTTCAAAGCAGTTGTTCAGATTACAAGAGATAAGTGTGAAAAAAGTGATCAACAGTTGAATAATGAAAGCACAAACTATTCATTCTGATGAATTAACAGATTAGTAGTACAGTTTTCTATCTTGTGTATATATAATCTTTTCCTTTCTTTCTTTTCTCCTTTCCCCTATTCCAGTTGTTCTTTCATTTTGACCAGTTTCTTTCCCTTTCCCTTTCACTATACCTATTGTGTATTTTGGATCTTATTTACTCTTTTAGCTTTCTACACTAGGGAAACAGTATTATATTCACACATGTGACTCTGATTTGTTTCACTTATGAGTATGGTCTCAAGTGCAGCCATTTACCTATAAAATCCTCAAGTTTGTCCTAAATGTATCATTGATTTTAAATTGTTCTTTTTATCTCATTTAAGTAAAGATACAAATTTTACCCTAAGTAACCATTTAACTGCACTTCACATATTTTTAAATGCTTTATTTTTTGTCCTAATTGTACTTCAAGTATTTTCTAGTTTTTCTTCTGATTTCTTCTTTCACACATGGGTGAGGTATTTGGAGTATTTCCTATATTTAGTGGTTTTAAATTTAATCCTTTTCAATATGAAAATATATTCTATGAAACTTCAATATTCTGAAATTTAATGGTACTTACATTGTTCTGCGATGAGCTCGACCTTTGCCAGTATTCTCTGCATGCATGAAAAGAAAGCACACTCCACAGATGTTGAGGGGAGTGCCCATACATGACAGTTACAGAGTTGGTAGCTCGTGTTTTCAAGTCTTCTATAACGAATCTAATTTGCTTCTTTTATTTCTTTTGTTAATTACTGAGGAGGCTATTAAATCCCCTATGATTCTTGGTTTAAATATTTTTCCTATTATTTCCATTAGAGTTTGCTTTGTGTATTAGGCACAGAGACAATGGTTAACTGATGAATTACTTCTATAAAGAATGTAGAAATTCTTTTTTCCTCTTGGCTACCATTCATTATCTAGTAATTTATTTTTGTATGAAAATAGCCACACACAAGATTTGCTATTCTTACAATTTTTGCTATATATTTTGATGCCATTTTGCTTCTAATATATTAATGTTTTATATTTCAGGTGTACAGGTTTGCAGCTATCATAGTTTCTGTTTTCTTTTATCTGGTCTAAAACTCTCTTAATTATAACACTTCTATATTTATTTTCTTAATCTGTTTTTCTTATACTACATGATTCCTGCCTTCTTTTATGGTAATCAAATACTTTTAGTATTTTATTTTCTGTATTGGCTTTTCAGCTTCACTTCTTTAAATATATATACATAAATATATTTATGTATGTATATATATATATATATATATATATATATATATATATATATATATGTATATATATTGTACCAGGGCTCAAACTCACAACCTCATGCTTGCCAGGAAGGTTCTGTGCTGATGAGCTCTATCCCTGGCCCCACTTCTTACATTTTTAGCAGATCCTCTATATTCCAAGGTGCATCTTTAGCTTATCATAGTCTACTGAATGCCATATAAATCTTACAGATGTGTATTTCCATTTGTGTCCTATGCGTTGTGAAACTGTTGCAATACAATATTTTTATATATAGTACAAACCTCACAGTACAGTGTTAGTATTTTTGTTATAAAATAATTAAAATGATTTGGCTCTTATTTTCATCCACATCCTTACCATTTTCAATATTTTCATTAATTCTTATTTCATTATTTTCCTTCAATTTAAAGAATGTACTTAACATTTTATACAGAGAAAGGCTTTTGGTGTTGAACTACATTCAGCTTTATTTATCTCATTTTTCCTTTTGACACTTATTTCCCTGGAATATAAAAGTCCACTTCCAAAGATACTATGAGAAAATTACTCATTAATATTCCTAATAAATATTGAAGCAAAAATTCTCAGCAAAATTTTAGGAAATAAAATTCAACCAGAATTATAAAAAATTATGTACCATGACAAAGTACAATTTGTTCCTGGAATACAGGAATAGTTCAAAATATGAAAATCCCTGATTATATGTAATATACTACATTAATTAAATGAAGGAACAGAAAATGCAAGATTACCTTAATTGATGCAGAAAAAACATTTAATAAAATTTAGCATCATTTCATGGCACAATAAGAAAACACCCAACTAACTAGAAATAGAATAAAACTACTCCAGCATAATAAATACCATATGTGAAAAGCCCAGAACCAACATCATACTCAATGGTGAAAGACCGAAAATTTTAAGTTTAGCAACAAGACAAGAAAGGTATCTGCAGCTATTCTGCAAACAACAAAAGGCATTATGGTAACTATTGTTGATTTTGTAAGGTTTTGAAGTCCTGTATCACTTGTAGTAGTTTATTTTGATTGGTTTTATTCTGTTTTATTTTCCTTGGTTTTATCCTCTTTGAAAGAAAGAAAGAAAGACAAGAATGCCCACTTAAAACCACTTCTACTTGGGCTGGGGATTTAGCTCAGCAGCATAAGTGCCTGCCTGGCAAGTGCAAGGTCATAAGTTCAATCCTTGATACCAGGAAAAAAGAAAAAACTTCTACTTATAGTGTTGGACATTCTAGCTAGATAACTAGACAGATAAAATAAATAAAAATTATCAATACTGAAAGAAGTAAAATTATCTCTGTTCACAGATGACATGATTTTATATATGTAGAAAACCCCCAAAGACTGAAAAAAAAAACTGACAACTTTAATGCAATTTCTATCAAAATTCCAGTGACATTGTTTGCAGAAATAGAAAAATGTGGCATCTCAAAGAACTTCAAATAACCAAAACAATCCTGAAAAACAACAAAGTTAGAGAACTCAAACTATCAGTTTTCAATTTTGCTACAACACTGCAGTAATCAAAGAAAGGGACCCTGGCACAAAGAATGGAATGGAATAGAGAATCCAGAAATAAACCCAGATAACTTCTGACAGAGCTCAAAGACCATTCAGTCACAGTGGTGAGGAATTCTCCCCTCATTTTTATGCTCAGAAGTCAATTCTAATTTCTATCATTATACCCCTGTATGTAGTGTTTTTTCTATGGACAACTTAATGCTTTTATCTTTAGCTTGTAGAAGTTTGATTATATAGTATTTACATATGATCTTTTGATTTTTTCTATCACTTGTGGATCTTTGAACTTCCTGCATCTATAGGTAGATGTTTTAAATAAATTTTGAAAATTTGCAATTAATATTTATTCAAATACACTTTCTTCCCCCATCTCTCTTTTGTCTGAGTGTCCCTTTACATATATGTTAGACTGGATGATATTGTCCCATAGGCACTGAGATTCTTTTTTCAAATTTTTCTTTGCTTCAATTAGTCTAATTTCTATAAATTTCCTTCAAACTCGCTGATCATTTTCTGTTTTTGCAACATCTAGTTTTCACTGAATATTTTATTTCAGATGTTACAGTTTATACTTATAGATCTTCAGTTGTATCTCTTAAAAACATTTTTACACTACTTATACTCTCAATCTGCTTGGTCACATTGATCACACACATCTTAAAGTGTTGTCTACTAATTTCCGTGATTTTGTTCATTTGATGGTATGCTTCTACTGACTGTTTTTTCTTTTAATTATGATCATATTTTCCACTTTGTTGTATATTTAGTAATATTTTATCATGTAATGGACATTGTAAATATTATGTGGTTTGGTATTTAAATTATGGTCTCTTTCTTCAAAACTTCTAATAGATAATTAATTATGGAGCCTCTATATTGTCAGATCACTACTATGGGTTTTTTATTTATTTGTTTGTTTGTTTTGTCTTTTTGAGACAAGTTCTCACTATGCTGGCCTTGAGCTCACTTTGTAGCCCAGGTTGCTCTTGAACTCACAATGATCCTCCTGCCTTGGCCTCTCAAGTTCTGGTATTACAGGCATGCACTGCCATGCCTGGTTATTATTATGTTTTTTATATTGGGTTCCTTTTGATTTCAACCTTAGTCTTAGGATATGGTCCTTACACTTAAAACATAAACCAATATTCTCAGTGAGTTGACTCTGCCGTGGTTAAAATGGAATTTTGCCATTTCCTAGCACTGGGAACCTCAAATAATTCCACTAAATACTCAGTTCTCCATCAGTCACTTTCTAATACCCATGATGCAGCATCCATCCTGTATACATGCAGCACAAACCTCAACCGTGACGCTGTCCACCCAACACTCCCATGCAGCTCCCTCTCCTCTGTCCAGTGCCTGCAAATTTCAGATGCTCCAATGACCCAAAACTTCGATCTGTCTCCTAAACTCAGCATGATTCCCACTTTCACTCTTTTTTGTGGCCCATCTCCACATACAAAGGTCAGAAAAATGATCCCAAGAGAAATTCAGAGCAAACTCTAGGCTAACTTCATATGATTTTCTTACTTCAAGAATCAATTCTGTGTTTGCTGTTGTCCAATGTCCAAAAATTGTTGCTTTCTGTATTTTATCATGTTGTAGACTTGCTTTTTGTGGGAGAGCAAATAGAAAACAAACCACTTCCATGACTAGAACTATTCTTGAAAACAAAAGTCTGCGAAATAAAATTTTTACAATGAAGTGGAAGTAAAGACATTAAAATAAAGTAAAGCTACAGTAAGAACATTGTATAAATGATTCTTTCCTGTGTGGTTGTAATATAAAAGTCCTCTTTTTTGAGCAGAGCCATTAACAATGAAAAATTCTGGAATAATACCCCATTCGCACTGGAGGAGGGAGGCACTGTTTCCAGCACTTACTCAGACTTCTTGAACCTCTGTAGTTTACAGCCTACATAAAAGTGACCCGTAGTCCCAGGAGAGAGACCACTCTTGAATATTAAATTTTTCCCAATGAAGGTAGTCTATGAAAAGAATTCTTCACTTTGACTTTTTCTTTTGCTGATGGGGCAATTGTTATTAGTAAATAACAATTAACTAGTAAGTTAAAAATCCATAATTCACATAATATTGCAAATATTATTTATCTTGGGAAAAGTCTCCAAGGAATGAAAGAGAACTTGAGCTGAAACAAGAGCCCACTGAAGGTTAGCTTAGGTTAGATATCTATGTTCTACAAACCTTTTGAATTATTTTACTAAATCAGGAGTGAGAGGGGAACTAAAATGTAGAATAACATGTGACCTGGCCCAGTGTTTCAAAGAACCAGACAAAAATATTCCCTCCTTTGAGCCAATGAATCATTTCTTATAGACAAGGATTTCCTGATTTCCTACTTAAGCTTCTCAGTTTCATGGGAAAAGAACTCATTCTGAAGGCAATAGTATACTCTTACCTCATTACAGAAAGGGTATGGGCCTTGGAGTCTTCATAAATGGGTTCCTTTGCTCTACCACTTACTGGCTGCATGATCTTGCATATGTTATTCAGCCTCTCCCAGACCTCACTTCTCATCTACAAAGTTGGGGATTAATGATGCTTCCCTGTCAGGATCTTGTGAGAATTGTGCAAGACAAAGCATTTGGCTCAAAGTCAAGCACATATAAATGCTCCCCTATCATTGGTAATGGCAGAATCAGTTGGAAAAGAAAGGACTTGGATGATACCATGAACACTATTCAGCTCATGACCCACAAGGACAAACTTCAGATAAAGGGACTTCAGTACTTCACATTTACGTCCTCAGAACATGCCCTGCCAGTGCAGAGTTGTTAGCTAACCAAAGGGTTTCTGTAAAACCCAACTTGCCAGCTTCCTGGCAATTCTGTAACAAGAACAATACTTTTCATTTCATGATTACCAAGTGAGTCTCAAAAGGCAATAGCAGATCTTTACAGTGAAGTAGGACTAGAGGGTGATAGATAATAGGTGTGGCTTTGTGGAAACGAGGGTATGTAGACACTGAGAGAAGAACTGACAAGATTTCATTATTTTATCATAGGATGATTTCATTGAGTCCCACATTTCTTTTTGACCCTGGGGGAATTCAATACCAAAGGAATAACTAGGTGTGGTGATGCATATCTATAACGCCAGCACTCTAAGAGGCTGAGGCAGGAGAAGCACAAGTTTGATCGTTAGTTTGGACAACTAATGGCTTAGCAAGACCTTGTTTCAAAATAGAAGTTTTTAAAAGGCTGGGATTATATCTTAGTATTAAGGCCCTGCATTCAACACATAAGTACCAGCAAAAAAATTAAAGGAAGAAGGGAGAAGCTCAGGCCAAGGTCTTAACTGCATTTAGGAGAGACATGTTATCAACTCACTGCTTCACAGCATTTGGAACTTCTCTGGTGCCTCTTCTTGACATTCCTGGATGTCTTTTCTTTTTCCCACCTATCTTGATTGCTTTTCTCTCATTACTAAGACAAAATACCTGACACCCAAAGTGAAGCAAGGAAAGGTTTATTTATCTTACAGTTTTGGATGTTGCAGCCCATACTCAGTTGGCTCCAAGGCAGAGTGGTGTGGCTGAGGGGCAGCAGTTCAGAGTGGCCACAAATGGAAAGAGCAAATGGCAAAAAAGGAGAAAAACTCACCTTCTTCCCTCTCTTATATTGTATGCAAGCTCTGCCCTGGGTAGGTGCAACATTCGTACCACCAATCCCAGCACTAGACCATGAAGCAATCACAAACACTAGATTTCACTACCTCCATGACTGCATGAGGCTTGGGTGGCCACCTGAACACAAACCATAACCACATCTCTGCACACTATTGCATCTCTCACTTCACATGTTGTTTTCTCTTACCTACATACTCTTTCTTTTCCTCATTTCCACTGATTTCTCATCTACTTCTATTTTCCTTCTTGCTCTTATGCTTGTTTCATTCCAACACTCCATTTCTCCCTCCCTCATTCTCTCCCAGCCTTTCTCTTCATCTTCCCCTCAATCCTAGTGTACTCTTTACTCACAATGACCCCCCCCCAATTTCTTGCTCCTACCTCTTCTAACCTTAGCCTCTCTAATTTTTTCTTGACTCAATTCTGTCTTCTTTCTCATCTTTCCTCACACCCAACTATGCAGGAAAGTAGGGAGATGGGGTCAGGGGAAGAAGACACATGAGGAAAGTGATGAGATATGGTGGGGAAGAGAGACAGGAATTACACAAAGACATTCTGGGTGTGGTGGCCATAGAAATAGGACACTACTTGACTGAAGTTCCACTTCCAAAACCAAATCAAGCTAGAGAAAAGCCCAGAAAAATGAGCTGTGATGTGAAACAAATGACAGCCCTGCTGACTCCACTTGCCCCACCACCAAGAAGAAGGCTGGAATAGCACCATCTATGTATGTAGAATGCACTATGGAGGCAATCTGTCTGTGCAAATCTTGCCTCTGCCACTTACTATCATTACAATAATTAACTATTGTGCCTTGATTTCTTCATGGCTTGAAACGAGGACAAAAAAAATTCTTCCTTCCTACATTTGTGGTGAGGATAAATTAAAGTATGTAAATTTTCAGGTGCAAAAATATTACATGAGTTTTCTCTATTATGACTTTTCTGACTCAAAAACTAAAATTCTGAACATCAAAGGGTGACTTTGACTCTTGGAGCTGTCCGCGGTGCTGAGTTCTGTGCTTGCTATGTGGACTGAGTCAGAAACACTTGGTCTTTGGAAAGGACAGCTCAAATTCATGTTCTCTCACTGTGTATCTGCATCATGCTAAGTACACAGATATTTTCTTTTCCACAGCTACAGAAGTGTGGAATTTAAACCCAAATCTTGCTGATTCCAAAGCCCTCTCTCTAGAACACAATGCTGTCTCTTGTGTCTTCATCCTACCTCTGACTTCCTAATTTGCTAAGAACAACAAGCATCTCCTACCAGTGACCTGTTTGATCCCAAACAACAACCAAAACCCATCAACTCATGTCCAGGAAGAAAGGAAGAGAAATAGAGAGACCAAGTTGCTGCTGTCCTTTTCAAGGGCATGCCCACTATTACATAAAGGCTTCCCATTAGGTCCTTCCTCTTAATCATTCCACTGCTTCTCAATAACACCAACTTGGGGGCCAAGACTCAGGTTAAATACACACACATGAGTCATTGAGGGGACAGCACAGGTTAAAACTCTAGCACCCAGCTTTACAAGTAGTGAGAGCAAATCCAAAGATAACTGGCAATGTTCATGCATGTAAGACAGGCATAGCCTGCTGCAAAAAAAATGATTAACACACATGACATAGGAAGTGAAAAAATGATGCTAACCTGTATTGAGGTCAGTGCAAACTCAGTAGCTATATATTAAGGGAAGAGAAAAGAGAGCCTGAATGATGAGCAGGATTTCAACAAAAATATAGTAATGTAAAACACTGCAAGAGGGTCAATGGTGAATTCCACTTGTAGATGTGAGCTTGGTGTGTGTGTGTGTGTGTGTGTGTGTGTGTGTGTGTGTGTCTGTGTTTGAAGGTGGAGGAGCTGGATGGAGAAATGAGAATGCAAACATCTGAAACAGATGCATTTTGTCAAGCAGTTGGGCTACGGCTTTAAATGGGAAGGCAAGAGTGGAGAATGGTTGCAGGGGTTGGAAGCAGACAGAGCAGTTTGTACTGATACAGTAAAAAGTTGAGACCTTTAAAGGTGCTCTGAATTGAAAGGCAATGAGATCAGATTGTGTTTTAGAAGCATCCAGTGAGCAACATGTAGTTTGTAGGAGCCAAGGAAACTGGGACCCCAGGTTCAGAAGGTGGCAGTGAAAAAGACCTAAGAAATGTCCACAGTGGAAAAACGTATGCTGTAGTCCAGTTAAATTGAGCCAAGATGGAAAGGAGCAGTCAAAAGACCTCAAAGAGGTCTACATTTTCCTCACCCCATTTCCCATAATACCCATAGTATCCAAAGAGGCATTCTGACTGTGAGAGTTGTCAGGGACTTTGAGGAGAAATATAAAAGAGCTTGTCCTCTCACCTGTACTTGATCAGAGCTCACCTGTCATCTCCCACAAGTAGCTTAGTTCTGGGACTGCCTTCCCTTTCAGGCTTGGTAGCATCACTGGCCCAGATACAGAGTTGAAAGTGGCTAGAAGGTCCCAAGTAACTGGCAAGGGAGTGACCCATTCCTCTCCCTGCTGCTCTGCCAGTGTCACTCTGCACACCCCTGCCAGAAGG
Organism: Hydrochoerus hydrochaeris; assembly: GCA_004027455.1. Lineage (NCBI taxonomy): Eukaryota > Metazoa > Chordata > Mammalia > Rodentia > Hydrochaeridae > Hydrochoerus > Hydrochoerus hydrochaeris. Next base: position 39,630 of record PVLA01002471.1, read on the forward strand.
ACAGTATTACCTCCAGGTTTGTGATTAATAGAGATTCTACATAAAACCAACTCCACTACAAACTACCCTTCATTAAGAGCCCATGTATGTGCTGGGGGCTATGGAGAGTTTAGAGTTGAAGTCACAGCTCCTGACAAAAGCCCAAAACAATCCAGAACAGCACATGCTGGTGGCCAAAGCAGTGTTGATGCATCTGCCTGTCAAGTGGATCAGTTCTACCCCATTACACACATTCTGAGCATCCATGTATGACATCCCTTCAGACCTTTATATGGTTTTCACAGCCTCTTAAACCCACTGTCCCACGTGATACCTATCACACACCTTCTGAAGTAGAAAGAAAGGCCTCATTATCTCCATTCATTGAAGATGCAAGGAACCCGGACCACTGTCCTATACTTCCCCCTTCTTAACATGAATCATGGTCTGTGATGATTATTAGCTTAATTGCCTGACATACAGTGCAAAGATTAAGCCTTGTTCATCGCTACTTCCCTGGACTCAGTACAACACTCAGCATTCAACAGGTATTTGTAAGAATGAATGATTGGATAGCCTAAAGGCATACAGATGGTTCTTTTAAAACTAGAACTGGGTTCCAGGTGTCTTGTCTCTCCCTAACAGTGAGCCTCTTACTACATTAAAACCAAAAGGCTAATTAGGGATCAATTAAGTGGGTTATCTCCCTGAGATGCCATCTTTTCCAAAGCCATCACATCCAAGGAAACTTATTCTTCCACTTAAATATAAGAGAATGCTTCATTCACGTTGGAATTATCTGGAAACTTTAAACATACCAATGTCTATGTTTCTAATCCCAAAGATCCTGACTTAGTCTGAAAAATCAGCCTTAGAATTAGGATACAAATGTGCAGCCAGTGTTGACAACAACACATCCACAGTACTGTAACCCAAAGTGTGGTCTCAGGACCAGTAACAGAGGCATTATCTGGCTCTTGTTAGAAATTTAGATCTTAAATGTTCTCATAACAGTAACAGAATGCAAGTATGTAAGATGATAGGTACAGTAATTAGATTTTGGTAACCATTGCACAGTGCTCATGTATATCAAAACATGCTGTACCTCTTCAATATATACAGCTGCTATTCATCAGATGTAGTCATGCATTAACACTGGGGATATATTTTGGTAAATGCATCATTAGGCAATTTGATCACTGCACAAACATCAAAAGGGTGCTTATACAAACCTACATAGTATGGCCCATTGATCCTAGGCCAGACACCTGGGCAGCATGTTACTGACTGAATACTGCAGGCATCTGTGTCACAGAGGTAAACTTTTCTACACCTCAACATAGAAAAGAGACAGTAAAAATACTAGATATTATAGTTTGGATCTTAAGTGCCTCCCAAAGGCTTGTGTCTTCAGGCTGGGTCCGAGGCTGAGAATGCTTCTGGGAGCTTGGTGACCCCTTAAGAATAGCCTGGGGGAAGGAAGAGCATTCACTGGGCGATGGCCTTGAAGGGGTGTGTGGGTCCCAGCACTCTCCTTCTTCCCCTGTTTCCTGTCTGCCACGAGGAAAGTAGCTTTCCTCTGCCATACCCTCCCATCAGAGGCCCAGAAGTCATAGAACTAAGTGACAATAAACTGAAACTTCTGAAACATGAGCCAAAATGAAACTTTCCTCTGCTAAGTTGATTTTCTTAGATATTGTATCACGGTGACAGGAAGCTGACTAGTACACTGGGTAACAGGAATTTTTCAGCTTCATTATAATCTTGTGGGACCACCACTGTATGTAGGTGGGGTCTATCACTAACTAAAAGGTTGTTGTGTTGCATGTGACTATATCTCAATAAAGCTAAAAAATAATCTGTTAAAAGCCTGTAGAATCTCAAGCTCCATCCAGAACTCCTGAATCAGAATTTACATTTTTATCAAGATCCTTGAGAGATTCAGACCAGGACAGTATGGCAATTGTCTCAACTCTGGCTAGCAGTAGAACCACTCAGAGTTTAAATTATCAGTTTCTGGGCACTTGCAAGACCAAAAAACCAGACTCTATGAGGATAGCACTCAGGCATAGTATTTTTCAAAAGCTCCACTGAGTGGCTTTCATTTGCAGTCAGTGTTTGGAACCACCAAATAGAATACTTAATCTGTACCTCTAGTGGCCTTGCATTGCAATGATAATTATCTTTGTATGACTTTCTGTCCTCCAATGGACCACCAGTTCCCACAGGGAAGAAGCTCTGTTGTATTTATTCATGATATGAAGAACAAACAACCAAAAGTGAAGCTCCTACTATGTGAAAAGCATTGGATGAGCTCGCAGTCTCTGTCTTCAAAGAAAATCATGATGTCAAGAAGTTGACAATTCAGGAGACAGAGACACACAAAGAAATTATTAAAACATGAGAGTGAGCATCTACTCAGAGTTGAACAGAGAATTCTGGAGGAGAGCTATGAACCTGTCCTGGGAAAGTTGGAAAGGGCTTCATGAGGAGGTGAAATGGGACCTTTGTTAAGGAACAGGCAGGGTGAGGAGAGGAAAGTCCCAAGGACAGGTGCAGCCAGTTTATAACCACAGAGGCATGTGGACAAAAGGGTGGGTACACACTGCTGTTATCTCAGCATTATTTATAACAGCAAAATATTGTAAACAACCCAAAAGTCCATCAGAAGAGGACTGCTAAATAAATTATGGTCCTCCTTTATAAATCAGGCAAACATAAAAACATAGATGAGGATCTTGATGGACTAATGTGGAATAGTCCTGACAACAGGGCTGTTTCTTTGATGACAGAGACTGTCCCTAGTCCACTAATGTGGAGGATAATGTGTTACAGTGGGAAAACACAAGGAACAGAATAATCATCAACTTAAAATGTATTTTTTTAATGTATTTCATTTACATAAACTCCCTGTCAGGCATCATTTCCCCACTTTTCAGAAAAGGACACCACATCTCAGAGAGATGAGGTCACTTGCCCAATGTCATAATGTCACCCAGAGAATCAAGATTGGACCCTACACAGGTCTGCAAAGCTGGCAACTATCCTGCCAGACTAGGTTGACACAAATTGTGGGCAGAGGTTAGACATGAGGGTTTATCTAGGATCCTGAGGGAAGAGCAAGGGTCATAGCCAAGCAGACAGAAGAAACAGGCCGCACCAAGCACAGGCTTCCAAGTCTGCAGCTGCTGCTTAGTCAAAATAGAGGGGATTAGACCTAAAGGGGTGATCCTGTGGGGATGAGGAGTGCTGATGCAGTGCTGTGACATTTAGGCCTGATGTTTGTCCAGGATTCCTGTCACCGACCCCTGAAGACTATTATAAGTACAAGTGATCCAGTGTTTCTCTTTCAAACTCTCTTAGTTACTTTTTTTTCATTGCTAAGACAAAATATCTGACACCCAAAGATAAAGAATGAAAGGTTTATTTAGCTCACAGTTTGTAGAGGTTTTGGCACATAGTGAGCTGGCTCCTACACAGCGTGGCATGGCAGAGGAACATCACAGAGGAGAAACAGGTCATGGCAAGCAGGCAAGAGACAGCAAAGCAGCAAGCAGCAAATAGTGAAAATAGCAAAAAGAGCAGCAGCAAACCTGCCTCTCCCTTTAATTCCAGCCAGGCTGCATACTTTTGATTGGTGCCACCCATACCCAAGGTAGGGCACTCTCAATCCCTCCATAACACCTCTGTCTGCAATCTTACCCCCTAATGCAGCCATCTTTGAAACTCTGCACCTATGGCCACAAGAGGCTTTGGGGGACATACAGATACAAGCCGTAACACCCTCCATCAGGAAATGGCACAAGGAGCACATGATGTCACCTTGCTCCACGGTCTCTAAACACCAACCTTCAGAGTCTGAGCTCCCTAGTGAGGATTCAGAAAAGCTTAGGCCCTGCTTCTCCTTCACTGCATGGGTACTGACATCAACCACAGCACCCCACCGAGTGTATGTTCCACACAACTTCATCCCCCAACAAGCCACCGAGGGAAGATGACACATATAAGGCCTAAGTCATAAGTTAGGGAACTTGAGCTTTGGGGTCCAACTCAGATCCTAGCTCTATCCTTACCAGCCAACCTCTATCTATAATAGTCAGATGGTGGTTGACCCAGTTCACTGCTCTGAGCTTTAGTCTCCTCAGCTCAGACAAGCGATGCCTGGTTCTCCCTGAGGTGAGAAAATGAAATGAGTCTCTGCTGGGCTCCCAGCCCTGTGTGGGGAGCTGGAGACAGAACAGACTGATGCTGTGACCACATTCCTTTCATCTGCACTTAGTCTGCAGCTTTCAAAGCACCTTTTACACACCCCTCCAGGTCCCCTGGAAATCTTTTAAAAGCAGGAGTCTCGAACTCATACTCCCAGGGGCTGGCAACACAGAGAAGGAGTGAAATAGGGTGACGATCAGACCACAGGGTGTGAGGGAAACCGTGGTGTGCTGGAGAGCACAAGCCCCACCCAAAGGACCTAGAAGGCCCAATTTTAAAAAAGAAAAAGACTAACACAATCCCATTTGTCAATCCTTGCTGCTATTTCTTGCGTGACTGAAGTTCTGTTTAGAGAATCCTTCCCTACATCCATGCCTTTGCATATTTTGCCTATTGTATCTTTCAGGTTTATTGTTTCTATTTTAATGTTTAGGTCTTTGATTCATTTTGATTTTAATTAGTATGTGATAACAGGTAAGAGTCCAATTTCATTCTGCTACAAACAGGTGCTGGTTTTCCCCCCACTGACTGTTGAATAGGCTATCTTTCCTCCAACATATGTTTTTGGCTCCTTCATCAAAGATCAGATATTTGAGTATGTCTGGGAAGATTCCTGTATCTTCAATTCTTTTGCATAGGGAAGGGATCCAAGGAAATGTAGGTGAGGGTGAGGAGGAGGGAAAATGGAAACAAGAGAAATAAAGATGTGCTAGTAGCCCCAATTAAGGTGTGCTATAACACTAGCCAAGGTAAATAATAAGTAAAAGAGGATAGGGGTACCCAGAGAGGAGGGGAAAAGAGGAGGGAAGGAGAAGGAAATTAAAAAAAGCAAGCTGCAGATGTGCATGTAACCACTCCCCAAGATGATGACTAAACTGCATGAATTGCAAACATGTACTAATAAAATAAAATAGAATAGAATAAAATAAAATAAAAGAGGGAGAGAGAAGAAAAAGAAAAATATGAGCTTGGTTTGGTTCTTGGGCATCTCTTTCGAGAGCTAAGACTAAAGCTAGCTGGGACCCATCAGCGACCGCCACCATAGTCTTCAGGAACACCCAGAATTAGCGCAAAGCTGGGAGCAGATGGGCCTCACCCCCTCTCAGCAGCCTCTCCTGGCTTCTGCTAGGCAGAGCTCCTCAGCCAGAGTGCAGTTAGGCAAGAGCTCTGGGAACCCTGGGAGAGGCTGGTCCTCTCCCCACCAAACCTGAAATGGCAGCATTAAATATTCATTCCTTTGGGTTAAGTGTTTCCTCTCCAGGGTCCTCTTTTAAAATTCAAATGCTTCTTTGGAGAGGAACAAGCCACTTGTGGCTCTGAATCAAATGTACTGGAAGTGAGTGAAGGGAATGGCAGTGGTGTTCAGGGAGGCGAGAGGGCCACCCAGAGCTTCTGTCCTCCCTCCCACACTCCTGCGCTTCTCCCCCTTCTCTGCTCCAGTGCATTTGGGGACAAAGGGTGTTGGGAAGGGGATGCTGGGATAGGATCAGCCCTCAGTTTCTGCTCTGGGAGATCAAAAGAGATTCATTCAAAATATCCCTCAGCTACTGCAGAAACCTTGTCTCCTCCTGGGTCCCAAACCCTCGTGCTGGAAGTTGGTGTGAGGGTAGATGCCTAGAGCTGCACTTTCTCAGTGCACTGACAGCTGGGGCCAGCCTGGCTCTGAGTTAGGGGAGCAGCTTCTCTCTGAGGTAGCTGGCTGAGCGGGCAGAGCAGCTCCCTGAGGAGGTTCTCAGGCACACAATTGCATCGCAGCTTCAGAAGCACGGTTTGTCATTCCACATAGGCTTGCACATGACTGGGATGCAAAGGACATCAGTGCGTGCATCCCAGCTAATGAGAGAAGCTTCAATTAGTGCATTAACTAGCAAGGACTAGTGCCCTGCACCAATCTAAGTGTAGCTGTCATGGTGAGACTTTGCTTGGATTGCTTTTACCTACCTCTTTAAGACCCTGACTCTTTTACAGTGTCCCTAGTCACTTCTGGAAGTCCTGGAGATCTCAGCTCCATCCACATAGCAGTTCCTTTAGCCACTCTTTGTCTATCATTTGTCTCCTCTTCAGGCCTGGCTTCCTTTGGAGTAGAAGTCCTAAAAAGGAGCAAAGAAATCTTTTCTCTATTGCCTCTTCTACTGATGCCACCTGCCTTCTGGGTGGCATCTTCTTGTCTCATGGGATCCTCTGGTGGAGACTACCCCATACCCTTCTGCTGGCTAGGATCAGAATTGAGTCGAGGCAAAGAATGATGGACCAGAGCTCTCCCACCACCCACACCAGGATATCTGCCATCCACATCACACCTCAAGAGCACTGGCCTCACACATCAGAACCAAGGTTTAGTCCCTGGATGATACCTGCAAAGCCACAGTCTGCTAGACCCATGTGCAGGCTGCTATGTCCAGGCACACAAGCCTGAGAACTTTCCTTGGAGCAGGACCACCTAGTCACTTCCCCATGATAGGACCACTCTCAGCCTCATCAGCCTGACCACTGAACCCAGAAGGCCTGTTTCAAAGAGCAGTAATTCCCTACCTGCAACTCACTTCCACTCGTGAGAAACCCAGGACCCCCAAGGAAGCCTCAGTTTTTCATCTGCAGTGAGAAATGCCTTTCTTCTCTCCACACGGGGTCACCATGATGATCAGTGCCAGCATCTTCCATCAGGAGTGCTGCTTAGATGCCAAATGACTTCCAAATCTTGGTGCTAACCCTCCAACACAGTCAGGTTCTTATCACCACCCTTGTTTCACAAACAAGACCGATTAGGCTTGGAATGAAACTCTGGATAGTGCTTGGCATGTGGAAGGAACTCACTAAATGCTAGTGAGTATTTGTACAAAAATTGTTTCAAAATTTTTACCAAGAAGTTTTTTTTAATTTTATTTTACAGAGAATAAAACAAAAGAGGACAGAACAGAACAATACAAGCAACACAGCACTTTACAACAAGACAATTGGATATCAACAGTAGCTACCATATCTCTTTCTTTGAAATAGTTGAGCATAGCTTCACAAAAAATAATATCAAATATGGAGAACCGAGGTGGAGTGGTATTTATCAGTATGGTCTTGGTGGCTCAAGAAGGCCTGACTTCCCTGATTCCCTGGCTTGTTTGTCTTCCCTTTGAGCTCCTGTAACTTAAACTGTCATCTCAAGTGGCCTTCAAGGCCTAGCCCAAGGGCTACCATGTTCAAAGTCACTGTCTTTTCCTGCTTTGTCTCCATTTGTTCTTTCTACCCAACATTCTAGACCTCCGAATGTGGGTTTCCTTCCTTCTTACACTGTACCCCCTGAGGTCAGGAACTCTGCTTTGTTTAATTTCTTTTGCTTCTACAGAAACAATCCACAATTAGCATATGCTAGACAATCCACAGTGTGTGCTGTGTTGAGTATAGGAACTATTTTCTTGTTTTAAAGGAATATCTCACAGATCCCAAATACAAATGTTACCTCATTAAGAATCCACACCCGAGATATATATATATATATATATATATATATATATATATAGCCATCTGGGAGGGATTTGGGGAACAGAGATAGTCTTGTATCCTGCTAAAAGAACACTTGAGTTTGGTCTGAGCAAAAGAAGCTGATCTACCACTCCAGAGCTATGTGACCTTGGGGAAGTTATTTCCCAGAACCTTAGATTCTACAGTCATAGAATGACAATAAAAATACTCTTGTTAGTTGTGAGCATTCACTAGAGTACCTGGCTTGACAGAGGTATCTGCTATCTATGAGTCCAAGAAATATCTACCCTTTCTCTTATACCTTTTTGTGCCCCCTTGTGATTTATATCAAGATGTCCCCCCAAAACCTCATGCCTTCATAAGTGAGGCTTTTGGAAATGACTGGATCATTAATATGTGCCACTAAATTAATCCACTGACTGGTTTGGCACACTTCTGGGAATAAATGATGGACTTGCTGAAGAGGGAAAACTCACCCTTAATGTGGGTGGCACCAACCAATAGGCTTGCTACCTGGATGGAATAAAAAGAAAGAAGGAAGGTTGCTGCTTCATGCCATGAGCCATTTCTCCTCTACCATACCACCCTGCCTTGGAGCCATCTGGCTATGGACTAAAACCTCCACAAACTGCAAACAAAAATAAACCTGTCCTCCTTTAACTTCTGAGTGTGAGGCATTTTATCTCAGCAACAAGAAAGTAACTAATATATATTGTCTTGCCTAGAGCTTTGTCCCAAATAAGTAAGGAACAGGGTAATAAATGAATGAACTTGAATTTCATCAATGTTGGGTTTTGGGGAGCAGAGAGACTTGCATCCTTCTGGAAAAATCTTTGAGTTTGATCTGTGCAGGAAGCAGTGATGAATGAATGTCTTCCAGCAGGGGACAATGTGTGATCCAGGGTGGTAGTAAGGGGCAGAGGTTGAAATGAGAGGTTCAGAAGCAGAGAGGAGGCTACCACAGAGTCACTGGAGATACTTAGAAGGATGTAAGTGTTAAGAGCTCTCCTATGAATCAGAACATATTTGGTTGCAAGTTTGAGAAACAAATCTCACTTTAGATATGGTATTTTTATACAATGGAGTACTACTCAGCTATAAAGAGGAATAAGCTTGAGACATTTTAGGGAAATGGGTGTAACTTGAGACTATACTCATAAGTGAAATAAATCAGGCTCACATGTGTAAACATCATATTGTCTCCCCAGTGTAAGAAGCTAAAAGAGTAAATAAGATATAATATATACAATAGATATTGTGAAATGAGAGGAAATTGTTCATAAAGAAAGAGAAATTGGGATGGGGGAAAGGAGAAAAGAAGGAAAGGAAAAATAAAAAAATACATACACATGCCAAATAGTTAAGATAACTATATAACTAATTGCTCTTACTTCATTGAAAAGCAAGGTTTGTGCCTATATTGTTTGATCAATTTTTCATGTCTATATCTTGTCATCTGAGCAACTATTTCAAAGACAACAATATGCGAGGTACATTGTTATTCTCCTGCAATCTTGTTTTGAAATTTTGCACATTATTTTTATTGGGTTTTTTTCTTTAGAATTAAAAAAGAAGAAAGAGACTTCCTGGCTTGCATGACTGGGGAGGAGAAAAGTGCATTGGATGTCAGGAATAATGGCACCCTCAACCTCAAATACTGCTGCTGGTCTTCTGTGTTGGCTGGGATACTAAGTTGTGATCAACAGAATCCCCTTTAGATGCTTTGAATGTAGAAGAATGTGCTAATATGTATTTGGTGGCCCAAGTATCGAGAGAATCTCAGAATAGGACTTGGATGCTACCAAGCCAGAACAGAGCGGGCAGTCAAAACCAGCCACATCGCAAGACTCTTCTGGGGGACTCAGCTCTGCAGCTGTGTGTCACCCATGGCACTGGGACAGGGGACTAGAGCACTGCCATAGTTACCTGGAAGAGTAGATTCCTGTGCTGCCTGTGTCTCCCATTTCCTGGGTTCATCAGCGGGAAGGCTACGCTAGGTCCGCGACTTGGTTTCAGCACCATGGCCAGAGGCATGGAGTTGTTGGGTGCTAGATGGGTAGGTCAGGGTGACTGACGGCCCTGCCAGGTCCTCCTGCAATGACAAAGTGAAGCTCTCCAAGAAAAACCCTGATGCTGACAGCAGAAGTGGGAAAAGTGCCCTGCAGAGGTAAGTCAGGACCTTATAGGACCCTGACCTATAGGGAGAGTGGAGAGAGAAACCACTGAAGAAATCTGGCAGGAAGGATGAAGTATGGCCAAGGTCAGGTCCTGGGGCTACAAAGACAGTGAGAGATACAGCAGATGCATTGGGCAGCATAACAGACAGGCTCCTGTGTCCAGGATCTGATGTCACTGGACAGGAGGGAATGTGCGAGCTTCCCCTGGCACACTTAATGGTAGAATCCTCTTCTAGAAGGGAAAAATTGATTAAGTAAGGGGTTAGTTGTTCCTGCCTGGCCTTACAGCCAGAAGCAACATTTTCTCAATGTTACCCTTCTCTTTGTGTGCCCTTGCTGTGATGGAGGGGAAGAAAACAGTTGTCAGTTTGAGCAGAAAAGAGCATTGTTATGATTTGAAATCTTTTTAAAGTCCCTTCCCCAGGGGGCTTTATTGAACTAGAAAGCAGGAGGCCCTCCTGGTAACCTGACTTAAATGCTGGGGTGGGCAAACTCCTGTGACAGAGCCTGGCAGTAGGATGGTCTTTCATGTAGGCACAGGGGGAGAGGGGGCAAGGGTTCACCTCATAGGACCTGACAAGGAAGACACTCCCCACACCCAAGGCCACCCAGGGCCTGGCCCTGCTTAGCTGCCTCCAGGAGTCCCATGCTTAAGTGCCATGTCACAGTTCCTGCCTTGCAAGGCAGTCACCAGGGCTGGAATCTGCCCTTGAGATCACCTAGCCAAGGCCACAGACCTCCTTCTGCCTGGGTGAGGCAGGGCTCTCTTCTCAGCAGCTTGGCCTTGCCCACTTCTGCCTGCACCTTGCCATTCACAGCCCAAAGCACCCCTCTTGACCTTATCTTCACAGGGGGCTTCTGTCTCAGTTTCCCTATCAGTACTCTTCTTGTTGACTTGGAGCTGGGCAGGGGACATTCAAGAGGCTAAAATGGAAGTGGGATTTGGGAGCAACTGAGCAAGGGTGGAGTTTGACTGTTCCCTTCTGGGGAGAATGACCTTGGACACACCTCTGTGGGACCAGGAGACATGGCTCACTGATCTCTGTGTATCAATAGCCACCTCCAAGGGCTATGGTGTGATCTGAGGAGCCAACACATAGAAGTCCTTGGAGCAAGGCCTGGTGCACTAGACTTGTTCCATAAGGCTCATATAGGGAGCTCTGAAGTGCTCCTGCTCTGGAGCAACCTCCAGGGGATCCCTATGACAGACAGACCTCCTGCCTGACCTCACCTGTCACCCCTGGTCTCCTGCCTGCCTGACCTCACCTGTCCCTGCCTGTACCCCCAGGTCAGACTCCTACCTAGAGAGATCTGTGCCCAAATGGAGAGCCCAGCCTGCATTCTGCTTTTACAGTACAGCTGCTCAGTGCATTCCTCCTCCACACATTGGCCAGCCCTATAGCTAATTTCTGAGTCTCAGCTCCTGCCTGAGACCTGCCTGACATTTAGGTGCCAGGAGATGTCTGAGCTGTATGGATGGTTAGAGCAGAAGTCAGCTGTGAAGCTTTGGAGACCACCTCCTCTCCTTGAGCCTCAGCTTCACGGCTGGCAGATGGTGCCAAACACCTGTAATCCAGTGCTCTAAGAGATGGAGGCAGGACGATCACTGAAAGCTCAAACTCAACCTGAGCAACTTAGGGACTTGGTGAAAGAAAAAAATAAAGCAGGGCTTGGGATGTAGCTCAGTGCAAAGGCCTTGGGGTCTAGCCTCAGTGTTGCAATAATGATGAAGAAGCTGATGAGGATGATGTGATGGGAGGAGTTCATTTCCCCCAGAGGAAATGAACTCTGCTCTGCAGAAATCATTCCTAGGTGCTCTTAAAATGGATAACAAGGTCATCGGGGTCATCCTAGCCAAGAATAAAGACAAGTAGGTTTCAAGGAAGGAGCCTATCACAGGAGGGCAGAGCCTCTTAATAAAACCGAGAAGCAGACTTAAAATCCTTTAAATCAAAAGTTGCCAAAAAGTCAAGGTAGGGCTTTAAAAGAGGTGACTGTGAGTTCTAGCTGTGGATTGTGCCTGGCTCTTCATCAAGTGGAGGAACCACCAAGCTGCTCCCCTGGCCCATCAGCAAGGGCCCAGACCACCCATCTTCACGTAGGCACTTCCTTTGGAGGTCACTCTTGTGTGACTTTCACTCTGACCACCCGCCAAGACTCCATTTATTCAAGCAGGGAAAGATGAGGTGATTTAGAATGTGAAGCCATCATTCCTAAACCCTACCTGGATGTGAACACTGGAAGTCTGTTCACATCATCAATTATTTACAGTGTAAGTTACTGTTGTTCAGCAGAAACTAACTTAACAGCATCTATTCTTTTTTAAATGAAGCACCTCAGTGACATTGGTGGCTCAGTGTTCCTTAGCAAAAAAATCATTTGCCATAATGATAACCAGACCCATTATTTGTTGCACATTTACCATATCCCACAGAAGCCGATTTCCTCTTTAACTCTCAAATTCTATAAGGATGGTACTAATGGTCCCACTTCCAGATAAAAAAAACTGAGGCTTAGTAACTTGCCCCCAGAAGGCACAGCTAGAGACACATCAGGCTCCCCATAAGTGGGAATGGTGATGCTGGTTGAGCCTTCCAAATACAGCCCAGCCACATTCTCAGGGGGCTTAAATCTAAAGTCGGCAGAGCAGGGCTACAGACAATTACTTGGAATGAAAATTTCCTGTGGAAACAAACACCTTGGGGAAAATTCCAGGTTGACACACAGCTCTGAAATTCTGGCCCTGTGCTCCTCTTTAGCTGAGCACCAGATCGGATCAATAATTGGCATATGTTTAGGGGCTCACTGTTCAAAGAATACACGTCTGTAAACACTAGAATTGCATCCAAGAGATGCTTGCATGGTGGAGGTACACTTGAGCTGTGACACTTCCAAACTCACCTTTGCTGTGGTCTGGCATATGGGCCAGTGGGCAGAATCACTGCACTCTGCACAGCTGATCTCTTTTTGCACTTATGGAGAAACTGACTGACCGGTTGCTGCATGCATAAGCTTAAATTTGCACAGAGTTGCACCTAATTATGATGCAACTGCACCATACAGACACCTCATGCCCCAGCACTCCCTCCATCCCACCAATCTCTTAATCATCTCTGAGGGAAACACACCAGCAAGGACCTGATTGGAGGAGACAAATTAATTACAGTGTGCTAGTGCTGCAATAAAATGGGCAGCCCAATTTTTCCATGTTTCTTCCTTTCAGATCAGGCATTGCTCACCTGTGCCAGAGTTTAACAAAGAACAGGACTCATGCTGCAGTTCATTGCCGGAGACGTGTCAGGGGAGAGCAGAAGGCAGGAAAAGACCAACGTTGAGGGAGAGGTTTTAAAACACATAATGATTTCATGTCAAAACACAATTTCCCAGTGTCAGTGCACTGCTCGGTAAGCACAAGGGAAAAGGGAAGTGATTGAAAACCCCTGGAATGAGAATGCACCATGGATTTTGGAACATTGATGGATGGTCTTGAAAGGGGAGATTGATAGATTATGATTTTCAGGAGGGATCATTACATGCTGAGTCCATGAACAGAACTGCCTGGCATTTGGACACTTCAGTGCAAGAGAAACCCAGTTGGCTGATCCTGATTCATTAGCCCATTATCCCAAACCAAACCATGCCATTGCAGCCAGTCAGAAGCGGGGTGGTGGGGCAGGTTGAGCTTTGGTGTTCAGCAAGCACTTGTCAGATGAATGAAACAGAACAGCTGGCCCGGGCCACAGTCTCTGGATTTGAATAGCTGTTGTATGGCTGCAATAGATCACTTTCCCTGCCAGTGTCACTCTGGCTAATGCAATCTGAGAGGAGACCTGTAGTCAGATTTTTCACCCACTGGGGTGGGGGTGGAGGACCAGAGGGTCTGACAGCGGCACATTTGGACCAAAGACTACACAGGACTGAGAAGGCCCAATCTGGGGCCAGGGAGGCAGGCATTGAGTATAACTACAAAGGGGGAAAAAGGTCACAGACCAGAGAGACAGTGCCAACAGTTAGGAGGGAAATGCGAAGTAAGTTCCACAGGAACCAGGAGGATAAGGGACAGACTGGGGACAGTAGTTTGGTGGAGCAGTTCAGACTGAAGACTGAGAAACATGTGAAAATATTGACAACTGCTCCTAAGTGGTGCTGGCTGTATACGTCAGAAGGGGGACTTACTACTTCCAGGACCAAGCAAAAGTTGAGGGAGTCCCAGCCTTGCCTGCCTACCCCTCCCCCAAGGCCAGAAGCTGGGGTAACTCAAAGATGCTCTCTGCTGGGCTTGTAGGGAAGCTGCAAACTATGAGATGGAAATTTAAGGAGAACGAGGATCCACTTTCCACACTTCCTTCCCTGGCACACATAAGCATTCCCACCTCACCAGCCAGCACCATGCAGCAGGCCCATGGGTACCCACCTACAGGGGGACATGGCTCTCTGTCCCTTCTTTTCTCCCATTCTCATAACTCCTTTGTCTGGCTCCCAGGACCCCCCATGTTCTTTGCATATCTCTACCACTGTCTTCTTCATCTTTGACAAGGCTTTGTGTTCCTGGCCTTTCACTCCACATTCTCTTATCACAGTGGGTTATCATCTGTTCATCTATTATGAACCAGTGTGACTAAAGCAATGTATATTTAGATGCTAACGCCAGGAGGTGGCTGCATAAACCTTCCCTGCCGACACATTTACCATGTTTATTTGGTAATGTGTTTCTTTGGGACAATGGTACACGGATGTTTTAGGAGGAAGGAGCAGATGGTGGTGGAAAGCTCCAGTCTCATAAGTCCTAGGAGAGCCCTTCCAGCACTGCTCAAGTTAGTCAGGGGACGCTTTCACCACTGACAAGTGAGCTAATGAAGGAGTCACAGGGGATCCAAGAAGGAGCACAGCAGAAATAAGGGATAGGTTCTCGGTCCTCACAGGATGGCCAGGCTATTTGGTCAACACCAATGGCACCTGCCAGGGCCAGGTAGATAATAACAGCATCTGACACAAGCTGGGTTACTGTCTCTGTGCCCTGTGAGCCTTGTGGCTTTAGCCAGACTGAGAGAGAAAGTAAAGTGCCCTAGAGTCATTGGAAGTCACATGAATCAAAGTACTCTGTAAGACCTCAAGTGCTCCATGGAGGTCCAACAATGCTACTGCGAGGAGGAGGATATTCATTTGTAAAGGTTTCACACATCACTGGGCATCTGCCCAGTGCCCAAAGGTATTAAGCCCCATGGAAGACATGGGGCCCAACCGATGCATGCTGAAAGTGTAAAGCACATGCTAGATTTTGGAAATATATACAAAAGGAATGCAAAACAACTCATTAACTTATTGTATATTTATTGTATGCTGAGACACCCACATGAATGTAAAAGATTAAATAAAATATATCATTGAAATTAATTTTACCTGTTTCCTTTTATTTACTGTATGTGGCTATTAAAAATAATTAAAGCATGTGTAGCTTGTGTTTTATTCTCATTGAACAGCTCTAGTCATGCAATGCTCTCCAGGAGAATTTTCAGCAAGACAGGCATTCCAGACCTGCGATGTCCTATCCATTAGCCACTGACCACACACAGCACTGCGGTTCTGATCTAGAATATCCCCCTGAAACCTCAGGTGCTCAGAGGCAGGCCTGGCAGGTGACTGGGATATGGTCACCTATGGATGACTTACTGTTAGGACATGGGGCTCAGTTAGATGCAGGTTACTGGGTGCATTATGTGAGAAGTGTATCTCCCTGTCGAGCACTTCCCTTCTCTCTCTGTTTTCTGGCCACATGATATGAACAGAGTCCTCTACCCAGACCCTTCCCCCATGCCGTTTCTGCTTTGGAACCAGCCAATTAGGGACTAAAATCTCTAAAAACCGAGAGCCCAAACAAATTGCTCTTCCTCTAAATTACAAGTGTTGGGTATTGTGTATTAGCAAGAGGAATGTGACTAGGCCACCTGGCTGCTGAGCATCTTAAAAATGGTTTGTATGACTGAGGAAGTGACTTTTTAATTTTTTGCTATTTTGATAAACTTAGACTTTGATGGTCTTCTGTGGCTGGTGGCTACCATATTGGACAACACAGATCAGGTGTGGGACTTGGTTAGAGCAGTTCTATGCCTCAGTTGCATGTTGGACACCTGTGGCAGTTTTAAATGGCATGGAAGCAAACCCCACCCTCAGAGCTCCTCTGGCACTGGGGTGGGACAGAATCTGAATACTGCTGTGCTGAAGAAGCTCCCCAGGAGGTCTTGGAAAATAGCTAAGATGGAGAACCAATAAGTTAGGAAAAACAGGCAAAAGGATGAGGAGGGCAGTTGTTATTTATTGAGTTGCTATTGTGCCAAAGCTGGGGTTTTGTTTCATCTGACCTTCATAATAACCCTGCAGGGCAGGTGTTATTACCATCATCATTCCCATTTTACATATGTCAAAACTGAGGCTCCACCAAGCCAGCTATGGAATGACAGAGCTGGGATTAGAACCAGCATGTGCAAAGGCCCAAGCAGCCCCCAGGTGTCTACAGACTGAAGGACTGAGCAATCTCTGGAGGCTCAGGTTGTATTACTCGACCTGGGGCAACCTTAGCAAAACAGGACTCTCACAGCCTGGGCAGACCCAGAGCTTCCCTATCCTTCCCCTGTGCATGGCTGAGCTGGGCTAGCCGGCAGCTCTGTGTCCCCAAGGAAACACAAGATAAGCCAACAGCCACAGCTCTGACAACAAAGACAGCCACGTGGAGCTGAGAAAAAACACTTCAGACGGCTAGAAGGGCTGACAGCTGGGCACCTGCCCCTCCCGGGTGTCTACAGGGAACTATCGTCACCAGGCAGGCTCCTCAAGCCTCCGTGATGCCTGGTGTTGTCATTTAGGACATCAAAGTGTTCCTTTGAGCTAAAAGCACTGGAGGATCTTTGGAGGATTCCACGAGCCGTGGGAGTCCTGTATGCCCAGAATAGAGATGACAGAGACTGCAAGGGCAGCCCTGGACCCTAAGGGCTTGCTCCCCAGGGGATGAAGGAAGAACACCACCCCCCAAGCCCTACCTGCCAGGAGCCCATGCTAAGTCTTCATTATATCATGCGTGTGCAGTGCATACAAGGAGCAAGCACGCAAGGGAGCTGGGAGGGGGAGTGGGTGGTCACCTTGAGGAGAGGGAATGGAGGTCCTTTTTCAACCTTGGCTCACCTCTCAAACTGGGATGTTTTTGTTTCCAAAAATTAAATTTGAGGGTGCATGTTTCCTTGGCCTCTCTCTATTTTAGTAAATGATACAGTGAAGAGAAACTCCTCCTGAGTCTTAGGTGCTGAATCCTGGTTCCACCATAGACACAACACTCAGTTCCTCTGCAGGTAGGTGCCCCAAGGAAAAGGCACCCAGAAGGTACACAGATGGGAGGCATTAGAGAACTTCCTCTAATTCAGCAGAGCTGGAGTGCTTTTCTAGCATGCAGGAGGCCCTGGGTTCCATTCTCAAGCGGGAAAAGTTTCAAAAAGCACTGGGCATCTGTTCCTACCTTGGGACAGAAGCTGAGCATGCCCTGTCCTCTGGGGTTGCCAGCTTAGCAGAGAGAGCCAAGTACACAAATAACAGTAGATGTGGAGACTCTACAAGGACAGCAGGGTGGCAGGGTCAGAAGACACCTCCAGGAAGAGAAGAAACCAGGGACTAGGCCAGTGGGTGAGCAGGGGCAGAGGATCCAGACCTGGTAGAACTATTTTTCATATTATTACAACTTCTCTCAGAAAGAAGCCAAGCTGAAAATGAGTTCCAAGCATACACAGGGGTTGTTGGGAAGTCACCCCACTCTTCCAGGGGGGCTCCCCTGCTCCAAACCCAGGCCATGGTCCTATGGAGATGAGATTTCTGAGGCAAGACAGGTGGGCATTCCTCAAAAGGGAGGGGTTCACATTTCTACCAACAAACAAACCAAACTGAGGTTAGGAGACTCACAATAGCGCCCTTTTGAAGTGGCCAGAGCTCAACTTGAGACCAGGGCTTGATGGGAAATTGTAGGAAATAAAGACAGGAACCCGGGATACTTGGTAGCCCTCAGGGCCTGGATACTCCAAGGCTCCCCCACATGGTGGAGGACCAGGAGATGCAGGGAGAAGGCTGAGGTCTTGCCCTACAGGGGAAATGCAACCATGGGGAGCTGGCAGCGGTGTATACAGCGGCTGGAGGTGGCCAGGGCCAGGGGCTCTGTCCAGCCCTGTGTGCACTGTGGGGAAGGGTGAGCCCAACACCCCCAGCTCTCAGCCCCAGAAGAAGCTTATAAAGGGGAAAGGCCCAGGAGGGGGCAGGAAGAGGGCACCTGTCAGTGTCTTGGTGAGTGACAGCCCACAGGGAGGTTCCACTGCAGACAACACTCAGTTCCTCTGCAGGTAGGTGCCCTCTGCAGGCTGGGAGCTATTTTTCCCAGGGAAGCTTTCTCACACTTAGCTGCCTGCTGCCCCTGAACTGGGGCTGTGGCAGTTGGCTTCCTGGATGGAGGCAAATGGGTACTGAAGAGGTGCCCAGCTAGTGCCAGCTCTGCCAGTCTTAGCTCTTGCAGGTCTCACCTCCCCTTTTTGCCCAAGTTGAGTTGGGGTGGTCTGGATGGCTTCCGTCCTCTCCACTCATTTCCCTGCCCAGAAATGAATCTTACAGGCGCTGCCTATAGCAGAGGCTTTGCCAATGTTTTGCCATCCTATCATCCAGCATGTACCTGGAACTTGGGAGGTGCCTATCACTTTCCCTGCATTTGAAGGAATCCCAGAGAAGGTAAGAAATTTGTCCAAGACAGCCAGACAACAACAGAGCCAGATTTCTATCCATAGTAGATGCCCGTCCTTCCAGGAAGCCTCTCCAATGAGGCAAGGAACTGAGGTGGGAGGAGACTAGGCCAGCGATTTTCAGAGTACTTCCAGTCCATCAGAACTCTGGAGCTGGGAATCCACGTTTCAGCAAGGTCTCAGAGGTCCAGATGCTCACTGAAGCTGAGGGCTGCTAGACTGGACCACATTCTTTGAGAAAGTTTCTGGAATGGCCATGAAGAAACCAGATTCCACCATTCCAGCTCCTATGGGCAGACAGGCAGCTGGCAAAAACTTTCCAGGTAATTCTGAGCCCTGTTTTTGACTAGGCAGCCTCCTTGGGCCATGTTTTTGACCTATCTTGGCCAGCTATAATAAGAATGAATCCAGCTTGTAGCCTGGAAGTTGGCAACTCTTAACATCCAATCCTCATCCCTAATATCTGATCACTCTTGCTTCTCTTCTTCAAAACACCCCACTAAGTGTATTCAGCAAGAGTCCTGCTAGGCTTGATGTCTCCTTTGGGGATTGTTCTATCCACCGATGTCCTCTCTTTTCCTGCTGGCCATCGTCCCCTTGCCCTTGCTGTATTCAGACTTGAACACCACTCTCTCTCCTATAGCAATAATATTGACACTTCTCCAATAGTCCTAAATAAAGCCTTTCTGACCATTTCCACTCATGTCTGAATTATTTTTTTCTGTAGTAGAGGAGGAGGAGAGGAGGCTCATTCTCCCTGCTGCCAACCCAAAATCCTGCATCTCAAGCTGAGCAAGCTCAGAGGACCATTTTTCCAGTTACCCTACAGAGCTCAGCATGCCTGGTGTTTGATGGGATGAAACACCCTACCCTATGAGGACGTATTGGGGTGGCAGCTGAAAATAGCCAGAGGCATGCACCAGAGTTTACTTTGGGTATGGGCTCTGACCCTGATGGGGACATCTACAAAGCCCAGAAACATCCAAATGACAGCAGGGAAAGAATCAGTTGAGTCACGGGGGCAGGGACTCCAAAATAGGTACCTGTCACTTAACAGAAGCTACTTTTCTCCCTTGACTAGAGATTTGGGACAGTCCCCTCACGATCTTAGGCTATGTTTTGGGTTTTCTAGCTGCAGGCTGTTTTCAAAGTCGATTCAAGTGCTATCTGTTCTGCTTCCTACTCCTCCACCTACTGGCTGAACATCCTTGGCCAGGTCCATTCATCTCTGAGCCTCAATTATCCCATCTGTATAATGAAACGACTTGTAGTCATCTCTGTCTGCCTCGTAGCCACTGACCTGCTGCGCTCAGATGAGGAAAAGAGTGGGTGAAAATGGAAAGGGCCTTGGCCCAGGATGGGGGAGGCCAGTATGGTAAGACATGAATCTCAGTGAACTGAAAGGTTCACTAACAAGCACCTAACACTTTTTGTTCCAGAAAGTGGGGAGAACCATCCGGGCCCTTGGGGAGCTCTCCAGCCTCTGGGGAGGGGAGCCATGTGTGAAGAAGTATTTGGAGGCCATGAGTGAGCAGTCTGGGTGGTTTAGGGGTCAGGGAGGTCACTAAGAAAAGAAGAAATGGGGTCAGGAGCAAATTCCTGGCTGACAGGACTGTGACAGAGCCCCCTGCATGTGCTCTGTGCCACCAGGAGAGAGAAGGATCTGTCCTGAGAAGGTGCAGTCCATGAGGCAGGGAAATAGTTCCCTCCACAGTCCTGACCCACCTCTGTGCAGGAAAGTTCTCCCATGCAGAGCTCTGAAGTCTGCCTCCCACAGACCTGCCCTGTCCCCAGCACTCTGTGTCCCCCTGGGCAGCCGGCTGGCCTTCCAGCTGTGGCTTCTCCTATAGCGCAATGTTTTTCTGTCCAGTGCTCTAGCAGCTGAGATTGTATCTCTGCTTTGCTCATTTTCCCTTCTTGCTCCAGAGCTAGGTACCTACAAGTGTGGCCAGAGAAAGCTGGACCAGGATTTCAGTCACCACCCACTCCCCTTCCAAGGCAAGTGGTCATGTCTCTGGCTGCACATCATGATGACTGGGCTGACCTTAGGAGGACAGATCCCCAGACCTGGGCCCCCACCAACCAAATTGAACACTATGAGGACTGATCCCCAGCACCTGTATTTTTAAAGGTCTTCAGGAGATTCTGATGAGCAGTCAGGAATGTGAACAGCTGAATTAGAAGACAAGAGTGTCAGTCCACCTAAGGAGTCCTTACAAATGATTGCATGAGTGCACACATATACATGTGTGGTTAGTTATGCACTTTTCACATAAGGAAAGGGAAACTCAGAGGTTTTTTCAAGGGCTTGCAGCAGGTCTGCAGTATGCAAGTTTGGGCTCCTTGTTCAGGACCATCATTTATTCTCAAAATGTTATTGCCCCCTGCTATTTCATTCCAGATCTTTTCATTTTCTGGCTATTTTGATGACTCACAAGAACCTCACCACTTCCCTCTGCCTAATACAGCTACTTTCTGTACCTGAAATCTTTACCCTGTCAACTTGACAGGTCCTGAACAGCTTCATACTTCTTAAGACCGGGAGATGTTTCCTTTTCACACACATCCTAAATCTGATGTGCATTCTTACAGGAAGAGGGCAAGAGAAAGGGATCATCTCTGGGTAAAATAGAGCAGAAAAATGAAAGAAGTCTGGGGGTGAGCTCTTCTCAGGACCAGACCATGCACTCATGGCCCCAGGGATTCACTTGGGCATGAGGTCACTGGGGACCCAGAGCATTCCTTTTCTCTCTGGTCAGTTCACTTGCCTTCCTGAAATGCCCCCAATGGTACTGAAGCTGGCAGGGTTCTCAGCCCATCGCAAGGAGCTCTGCTACCACTCTGGCCCTTGTCAGCCTTATATCAGGCCTCTGTCATGCCTGCTGTCACCCTTTTCCTGCTGTGTCAGCGCTCTGGGGCTGCACCCCACCCCTGATGGACCAGAATCTCCTATGCCCTCAGACTCTCCTGGGAAGGTGTTCCTGCAACTGGCCACAGGTTACAGATGCAACTTGCCTCCCAGAAATGTACCCTGTTTTAATCACTTTTTTAAACTGCACAAACACAATCTCTGCACCATGATCAATTATTTAACAGAAAATGATGCATTGTGTTAGCAACTAGATGGCATTTAATATGCCCCCAGAATGCTAATGACACGCCTTTGCCAGAGGCCTAATGCAAAGTTTCCCTTGCCCATGTTTTTTGAAGTCTTCCCAGAGTGGAGAGGAGCCAAGATCTATAGGTTTTTTTGCTCAGTGTCAGACTTAGGTGGGCCCCAGAATGTAATCAGCCCAGCCCCTGCTGTGGTGCGGTGTCCTTGTGACTTATTTGTTTTCTTTCTGCCTTGCAAATTACCCCTTTTGCAAGGTTGTTTGTTTAGTGTCAGGAGGTTATTAAACAAACTTAAAGCCTGGGACCTTAGTCAAATCAGGCAGAAGTGGGATCAGGAAGGGCTGATTCAGTATTTTAGAGGCCACTCCTTCTGCAGACCTCCAGCTCAGGGCCCCAGCCCAGAGAGGAGGTGTTTGCAGCTCAGAAAGTCCTGGCTGCCTCATATTCTAACATCTGAGCCCTGTGATGCTGCTGGTCAAAGACTTAAAGGTGGCCAAGGAAGGACACCAGGATATCTTCATCCAGGTCCTTGACTCTAGCTGTCCTGAGCCTTGACCTCTTGGCCAAGTACAAGGTCCACTGGCCAGACACCTGCTCTAGGACTCACAGCATCTGTGGGACATAGACTTCAGGATGAGCCTCAGCTACCTCCATGCAACCCAACTTGTGTGCCCTTGTGCCTGAGACTCTATGCTCACAATTTGCAATGTGTTCGTCATATGCTGGGCACCTCCAAAGTGCCTGCAGCTATGCTCAGCCTGGCAGGTGGTGGGCCCAGTCCTCAAGACCCACAGCATCCTGGCCATTTCCAGGAGAAAACTCACAGGCTTGTGTGCGCAGGTGTCTGCCCACCTCCCTCAGCTCATGTGTGGTAGAGGCAACATTCCAGCCAGACCTAACCCAAATCTGGGCTTCTGCCCTCCACAGCAGGCTGACTCAGCATTTGAGACTCAGGGAAGTCACTCAAAAAGACAGTGTCAGTTTCTCCATGACAATGCTGAAATAGACAAACAATCAGGCAGCTGTTACGCAGGTGCTGAAACTCATAGGACTGGACCCCTTAAAACATTGATTTTACCGTATGACCATTTGAAAATGTAATTAACCTTCAGAAGAGTGGCCTCTGGCATGAGGAACATTTGAAGTAGAACACTAAGCTAGATTTTTAGAAAATGACCTCACTTAACATTTCTAAAAAACCTTTATGTATTCAAGTTTTCATATATCATGTAGTTTATATATAGATTTTAGAAAGCATGACAAAAATGAAAGCCATATTTATTAACTGTTGTCACCACTGGGGCTAAAAATAGACTAGAAGGTAAAGAGGGTTTGCAACTTTCATCCTGCAGACACTTGCTTGAATTTTTTATATTGGCAAGGCGTTACTTCTATTGGAAAAGAAGACTAAAAGGAAAATAGAGAAAAAGTACAAATAGTCACTCATTAATTGTTAACCGGTTTTAAAGTGAGGGTCTTTGTGCTAATCTCCTGCGACCTTCTAGAAATGCGCTCTACACCCTCCGCAGAAGGATGTTCAGCACCTGAGGGCACGAAGCTGGCAGCTAAGGCAGCCTGGAGAAGGACCCCTGGGGCTGGGAATGGTGAGACTCAGGAACTCCACTAGGCAGGCATTGGGGGAGACCCCCGTGCCCCCCAAAGACAAGGGGCAAAGGGGCCCTTCCTACCTGCCAGAGCACAGAGGCTACAGGAAGCCTGTGGTGACATTCCTACTCTGAGGTGGCCCCAGACTCAATTTGGGAGAACAGATGAGTGGACAAAGGGTGGTTTGTTTATCATGGATGACAGCGGTGACAAGAAGGGGCGGAGCCACCATCTATCCATCCAGGCTGCCTCCACCATCCCCTCTTAGACAGGTGCTTCTGGCCCCTTGGTTCACACCCTTTTCAGTGCCGGCAGGCAGCTGATAGTCGTTCTCTCTTACAAACAAGGGGCAGAGCCTCAGAAATGTTTTCAACCTTCTCACAGCCACACAGCACTTCGGGAGAGGCCCCTGCATGCAAATAACTGCTGTCGGTGGTCAGAGCCCCAGCATCCTTGTGATTACTCTGGTCACCACTGTGACTCTAAGCTGGTCCACGCACACCGTCTAGAAAGCTACAGCTGTCCCCCTCCACAGAGGGAACATAGCTGTCAGTGGGATAATTAAAGGAACAAGAAGAAAGTCTCAAATCTTCCCTAAAGACCCAACTAGTAATTGGTCCATGGACATGTATGGCTAATAGGGATGCCCACTTCAAAAAGCACAATTGAAGAAAAAGCACACCTCCAAGCTCTATATAGAGTACTCATGTTAAAGATTAGTGAGTGGGGAAAAACACAGCTTTGAAGGTACCTAAAAGACATCCAGTTCCCTTGAAGGTGAAGAGAGTGGGCTCAGAGAGGACAAGTGTTTAGTCCAAGTCACACAACAAACAACTTTCAGACTGAGCCCAGCCTGCAGACTACCAAGGGCAGTCAGTCTGCATGCCACCAGACAACCAGGGAGCAAGCAGGAGCCCCCACCCCCAGGCTCAAATTCCCTCATCAGGCCAAATCTGGAGTCTTTGCTTGCCTAGTGACATCATCCCAACTCCCGACACGTTGCCTAATCGTCCCCGTGGTGCTGAGCGCGCCTAGGCTCCTGGAAAGATGACATGCTGTGTTAATGTAAGCTTCTTCCGATAATCTCTCCAGGAAAAATCCCAGTCCTGCGCTGTTTATACCCTGGCACGGCCCCTGGGACCATTCAGATGTGTTTCTGTTCACTTTTCCCTCTTCCGAGCCAGTCCCTCATCCAAGCTAAAAGATGGTGCCCCCAAGAAAGAGTCTGTAGAGCCAGGGAAAGGGTCCCTGTGGTCAACCTGGCCCCAGGAAGGTGGCCAGTCTGGGAAGGCAGAAGCCCCTCTGGCATGGGTATTCTGGGTTCAGCTCAGTGTGCACAGCAGCCTGGGCCCTTTTCTGGGTCCAGGTCCTCCAGTGTCCCCCAGAATCAGTTGAAGACACTGATTCCAAGCCCCTGGAGGAGTGGGGTTGGTTGGAAGAGTGAGTTACCATGCTGAGGGCCTCGGGGACATCAGCACCCACCATGGCTGCTGGGCCTGCCCTGTGCCTCTTCTGTTACCCACTCGTGGTCACCTCCTTATCCAGGAGCCAACTCCATCTGCTCTGCTCTGTTACATCTCATGTGAACTCTGCCACCATCATCACCAATGGCAGCATCTTTACCAGCAGCAGAACCCTTAAAGCCATCTGTCAAGCTGGGCACGGTGGCCCACGCCTGTAATCCCAGCACTTGGGGGATCAGGCAGGAGCTCAGTGCGACTTTGTCTCAGATAAAACAAAACAACATTGAAAGCAGAGGCACCAGCCTTAGAAGCCGTGAGGCCTGCCTGGGCTCTGATCCTGTCCTGTCACTTCCGGACTGCATGCTTAGCCATTCCACACGCTTGCTTCCCTCAGGGCTGGGATGGGGGAGGGGTGCAGGGCAAACAGGAGCTCAGAGCACTGGAGAAATGTGGCTGGTGCTCTTGTGAGTTCAGGCTGCTTTCAAAGATACCTCAGACTGGGGCTTCCTCAGCACAGGTATTTCTCACATTTCTGGGAGCTGGAAGTCTAGAGCAAGGGACTTGCCAATTCTGTGTCTGATGAAGAGGTCCCTCTCTCTGACTGTCTTCTCACTGTGTCCTCACATGACAAGAGGGAGAGAGACAGACAGACAGAGGGAGATGCAGAGAGAGAGAGACAGAGAGACAGACAGATAGAGAAAGAGACAAAGACAGAGAGAGGAGAGTTTGTCTTGTCCTTTTGTCTCTGCTTATAAGGGCATTAATCCTGTCAGTGTCCCACCCTAGTGACCTCCTTTAACTTCAATGACCTCCCCGATCCCTGTACACCCCATCTCCAGAAGCAGTCTCATTGGAGGGATGTAGGACTCTTGTGGGGAAATAAAATTCAGTCCACAGCACTGTGAAAGAACCCAGGGGCTACTGTTACATCTCAGTGTCCAGGAGGACCAACGTCTTTCTTCAGAGGTAGCCAATGGCCTCCTGGGCCCTCCTGGTGTCATCTCTGTTCCTTTATGGGGCTAATATCACTGGTGGCTCCCTGGTTAGGACTCACCCAGCAATGGCTTGTTTTGTGGCCACAGACCACCCAGAGCAGCCCAGACTGGAAACTCATTCCCTTCTCCCACCCTCTCCCTCCCAGCTCTGTCCCTGAGAATGGGAAAAGCCAGAGCCCTCCACAGAGCTATATTCTGGATCAGGGTCCCACAGTGGTCAAGGGCAAAGGGCCCAGACCACAGTCCTTATCCCAAGCCCCAAACCTGCTGGCCCTCTCCACCTGAACTCCAACTCGACAGACACCAGCTGAGCACCTGCTCTGTGCATGAACCTTTCATGGGCTCTGTGGTTCCTCCTCCCTGCAAATGATCTGAGTGGAGGACCCCTGATCTGGGCTTGGGGGTCTCCACTGAGTGAGCAGACAGCACTCACCACCCCTGAAGCCTCGGGCTCCTGTCCCTGCTGCCAGCACTTGGAACCCACAAGGGAAGGGGAGGGTGAGCTCTCAATCTGTTCAGCACCTTGAGAAAGGTTCAGTGTGTGCCGCTAACTCCTAAGGAGGGTACTCATTTCAGAATGTTTACTTGATGACTTTAATTGAAAAGTAAAACCACTCACATCCAAGTAATTAAGAGCTTCCTATGTGGGTTTATAGGATTAAGGCTTAAAGGAGAACCGGCTTCTCTCCCTTTCCATCTTCTATGACACCCGCCGTGTCTCTCTGGATGGGCTTCCATGTCTTTCTCACCCCTCTCACTTCCTGTCCAGATGGGGGAAGCTCCAGCTGAGGGTGTTCCTTCATTCATTCATTATTTCCTTTCACTCACGCTTCCCACGGGTATCTATTGTGTGCCGAATGCCATCTAGGCCCTGTGGAAGCAGCAGGGAACCTGACAGATGTGTCATCAGCTGTTCTCTGTGACTCTGGCTACTTCAGAATGTCAGGACATCAGGTATCAGAGCTGAACGGGCCCCTTCTGCTCCTCTGGCCCAGCCTTTCCTTTCACAGAGGTCATGAGCAGCTCAAGCATTTGGCCCATAGCTACAGGCCACCATCCACAACCTAGATCAGCATCTCCTGTTCCATGCCAAGGAGGTACTTGGGGATGATTTCTCTGGTGCAGTGAGCCAAACAGGTCAGCAGGGGAGGAGAAACTGCTGTACAAACTACAGAAGATGCTTGAGGAAGGAGAACTAGGGGTGACAGAGGGCAACCGCCATGAGGGTGAAGAGAAAGAGTCAGATGTGAGGGTGCACAAGGGAGCCCCATGGGGTTGAGGCCATCAAAGGCAGGACTCAAAGCTGCCCCAGCCGAGTATCACAGGGAGTGGAAAGCAGAACATGATATTTACTATGGACAGAGGGTATGGCCTGCAGTGCTGGCCCATTTTCTGCCCCAAAGCACTATCATTCCAGAGAGACCAAGTTTTCTCCAGCAAGCATGGAGGACTTTTTGTTTTTTTGTTTTTTGTGGGGTTTTTTTTCTTATTTTAAAAAGAAAAAGTTCAGAAAAGAAAAACAAAAAACAAAAGAGATAAACAACAACAACAAACCAATGACAATATAGGTTTTTAAAACAGAATGGAAGAAATTTAACAAAGGTTGTTATATTGCATATTGTCCTTTTTTTCAAAGAAAGAAAATTAAAGAAAATAGAAAAACAGAAAAAAGGTAGAACAATACCGAATTCAAAAAAAAATTAACATCATAAAATCACTAGTTGATACATTACCCATTGTCGTCTTAAAAATAGTTGCCAAAGTCACAAAACCAAAGCATAAATAGTGGCTAGATTCTCAAACATTGACAGTGCAAATCCTTCTGTTCAATGATCCAACAGAAATTCAGTAATATGATCATCTATTTTACACACTATACATACCATTATACCCTTTAGAGTACTTTCCTTCCCTTTCACTTTCACAGTATCTATTATACTTTTGGATCCCATTATTATGTCAGTTTTTATTATTTTTTACACTAGAGAGACAATGCGATGTTTACTAAAGAGTCTTATTTATTTCACTAATGAGGATATTCTTTACCTATAAAGGCCTCAAGATCATCATTTTTTATAGCTAAGTAGTATACCATTGTATAAAAGTACCACATTTTTTTCATCTACTCTGCAGTTGATGGGCATCTTGGTTGTTTCCAAGATTTAGCTATCACAAATTGTGCTGCTATGAACATGGGTGCACATATCTCTGTGATATGACCTTTTTAATTTTTCTGAGAAAATACCCAGGAGGGGAAGAGCTGGATTGAATGAAACCTCCAATCCTAGTTTTCTGAGGAATCTCCATACTGATTTCCACAATGGTTGCACCAGTCTGCACTCCCACCAACAGTGGAGCAGTTTTCTCCCACATACTCACCAACATTTATTATCAGTTGATTTCTTGATGGCAGCTATTTTTTCCAGGATGAGATGAAATCTCAATGCTGTTTTAATTTGTATTTCTCAAATGGCCAGTGATGGTGAACATTTATTATATATTTATTTGCTGTCTGTATATCTTCATCTGAGAACAGTGTGTTCATCTCAGATGCCCATTTGGACAGGGTCTTTGAATTTGAGGGGCTTGATGTTTTTCAGTTCTTTATATGTTCTGGATATAAGTGCTTTGTCTGAGGGATTTTTAGCTAAAATTCTTTCCCATTCTGTGGGTTTTCTTTTCACTTTGTTGATGATTTCTTTTGAAGTGCAGAAACTTTTTAGTAATATGAGATCCCAGTTGTTGATTCTTTGAAGTATTTCCCATGCGGTTTGCATTTTATTCATGAATTCTCTGCCTACCTTTATGTCTCCAAGACTTCTACCTACCTTGTCCTCCAGTAGATTTAGTGTTTCTGTTTTAATGTTTAGATCTTTGATCCATTTTGACTTTAGTTTAGTGTATGGTGATAGGCATGGGTCTATTTTCAGTCTTCAACATATGGAAAGCCAATTTTTCCAATACCATTTATTAAAGAGGCTATCTTTTTTCCAGTGAACATGTTTAGCCCCTTTGTCAAATATAAGATGGCTGAGTGTCTTTCTAGTAGTGTTTGTATCTTCTAATCTGTTCCATTGGTCCTCAGGTCTATTTCTTTACCAGTACCATGCTGATTTTATTACTGTGGCTTTGTAGTATAGTTTCAAGTCAGGAATTGAGATGCCTCCTGCCTTGCTTTTGTTGCCTAGAATTGCCTTTGCTATTCTAGGTTTCTTCTGTTTCCAAATGAATTTTAGGAACATTTTCTCTAGATCTGTAAGGTATGTTAATAGTATTTTTATTGGGATTGCATTGAATCTGTATAACAGTTTTGGGAGTATGGCCATTTTCACAATGTTGGTTCTTCCTAACCAAGAGCAAGGAATATCCTTCCATTTTCTAATATCCTCCTCAATGTCCTTTTTTAGAGTAGTATAATTTTCAGCATATAGATCTTTTACATTCTTGGTTTCCTAAGTATCTGATTTTTTTAGATCTTATTGTGAAAGGTGATATTTCCATAATTTTTCTCTCATTGAGTTTTTGTTTGTGTACAGGAATGCTTTTGATTTTTGAGCATTGACTTTGTATCCAGATACCCTGCTGAATTTGTTTATTACCTCTGGAAGTCTTTTAATGGAGTTTTTGGGGTCTTCTATATAGAGTATCATGTCATCTGCAAATAATGATAATTTAACTTCTTCTTTTCCTATTTTTATTCCTCTTATTTCTCCCTCTTGTCTGATTGCTCTGGCTAATATTTCTAGAACTATATTGAATAGGAGTGGTAATAGTGGACATCCTTGTCTTGTTCCTGATTTTAGAGTGGAGGCTTTTAGTTTTTGTCCATTTAGTATAATGTTGACTGTTGGTTTGTCATAAATGGCTGTTAGGAGATTGAGGTACATACTGTCTATTCTGAGTTTCTGTAGGGTTTTTATCATGAACAGGTGTTGGACTTTATCAAAGGCTTTTTCTGCGTCCATTGAGATGATCATGTGGTTTTTGTTTTTGGCTCTGTTGATGTGGTATATTACATTTATTGATTTGTGTATGTTGAACCATCCCTGCATTCCTGGAATAAATCCCACTTGGTTATGGTGTATAATCTTCTTGATGATTTGCTGTATTCTATTTGCCAGTATTTTATTGAAAATCTTTGCATCAGTGTTCATTAGTGAGATTGGTCTGTAGTTCTTTTTGGTTGGGTCTTTCTCTGGTTTTGGTATCAGAGTGATACTTGCCTGCATGGAGGACTTTTATGAGAAAAAATAATCCCAAAAGTATTTCTAGTAAAAAATAAATAAAAGAATGAAAGAAACATCTACCTCCCATTCTTTTCTATGAATTAATGATAGAAATCCTAGTTAGTACTTAGAAAAAGTATAGGACTGTGGAAGAAAAAGGCAAGATGGGAAAGGTACCCCATTCTGGTTTTCACACGAGTGTCTACCTTCTGGAGAAGAAGCTGGGCTTTCTGGGCTAGCAGGAATGTCCTCTACCTCCTGTCTGAGGTCCCCTGGGGCAGCCACACCTCCAGGTGCATGCCTGCTCTGTTGCTCTGGACAGAAGCCCCCTAGCTGTGATTCATTCAGTAGGAATCTTAAGTCCCAGTCCAGCCTGTGACGGTCTCCTCCTGGGGTCAGAGTTGCCTGGCCCAGCCAGAGTGGCTGCATAAACCAGGTGAAGGGCAGCCAAACCCCTCTCAGCTTCACTGCTGCTCAACATCAGGCAGCTCTGTCTCTAGGGTCACACTGTGACCCACCAGCCCTAATGCTGAGGACAACACAAGTAGCAGCTGAAAGCAAGGGTGGGGCAATCAGCAGAGGCTCCCTGGGGGAGGAGTCCCTGATTGGCTTAAAAGATGAGCAGAAAGTGACCCAGAAAGAGTGTGGTGTTTTCCAGGTAATTCTTACTCTCTTGAGCCAAAGGCACTGAAGAGTTTGAAAGTGGCAGAAGAATGAAGAAAATGAAAATATTGCTGATTTGGCTTAACTCACAGTGAGTCACTTAGTAGGCGTCATGTGGGCACTGATTGGGAGGGGGGTGGAGGAGAGGACTGAGGAGTGGGCAGGTGCAGGTCACAAGGACATCTGTGCTGGCCAAAATTCAGACTTTTCCTGTGAAAGTAATAGAGAGCTCTGAATGAATCCTCAAGGGGTGGGATGGGGGGGCGGGGGTGAGCAGGAAACAATGGGTTTTGCATTTCTGTTTCCAAGAGGTCATGGCCACAGTGCTGAGCAGTTTCGCAGATGACATCATGATCCACCAGAACTTAACAGATGGTGGAGATGAGATGGGTGTGTGTACTAATTCACTATTGCTACTGTAAAAATTTACCACCCACAGAGTGGCCTATAACAACAGAAATTCATTCTTTTATAGGTCTGGAGGCCAGAAGTCTGAAGTGAGTCATATGAATTGGCTTCTGCAGGAAGCCCTGGGGGAGAAGGCTCCTTGCTCCTGCCAGCTCTGAGTGGGGCCAGCATCCTCAGCTTGTGGCTGCACCCCTCTGACATACACTAGTAGGCACAGGGCTGTTCCTTCTTCTGGGTCTAGTCTCCTTCTGCCCCTTTATAAGGATACTGGTGATGCAGTGGGCCCACATAATCCATGGTCATCTCCCCATCTCAGAGTCCTTAACTTAGTCACATCTTCAAAGCCCCTTCTTCCATATAAAGTAACATTTACCGGTTCTGGATTTCCAGGGATAGGAGGTGGACATTGGGGGGTGCAGTATTACTCACCAACCACACTGAGTCACTTATTAGGCACCAACTAGGGGTTCCACAGGAGCACGGTGCCTGGGTCATGGAGCCTTGCACAAGTGTATCTGCTGCCTGTGAATGGAGGTGTCCACGGTGTTTCCACAGATATGGACACCGATGGCATGCTCTGCAGAGGAGGGGTAGATTGTAAGTATGAACGAGAGGGAGGTATTCAACAGCTTTAGGCTGGTAGTCATTGACATTGAGCCACCAGAAGAGACTCAGAGCTGGAAATGGGTCCTCCAGGCCCCAATGCGCCAGGGGGTAACTCTCTGGTTGCTGCAGCAACAGAGGGTCCTGTGGCAGTGCCTCGGTGGCAGTGAGGTGGCTCTGCCCCGTGGCTTTCATTATCCAATACAAAAGTGTTTAAATATTTAAGTATTTAAATAAAATGCATAAGTATCTCAGCTTGTGAATCTGGCTGGCTGGTCATCCATCCCAGGAGGAGGAGTCCAGGTATTGATTTGAATATAGCCCTTAAACTGCTGAATGGAGCTGTGAAGGGGTAGGGGCCGAAGTTTCTGCCATGGGGGAGGAGGGACTGTGTGCCCCCTGAGGCCGGTGTCCCACTCCCCTTCCCGCCATCCTGATACCTGGACAAGAGGGTCATTGAAATGTGTTCCTATTAGACACCAAAGGCATGTGAACAATTTCACTGCCCTCCTTTCTTTTCCTTTAACTTTCCCCTAAGCAGCTCTGTATTTTTCTTAAAAGCCCCTTCCTTACAGAATAAAATGTACCCATCATCTAAATACGTCTATGGGAGCCAGCTCTCAGGGCTGCCTATCCGCCTCCTGCAGGGATGGTTCCTTTCCCCTTCCATTGTGGCTTTTGAGGGGACTTCAAGCTCTGGTCCCAACCACTCTCACAGAGAAGAGGAGCATTCCAGCATCTCCAGTTCCTACACACAGCCAGAGACATGAGTGGGTGACAAAGACACAGATAAAAGAACAGAATGGAAATTCCAGACTGATTTCTGATCAAAAGTCACAGGGATACCAGCATTTTATGAGCCATGTGAAACTGGAAATTTCCCACCCACTTTGTGGCTGGGTAAACTGAGCCCCAGAGCTGTGAGCACGAGTGCCTCTAGCTGGTCTTCTAGTGGGCACGGCCTCCAGATTTGTCTGCATTGTACACTCACTCTAAGATGCACCTAAGAGCTGGGGCTGTGCCTCAGGGGGAGATCACTTGATTAGCATGGATGAGGCCCTGGATTCCATCCCCAGCACTGAAACTATTTAAAAATATCAAACAAAGATGAAATGCATCAGAGCATCCTGTGTGGGAGGGAGTCTGTCAGAGCCCAAGTTGGCCACCCAGTTCCTTTCCTTTACCCTCCACTGCTGCTACAGTCAGAGGCGCTTCAATCTGTTCTCTGTCTATGAGTAAAGTGCTTACGTGCGTCAGTGCATCCCTGGTCACACGGGCACACAGCGAGGGCCTGCATCTGCAGTGTCCTGGGAGCAGCTCTGAGCAGAGGCAACTCAGCTTCTGTCCTAGCACAATGCCTACAGCACATATCCCTCCACAAGCATGGATGCAGATGGGAGGTCAAATGTCAAACAAAGCGCCCCCAAGAGACTTAGCCTCTAGCAGGGAGGACAGACACTGAGTAAACAAGGGAAGAGCAGCTTGGTAGCTCAAGAACTCAAGCACAGAGATGACGCAGGGGGAAGGATTGCTCCATGGAAGATGGGAGGGAAGGGAGGCCTTTCTGAGCAGGTGACATTTCTGCTAACACATGGGCCAAGGCAGGGCGGAGCTGTGATGGTAGCTGGGGAAAATATCCCAGATGGAGCGATGGGAAGGCCAAGGGCCTGGCAGGAGAGTACTTGATAAGCACAAAGTAGCAGGACACCGGCATGACCCAGAACAGTCAGTGGGAAGAGGAGGGGGGTAACTAGTCAATCATCTAAATCCAGACCTTGACTCAGCCATGTGATGAGGAACAAGTCACCCTAACCCCCTATCTCCCATTCATCATGAAAATCATGAGCAGTTCCCAACTGAAATCCTCCCTAAGGCCATGTGTTCAAGGATGGTCTCTTGGGAGTGAGTGGAGGGACAGAAGTAGGGGAGAAAGGAAGTCACACGTCTATGCTGACATTTCTTTTAAGACAGTGGTAAGAGTTCTCTTGGGAGATGGTGAAAACTTTAGAAAGCAAGGCTCAGCAGGAGGAAGTTCGGTCACCGAGAGTCTGTTCTTGAAGGGGATAAAGGGACCTTGGTTGTGATGAAGTGAGTGGCTGCCTCTACCACCACCCCTACCACCATGACTTGCTGCCTTGGCACAGACCTAAAAGCAACTAGGCCAACCACGGACTGAAACCTCAAAAACCATGAGCCAAAATAACCCTTTTCTCCTTAGAAGCTGTTTTTCTCAGATATTCCCTCATGGCTGACAGACCCACCACTGAAGGGAGTATTGTGCCCTAAAGAGCCAGGACTAGGAACCTAGAGTTCTGCCATTTTCTAGCTGAGTGAGTCGGTCAAGTTGCTTCACCTCTCTGACCCTTGATTTCCTCATCTGTAAAATGGAAATCAAGCTGCCTGCCCTGCAAGTCTCACAAGGTTATAGTGTGGAGTGAATAATCTTGTCCCTGTATGAATTTCTTGTAAACTGCATGTGTCACACAAAGAGAGGACTTGCTGAATGCCTAGGGGTGGACCTGAGACTCCCACCTGCAGGGCTGCCTGACAGCTCTTCGGGAGATGGTCTTCCTCTTCTCCTCTTGCCCTCAGATTCATCCCCAGTTGTTCTTGACCTGTGTCTTGTGTCCGTCTTTCCCTGCAGGCAAGGGTTGCTCATCCCCGGGGAGGAAGGGGACCATATCACCCTGTTCCTTCCCACAGTGCCCTGACAGAACTGTCAACATGGCTGTGTGACCCCACTCTCCCCTACTTCTGTCTCTTCCCTCATTCCCATGCTTGCAGACCCCAGGCTCCGCTCCCTCAACTCACTCAAGGCCATGCAGCCCTCATAGGATTTTCTACTCCCACTCTTGCTAGTCTTTGGCTGCAAAGAACCCATTATAATTTTCCGTTCACCATTTTCGAGCCTTCATACCTCTCTACATACCATTTCATCTACCTGAAATGCTTTCTGCCGTGCCCTTAACATCTTTTGACTGCCTGGAGAACTTCTATTCATCCTGCAAAAGCCAGTATAGCTATCACTTTGTGGAGAAAGCCTTCCTGAACTGTGTTCTGTTTTCTTTGAGAGGATGGTCATCCTTCCCCCTGCTCTGCTCCCCTGTATCTTGTACTTGCTTGTCTTGTGTTCGGACCATGCTTCCCTTGTCCCTCCTGTCCCTTCCACAGACCTGAGCTCTTTCGAAGTGGCATCTAGGTCATCTCCACTTTCCAGTGCCCACTGCTGGATCTGGCACACAGCAAGTGGCCATGAACTTTAGAAAGGCATCTTAGAGGACACAGAGCTTCTGGTCTAAAACTTGGAAGAGTAGGAGTCTCCCTAACCTGGACAGGCCAGAGTGAGACGTCTTCTCCCGGCTGCTGTAGGTGGCAGCTCTGACATGGGAGGAAGCCCAGGGGTCATTTCCAACTTCCTGAATATTATAAATGACTGCATTAGCGACATAGGCAGCTCAGAGGTCCTGCTATTGATCAGTGAGGAAAGACTAAATCTAGTGCCTCAAAGACCAAGGCCAGTGCGTTTTCAGCTTCAGCAATGGCCATGCTGGGGAGGAAGTTGAATTCGATTTGCATCTCAGAGGAGCCTTATCTGGTACCTGATGAAAGACTAATTTTATTATTAAATTCTCAACACTGATTTACTGAGAAATACGGTACTGCCGGGAGCTATTTTTAACCTCCCGCCTCAGTCCCACTCAGCAAACAAATCATCCTTTGAAGGACACTGCATTTGCAAAAGTGAATTAGGTGAATAAATATCCATCTATTCATGAAGTTTCTTTATTGAGAAATAAATAAATAACAGCCCCTGAATGCCTTCATTGTCCCCCTGGCAGGTTTCCACGAGGGTGACAGCTTCTGAGGAGTACAGCAGTGACAGGGGGCGAAGGGGGGGACGGACTTGGGAGGCACTGGTAGTGGGGAGAGGAAGAAAAGAGGGGTGCCGGCCAGCCAAGGGTGCCTGCCTGGGAGCTAGGTGAGGCTGTGCGGAGCAGGAACAGTGGCACTGCTGGGGCCATCCCCACCCTGAGCGCATGTGCAGGACAGTCCCAGCCTGGCTGCCAGTCTTGGCTCTACTGCTTAATCTCTGGGGACCTCTGGAGAGTTCCTTAACCTTCTATACCTCGGGTTCCTCATATATAAAACAACGATCATTCCTATCTCATTTTTGAGTGGCTGGAAGGATTAAATATGATAGATAACTTGGGAGATGCTTTCCCCTGAGTGAGAACTTTGTAAATGTTGCTTCTTGTTTCAGTCCTCATCACTGTTGGGAAAGGGAGGAAGGGAAAGAGGATGCTTCCCTGGAGGGACCTACAAGGTAGGTTGGGGGAGGATGGATGCTGGACTTAGACCTACCTTCTAATTCCACCTCCACCCACCTGTCAGAGCTGTGTCCCTCTAGCTAAGCTATGCACCCTTTCTGTTCTTCAGATTCCAGGTCTATGAAATAAGCATAATGACACCTACTTCTGCAAGAAAAAATGAGATCATGAATGTAAAATGTACAGTGTGGCACCTGCCTGAATAAGTGCTCAATAAACAACAGATGAGTAGAAACAAGGAGATTACTCTTCACCAAGTTCTACCATCAAATCACACATTCTTAGTCCTCTCGTTTTTCTTCTTCACTCAAAGCACAGTGCCCATCTGGGATAAATTGAGAAGCAGGAATCATACCACAATAAGGTGGGGCATTTTAAATGTGGAATAGGAAAAGAGACCGCTCCAAACAGAAATGCACTTGATTTTCTGACTGGTGCTATCTTTAATTACTATTTTGATAATATGTTTACTGCAAATTACATCACATGGATTTTAATGTTTTAAATATTGCATTAAATTTATCTTGGCTAGTGAATTTTTTTGGTTCCTCCCTTAAATTCTGAAGCTCACCTACTCCTTGCCCCAGTTGAGGTGAGGAAGAGTCTCACTGTCAGGAGACTGAAACTCTATGAGGCTGCAGAGCCAGGTGAAGGAAGAGCCAGTTGAGGGGTAGCAAGGACAGATAACAAGAGGCCAATCTGCCAGGTTTGGGAGTTGGAGGTGATTGTGTAAATCCAGGGAGACATGAAGGTCTGTCAAGCAAAGTGCCAAGAGAGTGATGCCTATGATTTGACATTGCTCAGGCTACTTTGCCCTGGGCTTTCTGGAGTGGGGATAATGGAGAGTTAATTCAGAAAATCCTGGCTGCCAGCAGCCACCAACAGATGCACATTAACCACTGGCTTCTTATACAGTGGGAACAATTTCTTGCTGTTTGAAGGCTGGAACCATGGGTGTCCTCACTTGGCAGCCCCAGCGGCCCAGCATTATGAAAGGAGACAGCTGACAGTGGGCAGTGAAGACAGTTGGGCAACTCCCCAAATGCACAGCCCCAGAGCAGCTCTCTGTGTTGAACTTGGCCTCTTCCCATGTGCCAGGCTTCTGTGTTCCACAAGCAGCCACCCTCATAAGCCACTTCCCAACAGCAGAGTAAGATCCAGACCCTGCAGCCAGTCTTCTCCTGCAGCCCGAAGCCCCAGATGAGCAGTAACAGGTGCAGGATCCACCAGCTGTCCCCTACAGGATGGGACTGACCATGCTGAGTGGGCAGCTGAGCAGAGGGTGCAAGGTCTGACCAGGGGCCATCCGGAGCTCAAACATCATGCATGACATGTGATGCCATAAGCTTTATGCACAGAGCACATGCAGCCCCAAGTTTCCCACCTTTCTGCACAGGTGACAGGAAACACTTTGGGCCATGCACCCACCCCCTCCACCATTTGTGGAGATCTTGAGCTTGACTCAGTTCAGCCTCAGCAAGGGAACTTCATGGTCTTGAAGGCCAGGTACCTGGAGGTGGGCCTGCGAGAGGCTATCACATTAACTGCTGGGTTGGCTCACTATGAACAACTGGGTGAAGGTCCAACCTCTGTCTCTCTCAGGAAGTGGCTGAGTAAGCTTGTTTCTCACCATCTGCAGAGGGCCTGGGACACACGTGCATGATGAGTGCATGGATAACGGATGACTGAGTGGATAAGGGGTGAACAGATGATGGGGAGGGGTGGATAGAGGAATAGATGGGGTGATGCATGGATTGCTTAGTTTGGATCTGAAATGTCAACCCATGTGTTAACAGCTGGTTCTCAATATGGCACTACTGGAAAGTTATGGGACCTTTAGTAGGACGCATTTAGTAAAAGGAAGTTAGGCCACTTGAAAAGAGTACTGGGACCCCAGAACCTCCTCCTGCTTTCTTTGCTTCCTAACCACCATAAAGTAAACAGATTTCCTCTACCAATGCTCCCACCATGATGTTCTGTGCTGCCACAGGTCCAAAGCAAGAGGCCTAAATGACCATAGACCAAAACTTCTGAACTGAAAGCTAGAACAAACTTTCTCTCTTTTTAAATAGATTAATAGCTATTTTGTCACAGTGATGGAAAGCTGACTAACACAGAATGGATGAATAGATGACAACAAAAAGGGTTAATGGATGGAAGGATAGATGAAAGGAATAGAGGGAAGGAGGGATGGATGGAAGAAGGAAGGAAGGAAAAAAGGAAGGAAGGAAGGAAGGAAGGAAGGAAGGAAGGAAGGAAGGAAGGAAGGGTTCCTAAGTTGGTATTTGCAAGAGGTTGTGGGAGGACTGAGTCTTGGCTGGCAAGTGACCTGCTCTATGTGGCCTGAAACAGGCATAGAAATCTCTCTGCTTCTTCTTCTCCCCTAATATTAGCACACTCAGACCTCTCACTTCAAGCCAGTGGAAGCCGACTGGACTGACTAGGACCAATCATTTCACTGTTCCTAGCTCCAGTTTCCTGTATAGATAACGTGCATGCTATAATGGACCCAGCTGGGGACCACTGAGCTCACTGTAGCTGTCCGTAATCTCACACATTGGTGACGGTAGGGCTGCATGTAACTAAAAAAGAGAGTCACCCACCAGGATTTTTTTAAGGAAAAAAGAATAAAAATTATGATACAGAATTTCAAAACAAAATAATAGGAGATTAACAGTGGTTAATATATTGTATATTTTTACCTTCAAATTAGTTGCTCAGATTACAAGATAGAGGCATGAAAAAATGATCAAACAATAAAGCACAAACTGTACTTTTTGATGAACTGAGATTAGTAGAAAAATTATCTATCATATGTATGATTTTATATATATACATATATATAATCTTCCCCCTTCTTTCTTTTCTCCTTTCCCCATCCCAATTCTTTCCTTTTGAGTAGTTTCTTCCCCTTTCACTTTCATGATATCTGTTGTACATTTTGGATCTTATTTACTCTCTCAATTTTTTATAGTAGGGAGACAATACAATGTTCATGCATGCAAGGCTGATTTCACTTATGAGTATGGTCTCAATTTGCATTCATTTACTTATAAAAAATCTCATTTATTCTTCTTTATAGCTGAGTAGTACTCCTTTGCATAAAAATCCCACATCTTATTTATCCACTCTGCAGTTGATGAGCATTTGGATTGTTTCCAAGATTTAGCTATTACAAATTGTGCTGCTATAAACACAGGGGCACATATATCACTGCAGTATGATGTAAATTCTTCTGTGGAAATATCCAAACGGGGAACTAGCTGGATCAAATGAGGCCTCCAATCCTAGTTTTTTTAGGAATCTCTACACTAATTTCCACAGTGGTTGTACCAGTCTACACTCCCACAAGCAGTGGAGAAGTGTTCCTTTTACTTCAGAGCCCTGCCAACATTTGTTATTGGTTAATCTCTTGATGACAGCCTCTCTTTCTGGAGTGAGATGGAATCTCAGTGTTGTTTTAATTTGCATTTCTTGAATGACCAATGATGTTGAATGTTTTTTCATAGATTTATTTTCTATTTGTATTTTTTCATCTGAGAAGTATCTATTCATCTCAGATGCCTATTTTTGAATTAGGTCTTTGATTTGGGGGGCCTGATTTTTTCAATTCTTTATATGTTCTGAATAGAAGTCCTTTCTCTGAGGGACAGAAGAGCAAGTAGATTTCAAATGGAACACATAGTGACAAAGCTAGTTTCAGAATCCAGAGGCCAGCAGGCTTTTGCTTTGGACTCTGCTCCTTTGAACAGTCTGGGTCTCGCAAGTATGCACTGTAGAGCTGAGGAGAGAAGCCAACCTTCCAAAGGCTTACAAGGGTCATGTTGATCCCACAGAAGTGGAGCAGGTCTGGAAAGAGGGCCCAGCCTGGGGTGCATGCCCTCAATGCACCTGCTCCAATGGGCCCTGCTGAACAGCCCCCATCCCAGTGCTGGAACTTCAGTGGGATTAGCAGAAGTTCTCACTATGCATGGTGAGAGGCCCTGAGCCACTGGGCTGTGTGCGTCAATTTGAAATCAGTCTGTGATGGAGCTGGTGGTCAATGGGAGTTTGTATATTCATGTGTCCGAGCCCTGAGACTTAGTCACGGCTCCAGGAACAATTATGCAGGGGCTTATTTGCCTTGGGAGTCAGCAAGACAGCTCGGCAGATCTGCATAGGGACCTCTGGTTTCATGCACACCATGTACTAGGATCCACATGGGGAAGAGCTTACCACTGTGGCTGTGGCAAGAATTGTGGACAGCACACTGGGTTGAATTCTGGCTTTAACACACATAAAAACCACTGGAAATGGTCTCTTCCCTCCTCTTCTGTGAAATAGGCACAATTATCTTAATCTCATGAGGCTAATGAAAGGATGATAGTCGTGTTTGAAAATGTTCTCAGTGGCTCCTAACACATGGACACGTTCATTGATGCCAGATGTTAACACTGAAATCCAGCCGTCCTCATTCTGAGTGGACCTGGCGCCTGGCTCAGCAGAGAACAAAGCAATTCCTGACAACCGCTTCTTCACCACGCCTGGCTTTCAGCTCCCTCTCATGCATCTTCCCAGCTACACACATGTAGGAGCAAAAACCTCATTTTACAGATGGGGAAAAGAGAGGCTCGGCAAATTTAACAACCTATTAACACATTGCTGAGCTTGTTTGTGGTAAAAGCAGATTTGAATCCAAATTCAGAGACTGTAGTTAAGTTCTACAAAATGTGAGTAACTCTGAAGAGTAGCCAGGTGGTGTCGATATGAAAGTGACTTTTTTCCAAAACAAATGTTAGAATGGTGATGACAACCAACTGTTACGGAACAGTTCCCAGCAATATTATTGACATCCACTGGCTCATTCACTCCTCACACTAGTTCTGTGGAATAGGTGGAATTTTACAGAAAAGGAAACCATGGGTTGGAAAGATTTGGTGACAAAGCCTCAGATAACCAGGGGGCAGGCAGGAGAGACAAAAAGGTGGACTACAAGAAGCAATAGCCGTGAAGTCAGAATTGGGCTTCATCCAGTCTTTGGGCATTTCTTTGCTGTGTGATCTTGGGCAAATCACCCATCCTCTCTGTGCCTTCTAAGTTGCTGAGGAGATATCTGGTAAGAGATTTAACTTGCTGAATCTTACTTTCCTCC
Source organism: Hydrochoerus hydrochaeris (assembly GCA_004027455.1). Taxonomy (NCBI): domain Eukaryota; kingdom Metazoa; phylum Chordata; class Mammalia; order Rodentia; family Hydrochaeridae; genus Hydrochoerus; species Hydrochoerus hydrochaeris. The sequence continues at coordinate 80,767 of PVLA01002471.1, forward strand.
ATTGTTGAGATTAAGCAAGATAACACAAATAAAAGACTCTGCTCAACACAAACCATTTCAAGTGGGCAAACCCACATTTTTTTACTGTCTCCACTCTGTATTGTGACCTGGTTGCTTTTAAAGGGCTGGGCTATTTCTGTGCACTCAGTCTGCTTGCAGAGCATACGTCAGACACCCTGTGAGCCTGGCATCTAGGTGCCTGCATCATTCTTACCCACTGACCAGGGTTACCAGCCATCAGAGCAGTGTCCAGCCTTCCTCAGCCCCGGGTGAGTGTGAGGGGAGAAAAAGAGGCACCACAGGACAAAGGAGAAAGGGAAAGGGATGGAGCCGCTCTCCTGGCCTGAGGCCTCAGGACAAGGCATGCAGCAAGGAGCCAAGTGGCTGCATTCAGGAAACTGTGACCCTGCAAAATATCACATCCACTTGGAAGAAGAGGTCTTTGTTCCAGTTCCCAGAAAGGTCCCTGTGGGCCAACGGAAGCACAACTCAGCCAATACATTGTCCAAAGGTCAAAATCAAGAGTGGTGCTCGTTAGGAAATCCTCGGGATGCCCAGGCTGCCCTGCCTGCACCAACCTTTATCCTCCAATACCACGTCTTTCCCAAAACCTGGGCAGCAGATAAAGCTCAAGGCACTGGAACCCAGTATACCCAGAGAAGGGATCTCCACACCCCCGTGCGCAGCAGGGGTCCCCTTCCTTCTCTCCTACCCACAGCAGCAAAGCCTGCTGGCTGGAGGGATCTCTTGTCTAACCCAGTCGGAGGAGAGGGAATGGCTATAGAAAACGTACCAAACCGCAGAAAGAGGGACGTGCTAGAATAATCTGTAAACTGGATAGAGACATTGTTGCACTGCTTGGGAAATAACGTAGAGCAGAAAATACGAGTGAAAGAGGCATCCCGTTAGCAAAGGCTATGGCTCTGCTAGACCAGAGAATGCAGGCACTTGCAGCTTACAGGTCTGGAGGTGGGAAATTTGTTTAACCAATTAAGGTCATTATCAGTGGGATGTACACGCATACAAGAGCAGAACCTCAGGGAAAGAAACAGGCACAGCAGGAAGCCCTGTTCACAGTCGCTCTGACTGATCATTAAGAGAAGAGAGCAGGTTTGGAGGAGTATTTAGAGTTTTACACTCTCTGTGGACAAATTCACGCCTATGTGCATTTGAAAAGTCTAGAAGAATGCAAGCCATGCTATTATAGAAATTATCTCTAGGGAAGGAAATCACATAGCGGGGAGGGAGTTTTGACTTTCTGCTTTATATTTCGCTATACTGTTTACATCTTTTCATAAGTGCATATTATGTCAACAATTTTTCAAAAGATGTTTTCCATTTGCAGGAGATAAAAGAACCCTGATGGCAAAAAAAAAAAAAAGTGAGGGGCTGGAAATGAAGTTACAGCCCAAGCAGCCTCAGAATACAAAGGGCATCCCGAGAAGGCAGCCTAGCATAGTCCCAGGGCTGCTGTGTGATGGGGGTCACACATCTGTGTCATCTGGAAGGTTCTGAGAATTGCTCAAAGTGTAGCCAGGAACTCAAAGTTTGTAGTAAATGCTCCTTTACATGTGGTCCTCCCTGTTCACTTAAACCTTACAAACTCAGGGCCTCCAGGTGATGAGGACCCTTTAGTTAACAGCAGTAATTCACCTTGCTGGGTAAGATCGCATTTTGTAAAATCATACGCGTATGTAGAAATCTTTCCAAGATCCACATTTTGGGATCTGTCAGGATGCCCCCATCCATCCATCAGTCCATCCACCCACCCACCCATCCACCCTCATCCATCTATCTACCCCTTCCACAAATATTTATGAACATTGGCTTTGTGCCAGGCCCCACTCCAGCTGCTGGGAGCAGTGTGTTTTGTGGCGATCCACAAGGACACAGGGTCTGCCCTTGTCAGGCCTGCACTCCACGGGGATGTCACAGTGTGACAAGCATGATGGTGAAGAATTTCAAGTTTTCTGGGCCCTCTGGGAAGAGATAAAGAAACTCACAGGAGCACCAGGAAGGGGACTAAGGATGACTGGGAGTGATGTGCTAGCTGAAGGAGGAACTAACCAGAGAAGAGAGAGTTCTAGATAGAAGGAACAGCATTACTGGGACATGGAACAGAAAAAGGGGTTAGAGACAAGTCCTGGAAATGAACTGATTACAGTGCTAACTGAAAACAAATGCTTACCTTTAGGAACCCCTGGCTCTGCCCCTGGCTTCTGCAGAGTGCTAGTTAGAGAAATGCACCCTCATCCTGGTTTGCTTTATTAAGATCTCACTTCCCTGCTCTGCCCAGATTTCCCAAAGAGTGCACTCTGGGGTCACACAGACCTTAGCTCTGTCCTGGCCATTCTCTTCGGGAAGCCACTTTCACTCTCCAGACCTCAGTTTGTGAAGTGGGATTAACAGTAATTCCTACTTCATATGGCATATTGCAAGGACACCAATTCCTGACACATTTTAAGGTGTTAACAGATAAAAAAAAAAACTGCAGCTCTGCCTGACAGGTTGGGGTGTGCTAAGTGTGAATAGGAGGTCACAGGCCTGGGTGGGCTGTTACACTCTTCCATGCACCTGTGTGCCCTCTGGACATTATTATGGCAAAATTTATTTTTTAAAACCACTCATATCATATACCTCCATGGCTACTGTGGCACACCTTCCTTTGGGGGATCAGCTCTCCTTCACCAAAGGGGATCAGAATGTGGCAAGAACAGGACACCAAAATATTCCTCAGAAATTCTTCACTTCATTCTCCCTGGAGAGACCCTGCCTGGCCTGCACCATCCTGACTCTACGAGCTGCTCCAATACTAACAGCAGTCTCCAAAACTCTCCAAAAATCAGATAGAAAAAGAAAATATCAGGACTTTAATTTTATATATTTTTAATCTAAAAAAAGAGGGAGAAAAAATCAAGCATTACTAATACTTAAAACATAGATGGAAAGTATGCACGCCAGAATTGAAAGTACACAGGCTTACCTGTGACTCATGAAAGAACAGATTTCCATGCCTAAGATTCTGGAAAAATGGCAAATTGAAGGAAAATACATGAAATAACCTTCTTTTCTCTTGGATCCAAGAAGGGAAGACCTGTTTCCAGACTTGGTCAGCTAGCTGGAATGTAGGTACTAACCTGAATGTGCAGGTCCTTAGATGAATATAGATACAAAAAAGATGGAAAAAAATTTTAAGTATAGATTGACAATAGTGTACATAAATTATTTATAAATCAAATATATATTGAGTGTGAGTGTTCACAGAACATTTAACTAACAAGACCACATGATCAGAGGAGTTTGGCAGAGCCAGCCCGTGTAGTGTGGTCCACTGTGGTGTTATGATGGCCCAGTGCAGAGGGACCTGGGCTTTTGTCTCAGGTGCCCTAGAGAGCATCTGTTCCCTCAGACAGGAGGGAGACAGAGCAGAAGGCATAACCTCTATCTGCATTTCCAGGGCCAGGTGTGTATCTCTTGCACTCAGGCAGCCCTGAAAATAATTAGTCGCATAGATGTTGAGTCTGGAAATAGGAAAGGTGCTCCCCCTGCCAGTCAGACCCCTGCTAAGCTCTCCCCACCTGCAGGATATCCCCTGCCCAACACTACCAAGAGACAAAAGGAGAGACGGGTTATGGGGGAGACAGCTAAGTGCAGATGGAGCATGTGGAGCTTGTGACTTATGATCCCACAGGGCCATCAACACTGACCCAAGGCCACAGTGTGCAGCCGGGTCCTTGCACGTAGGAGCCTGTGCTCGAGGTGTTAGGGGCAGGGCCCCCACCCAAGCAGCCAGGCAGCAGAGTTACCTGGAGTCTGAGTTCAAGCCCCAGCTCAGCTTTTATGAGCCTTGTGAACTTGAGCAAGTCATGAACGTCTCTGAGTCTCAACTTCCCCAGCACCCACATATTCAGAATAATGCCTTTCCTACTGCTGGGTGATGCCACTATGATAATCCCGATCTAGGAACCCCCTTCCCAGGAAAGGTATCCACAGACCATTAGGACATTGTAATACTTTACAAATATGACAGAAAAGAATACCCTATACAACTAGCAGCACGGATAGGAGTCTGGGGCAAAGGATTTCTTGCTTTCTATATACAACCCAAGCCTGGTGGCTCTGCAAAGGCGGCAGTGGTGGGAGACCTGGTCTCCCCATGCCATCCTGTTCTGTTCTGGGAGAGTCAGTCAGAGACATGATGAGGTCATGGACCTCTGGGTTACAAGGGGCCCGCTAGCACCTAGAGAGCGAGCAGATGCAGACTGCGCCAGAGCTGGCCAGCTCCTGCCTGCCATGCCTCTGCCCGCTGCCTCATCAATCCATCATCCTCTTAGCTGCTGACACCTCTGGCAGCACCTTCTGGCAGCCCAGGCATTAGAATTGCAAGAAGCCCAGCTGCACCACCGGGGAATACAGATGGAGGAACCTCAGATTCAAATTTGTCTTAAGTATTGTGAACAGCCAGACCCGGGCAAGGCGTCTCCACTGCCCTTTTGCCAAAGGGGAGTGGCAGGGGTTTTGTTAGAAGTACAAATTGCTTCTTAATGCAGAGGATAAATCTGGGCTTGGGCACCTCCTTAGAAATTCCTCCCGTTCCCAGGAAAGCCACTGCTGCATGTCAATTTTAATTTTTGAAATTTAAACCGAGGGCTTTGTGTCTAAGCTCCATCTCATCGGAGGAAGGGGAGGAATAAGTCAAAAAGGATTAGGGGCCCATTGGGGATTGCAGATCCATAGCAATTAGACTTCATTTGGGTCTCAGACATTTGGTTTTAATCGCATTTCTGGATGATACAATCAACAAGGCATCAGAAACTGATACGAATGCAACTGTAGTCAGGCTGATTCTGCCTTCCTCAGTTCCTGAGAGCAGGGGGATTCAGCTTGGTTTGGATTTCACACAATTGGTGGGGTAGACTAGGGTGAGGAATTGGGGTTCTGTTGAACTAGGAGGTGGTAATGTGTGTGTGTGTGTGTGTGTGTGTGTGTGTGTTTCCCTGCTTCTTTTTGAACACTTTAGCCCTGGATTCTAAACAGACATAATCATTGCTCATATACACCTGAATAACAATAAAACATTATTCAAATAATATAAGAGCATGAAGAGGCATAGCCAACGGCCACAGGACTCAGTCTGGGGGTATAGTTGTCTTTTAAATGTGAATCATAACTTTCAACTTTTTCCAGGAACTAATGTCCAGCACAATTCAATGTAGGCCAGACATGCAACCAGGAACACGCACCACAATAACATGGACCTATGAATACATATGTGTACATGTATAACATGGACTCCACATTGGAGAGGTGTGTGTGTGTGTGTGTGTGTGTGTGTGTGTGAATCCAGCTTTTCATAGATACACATTCCAGGGTTAGCTCTGTGCACTCATTCATGCATATTTCTTTTCAAATACTTGCTCAAAATAAGATCAGTACTGTGCAGTTTACTACTAGGCTTTAATTTGTGTGTGCAAGTGTGTGCATGTATAAATGTAAGTGTGGGGGGGGTGCTGTGGGTTGAACCAGGGCCTTCCCATTGAGCTATATCTCGAGCCTTTTTATCCTTACATTTACTTTTAATTTTTATTTCAAGACAGCGTCTAGTGGTGGTGGCACATGCCTGTATGTAATCTCAGTGTTCTGGGAGATGAAGGCAGGAGAGTAAACTGGAGCCCAGCCTGGATGACTTGCTAACTGGTTACTCTGTAGATAATTTGCTGCTTGTTAGAACACGGTGTTCTAACAAAACAAAAAACAAAAACAGAAAAGAAAAAACATTGAAACTGTGCAGCATCTTCTAACTTGCATGTGTAAGATGCTGAAGGAAAGAGACAGAACAAACAGGGACCACAGGCCACCATACAAATGGGAAGGGAAGACCCCAGGATTGTCCCTCTTTGAGGGACAGTGTCTGTCTCACCACAGTGTTCTGGCTGAATTCAGGAGCCTGGATGACTCACAGAACTGCTCTGTTTGCCAGTTCTTCTAAGAGTTGTGCCCCAGCTGGGATGCAAGAGCAGGGCCTGGGCTCAGGATGTGGAAAGGGGCTCTGCTGGGGACTCTGCATGTCCCTCTCAGAGTCTAAAAGTTCACAGGTCCCCAGTGTCAAGTGCTTCTCCTGCCTCCTGTGATGGAGAGGCCCCCCTTTTCCCTATATTTCCTCTCCCCTTGGCCTCCTCCCCAACTCCAGGAGGACAAAGTGGTCCAAATCATAGCCCGAACTGCCAGAGACTGGAGACGCAACACTCTTTCCTGCCCTCCACCTTTCTTCCCCTCCAGGGCAGTGCAGCTGTGGACGACCCTGGACAAAGGGTGACGTGCGCTCTCCCTGTCTCCCACATTATTTCACCCATCCCAGGCAATGGGAACCTGGCAGAGGCCAAAGATTAGGGCATAGATGAGACCACTGGGGCCCAGTTTTGGGTTACACCATGCTGGATGCCTGAAGTTTCAGGTTAGGGGCCAGGCTGATAAAGACGAAGGAGCCTATGGTCTAAAAACATAATTTAATGCATCGCAATGGGTCTGATTCAGGAGGGAGTGCAATGTGGAAAGATGAATTTTCCCCTTGCTGGAATTTTGCTGTGGGTGAGATTTTTGGGTGATGGACTGGAAAATCTGCACAAATATTTCAGGTCACAAAGAAGGGTGCCCTAGGGAGCTGGTGTTCATATTGGCCCATCTCCTAGGACTTTTGGCCTGGAGTACCCGGAGGAGGAGGGAAGGAAGAGGAGAAGGAGGGGGAGGAGGAAACGTGAAGGAGGAGGAGGAGGAGGAGGAGGAGGAGGAGGAGGAGGAGGAGGAGGAAGACAGCGGGGAAGGAAAGGTAGGAGGTGGAGGATGGGGTCTGGAATAGGGCAGACTCCTACATAGCCTGTCCAGTCCAATCAGGTTTGCGAAGTCTGCCCACCACGGTTGCCCCTGCCCCCGAGGGCTGGGGTTCACACTCAGCTGGCCACTTGGGCACCCCCTCTCCCTCCCCGGGCCAGGGGCCAGGCACTGACCCAGGCAACGCGGTGAAAGCAAACACAGAGGCCGGGGGCGGGGCATGTAGCACAGCGGGGATGTGTCTTTTCCAAAGGAGATGTCAGGAAGTGCCGTGAAGCAGAGTGGCCTAGCCAAAGAGCCGCGGGCCCTGAGGGGGTTCAGCAGCCTGCAGCCACCCCACCTCGCGCCCTCTGAGCCCCTAATCCGGGTACAGAAGGAAGCCCGAGAACGTGCTGTACTTGTTGTTGTTGCCGCCGTGCGCTTTCCCGCCGTCCAGCTTCACGTACACCTCGTCCCCCGAGTCAAGGTGCAGCACCACGCTGTTACTCGCATAGTCGTAGTTCTGGTCGGCGTCCTGCGCAATGGCGCTGGCCCGAACCTGGGGACAAATCACAAAAGCAGGTGAGCCCCACTCGCTCTTCCGGAGCCCTAGCGGGGACTGCAAAATCTGCCCCCTGGCGCGCTCCCTGACCGCCCTTCGGCCTGCGACTTCAGAGCGACGCTCCCACCCAGCTTCGCGTCCTCTCCAACTTGGCCAACTCCTTTCAGGTCCTCTCCTCTCCACACCCGGCGAGTCCGGAAAGGAGGAGACAAGGGGATTCGTGGACACTGACTCAGTGTGGAAAAATGGAAACCAGGGACCCAGAGTGGAGAGGAAAGGAGGCTGGGGGTCAAGGGGCGACCGATGTGCAATCTGGGCCCTAAAGGAAAACGGTTTTCGAGAAGCCGAGGAGGTTGCGGCGAGGGCGCTGGCAGCCGCGTCGCCGTTTAGGGAGCGGAGTGTCTGGCGCTCGGGCCCGACCCTCCGCGCCAGGCTCCAGCGGAGCGGCCCAGGCGCGCAGAGAAGCCGGACGCTTTGGCACAGCGGCGCACTTCTCCACGCTTTACTTGGGCGCTCGCTGGTACGGAGAAAAGGGGATGATTCCTAGCGGGGTTAAGGGCCGAAAGAGGGTCAGTGGGGCCCGGCAGAGGTGGGAGAGGAGGCCACTGACCTGCCCGTTCTTGCAGAGATCTGCCCACATGCTGGTGCCGTCGCCTCCGCGCATGAGGATGTGGTAGGTGAAGAAGTAGATGCCGCGCACCTGGCAGCTGAACTTGCCCGTGGTGGGATCGTAATGATTGCCAAGATTGGTGACCACGTCGTCGAACTTGAGCACCTCGTAGCCTTCGTGAGGACTCTTAAGTCCCACGTAGAAGGCAATCTTGGGGCCGCTGAAGGCGGCGCTCAGCGCGCTGGTCACTTCGCCCTCCGAGTCGCCGCCGCCCCCGGTTCCGCCGCCGATCGCTCCGACGCCGCCGGCCGCGCCCGTGGTCAGCTGCAGTCCGGGCAGACCCGGCCGCCCCGAGTCGCCCTTTTCCCCCGGCGGACCCCTGGGTCCAGCTGGCCCTGGCTCTCCAGGAGGGCCCCGCGGCCCCGGTTTGCCCGGTCGGCCTGGGTCGCCCTTGGGTCCCTGGATGAAGGGAGGCGGAGGGTTGGCGCTAAGGTCTTGCATGACTTCCAGGGCCGCCGTGCTGGGACCCGGCGGCGGGGCCTTGGCGCCTGCGGGGCCTCCGCCGGGCGCGGCGCTGTACGGGTCGCAGATCATGCGGCAGGTGCCCATCATCTCGTAATGCGCCGCGCCGGGGGGCGCCGCCTGCAGCAGCAGCGGCAGGGCGATGAGCAGCCCGAGCGCCATGGCCAGGAGCACGCCGACGGCCGCCAAGCAGGCGCGCCGCCGCCGCTGCCACAGCCGGGAGGCGACGGCCACCAGCTCCTCCTTACCTCCCGGGGAGGTAATGGTGAGGCGGCGCGGGTGGCCCCGCTCCCCGCGCTCGGGGGCCAACTCCGCGGGTCCCGGCCGCACCCCCGACGTGGCGACCCCCTGCCCTGGCCACCCGACTACTTCAGCGAGACGCGCCCCGATCTGGGCTCCGGTGTCCTCCTCGCTGGGGCTGCTCTGGAAAGCGGCAGGGCCCGGCACGCATGGCGGGGGGCGCACAGGATGAGCCCGGCGCCCCACGGGTCCGGGCGGCGGTGGCCGGCCAGGAGCTCCGGGTCGAGTGCGGCGTCGACTCCGCGGCGCTGCCTCCTCCCGGCTCGGCTCCTAGGGCTCGGTCGGCTGCGCGGAGCGCGCTGCTCTGCTCTCCCGTCGCTCGCTGGCTCCCGCGCGGAGGGGGGACCCAGCTACCCTGACGTAAGAAGTCCGGGGCTGAGCGGCGGAGGCGGCGGCGAGGCAGCGCGCGCTGCCATCACTCGGGAGACGGCGCCCTCATGTCATCAGCCTCCTGTCCTCCTATCCCGCGGCGTCCTCGGGAGAAGCAAAGGCACTGTTCCTTCTGGCGGCGCCAGGGAGCCACAGCGGGAGCAGAGGGCGCAGTCCCAGCCTGGGCGCCACAGACACACCCACGGCGGCTGCGCTCACGCGCCTCCCAACGACCCGCACGCACGGACACCCACGCGCGCAGTGGCCGGGTGCACACAGGCACCCCCACATGGCCACAGAAGCACTCAGAATCCTGGTGCCAGTAACGTGCTGGGGTGGATTTCACCTAGCATCCGTCCTGCTTCCTGGACAGGACCAGACCCAAACAGACCACGTCCAGGGAAGTCTGAGCCTCGGGCCAGGCAAGGAAGGACAGTATGAAAGTCTCCGGAGTTACTTCCAACTGAGTAACTCTCCCTCCTGGATGGTGTTTCTTAGACTAAAGTTTCACACTGGTAAACAGGCCTCAGTACAGCACCCCACCAGCTCTTTTAAGGACTCTGAAAAGCCCAAGGCCTCACTACAAAAATGTATTCGGCTCAGACCTTTTCTTCCACTGACACAACGCCTGGCTCCTGCTCTGTATAAACTTGTTACAAATGCAAACGTTTGACACTGGTATTCACAGTTCGTCTTGGTGTCCTCAGTTCCCATCCAGACACGTGGACACATTCCCTTGGACAGTTATTTTATAATACAGTCCGAAGCCATTCTGAGCCCAAGTCTGGAATAAACTTGCTCCAGAGGAAAGAACTGTGCTTGTCTAGCATGCTCTGGGGTGGAAGACAGGGAGAGAGGGAGGGAGGGAAAAAGCAAGAAGAAAGAAAAAGAGAAGAGAGAGAGAGAGAGAGAGAGAGAGAGAGAGAGAGAGAGAAAGAAAGAAGAAAGAAAGATCAGCCAACCTCTGCTCCCAGTTCTTCAAGTGCATGCCTTCTCTGTGACGCCCCCTGAGAGCCAGTGCCTGCTCCTGCATGCCAGGACTGTATTGCATCTCTAAACCAACCATGCAGAACCCTGGAGCTACAAGCATTGTGTTCTGATAGGTCAACTGTTGATGCATTTTTGTGGGTCATTTTCCCATCCCACCAGGCAGTCGCCATGTGCATAGAATGAGGGTGAGAGAAGCACCTACTGAGTGGAGTGAATGAGTTAGGGTAAGGAAAGATATAAATGCTTGGTGTCATGATATTCACTGGGGGAGGAAGGCACATTCCATGGACTCTGCAGGGTGCAGAAGAAGGAGTAGTCATCTCTGCTGAGGAGGGGACAGAGACAGCTTCAGACAAAGAGAGACACTTGGCTGGGGCAGCAAAGGGTGAGTAGGAGGCAGATATCCCAGGTTGAAGATGCTGTAGTACAGGTGAATAGAGAGAAGGGCTCATTGCCATGGGCTACACCAGAGCCCCAGACCAGCTGGTGAAGAAGGTGGTTGGCACATAGTGGGCTGTCAGCAGATGCTGGTAGAAGAAATGCTGCCTGCATTACTAAAGGCAATCTAGGACAGACCTTGGTTTGTAAAACCATGGTTTACATGGAAGGCAATATGCTAATAAAGGCCATAATTAATACTGATGACAATAATATTGATGCTATTTGCTGGTGGGAGCACATTCCAAGGATTCTGCAGGGTGCAGAGGCAGGAGTAGTCAGCTGTGCTGGGGAGGGGACAGAGATAGTCTCCCAGGACATGTCACTCAGGAGGAACTTGCTTTGGGGTGATGGGAAAGAAGTAGGTGAACTTCAGCTATATTTTGAACACAGTTCAAGGGCCTTGGTGATAGATTCAAGATAGAAGTTAAGGGAGGAGGAGAAAGGGAAAATCAAGGTCACCTCAAGATCTGGCATGAGCGACTGGGTGAATGAACATGAGGAGGGAGATATTTGAGGAAGAACAATCTGTTATGGAAGATAGGAGGTGGAACTGTGAGCTCCATTTGGTAAGTGTTAACTGTGAGATGCCAGTGAAATCTCTGAATGAAGAAGACATCACATGAGCAGTGGACAGAAGCCTGCTACTCTCTAGTGAGGTAACAGTGGAGACACAGATGTACACAGGATAGTTTTTAAGATACAGATGATGTTTGTAGCCTTGGGATTGGGGAGTGGCAGGGAGGAGAGAAAGACAAAGTACAGGCTCTTGGCAAACAACCCTCCAGCTCCACCCAGCCATTTAAAAGATAGGCAGAAAGCAGGGTGGATCTGCATCAGAACTGAACTGAGATGATACAGCTATGAGAGGGAAGGGAGGAAAGGAAAGATGGAAGTAGAGTGGCTAGTAGAGAACCGTTGCAGAGGGGAGAGAGAATCGGTTCTCTGGAAAAGCTGCCAGAGATAAAGAAGAGGAGGACCAAAAGGGACCCACTGGGAATGGTGACACAGGTGTCACTGGCAAGTGAGGCAGGGATAACACTGTGCTCACCAATCAGCCTGACACAGAACCTTAGCAAGTGCCCTTTCCATTGAACACTGGGGCAAAAAGCTGGAATGCAGCAAATGGAAGAGTGAACATGAAAACAGGAAATAGACACAGTGCTTTGTCACAGTTCTGGAGAAGCTGGGGAAAGAGAGGGACCGAGAGGTGGAAAAGGCTGCTGTGAGCTCAAGGAGAAGGTGAAATGGAATGAACTTGAATGTGTGCAAATTTTTGCACTTAAAAATGATACAGCACGGAGGGCAAATCAACAGTCAGAATTATTCAGTGCCTAAACTTCCTGGTAAGTTGACTCCTCACAAGTTGAAAGAAAGTTTGCTATCTTTAGCAATATTAATAAGATTAATATGTATTGAGCACTATGTGCCTGACATATGCAAAGGGCTTTTAAAACATATTAATTCCTTTAATGCTCACATCCCTGTGAGATGAGGTGCCCCTCTTTTACAAGTGAGGAAACTAAGATAAATCTATGTTTTCACAAATGTCACTGTGGTATGTAATTGTCCCAGTAGTTCCTCCCAGTCCCCAGGTGTGGAGCTCCCCACAGCTAGGTTGCTCTGACCAAATTCCTCATCCGTGCATTTCTCTTTCCTCCCAATCACACTGTACACCTCCCAAGGGCAGGAACTCTCAGGAGGATGTAGTAAGTGTTCAATAAATATTTTATAATTCTTTATTATTTTTGTATGGCCTGAAATTTTCACATGTATGATCTCATGTCATAGTTTTCACTGAGAGTAGAAATTTTAAAAAGATACTCTTAAATCCTTTGTTTTTGTGGTCCTGGGGCTTGAATTTGGGGCTTCATGCATACCAGACAAGCACTGTACCACGGAGCTTCAGCCTCATCTATTAAAAAGATACTCTTTTTTGGTGAAAAAGTAAGAACAAGTAAAAAAAAAAAAGAGCACAAAGAAATTGTCCCAACTTTATTGGCTTAGGCTTTGCAAAATCCCAGTGTCTTCCCTTCTTTCTTTATTTGCTTCTTTTCTTCTTTCTTTCTTTATCAGTGCATTCATTCTCTCAATAAAAATTGTATTGAGCATCTACCATATGCAGAAGGCTGTGCCAGTACAGCTATGGTGTCATGGGTGACATGAAGGTGACATTTCCATTTAAAAGTTTCCAGTCTAGTTGGAGGAACAAGATTAACCAATAAAAAGCATCTGGGCAGCATTGTGAGATATCTGTTTTGCTGTCACAGACAAATGGCACAGGCAAGGAGAGGCTGCTGGAAGCAGGTTCCTGTGGTCACAGCACTTGAGGAAGGTGGGTCACTGTATGTAAATCAGAATCTGAAAGGACAGGTGAGATTTGAACCTGTGAAAAATCTGGCTGCCCAAGGGTTACCTAGGGCCCAGGGACTGTAGGGGTAGAGTGGGTGCTGATGGTACGTCACAAATGCCACTGTTCCCTTCAAGCTGTCTCCTGGCTCTCTCCCTACTCCTCGAAGGTATTTATTACTGCACCCTCCAGCTCCATGTTCCTTACGAATCATATTGGGACAATTTGGAGACACTGTGACAGGGTTTGCTCCTCTTCATCAGCTGTGGCCCCTGGTCCTCAAGCTTCACAAAGGCTTATTAAATGATCTCAAAGGAAGATAAAGGAGACTATTGTTTTCTAGTCTGATGGGCACTGGGCTGGGTATTTTGTGGGCTGTGGGTATCGCTACTTCAATAGTTCTCTCAGGCAGGAACTAGTGCCCTGTGGTCAATGGCCAGAGAGAGTGGATGAGATGCCCCTGTTCTTTTGTATGGCTGGGCCGCTGTGACCTACTTCTAGCTCCAGCTTCAGAGAAGCTCACAGTAAAGAGCATGGGAGGAAGATTGCTCCAGTCTCAACTCTGAAGATGCTCAGGCAGACTTGATCAGTGACCAATGAGAAGACACCTGCCTGGTCCATTAGTCAGAAGCAGGAGTAACACATTTGAGTCAAGAGGGTCAGCCAGCCCCAGAAAGCCTCATCTGGTTCTCTCAGATTGTGACTGTAGCCTTAATTATCTCTATTCTGAGGGGCTGGCCCTGCTGGGTCTTCATATAGTTGTGAGTCTGCTGCTGTCCTCGAGTCTTACTTCTCCAGGGCACAAGTCCACCACAACACTCTCAACTGCAAAAGATAGCAGTCCCAGAACTTGAGGTGGAAGCAGAGCCAGCTGGACCTCATGCACAGAGCTATCCTTAATCCCACACTCCACTGACCAGTGAGCCACCCATCTGAGCTGCACTGCCCACCTAGTCTGCTGGCAGGTAAGTGATGCATTTTAATTGCTCATTCAGACAGCACATATTTATTGAGTGCTTACCATGTGCGTGACATGAGGGCCCCAGCTAAGGCAGAAATAGGCTGTCCTTTGCTAGATGAGAAGCCTGTGCAGGTGACCTGTCTGCCCCTCTCTTATGCATTCCTGATGATATCAGCCAACATAGACCTTGCCTCCTCAAACCACCTGTGCCCCAGGCCTGTGACATGTGGCAATTCTCAGATGACCCTTGCAACATCCTGTCTCCCTGAATGCCTTTCCTTTCTATGATTCCCTCTGTTCTCAGGCAAAGACTCTGTCCTTTGGTGAGTAAATGCCCACAGGGCTGGCTCTGGGATTGGGCATTCAACATGTATTTATGGAATGGAGAAAAATGAGACTAGAAATCCCAGTCAGTGCTGAGCGTGTTTTTTCCTGGGCAGACCTGCCCAGCAAGCTGCCAACAGCTCGGGGCCAGCAGAGAGTGTGGCTATTTGTCTACTCTTGGCAGCCTCATTAATAAAACAAGTCTTCATGTCCTGACCACATACCTATAGGTTGCTGAAGAAACAGGCTTATGATCTGAAAACTCACATGAGACCGAGTGGATTTCCCCAAGAAGGAGACTTGGTTCTTTGTTCATTCAAATGTACAACTTAGCCAGGGACTTGGGCTCGTTGTCCCATTTCATCTATGTGATCTAGGCAGCTACTGCATGCTCCACATGAAAGACACATTCTGGTCCTGCAGACACAGAGTAAGGGACTCAAGTAATACAGTGCCACAGTCACTCCCCGAGGGTATTACATACCTTCATCCTCACTTTCTCCCTACCCTCTGGAACCTCCGTCCAATTGGTAGGATATGGGATATGTAAATGGCAGTGAGTCCAGCTACGCTCTGTCTACACGATGCAAAAATACTCTGATTCTGTCATTGGTTCCTTGAGCAACCAAAGTCCTGTCCCGCCCTGAGCGCAGCCTGCCGCTGTCCATGGTTCTGATCGCGGAGGCAGCCCAGCTTCCTGTCAGGAAGGAATCTGGTTTCAGAAATCCAAGATTTAGCTCATGGTGCCTCTTTGTTCTGAAGCCGCGGCCCTGTGGGAACAACAGATTCTCCACGGATCCTTTCATCCCCCAGCTAGCCCTGCACAGCAGACCGCCTCTCAGGCTCGGCCAGAGGTTTGGACGCCTAGAGGAATTGCTCCTGCTCTCTCGGACTGTATTTCCTGCCTCTCAGCTACTCACTCTAAGCACCCACTCTGACACACACACACACTGAAACACCTACAATGAGGCAACCTGTAACCCTCACCAACAGTGAGTTCTCATCCCAGTCAGGAGAGAGAGCAACTCAGCACAAGGCTAAAGAGGCAGCTTTGACAACACAGGGGAAGGCTTCCTCTCATATCCAAGCACACCTTGTGTTTCCTTCCTTTGCCAAGTGTTTGGAAGGAGCACATAATCCTGGCAGGCTTGGGGAGAGCCCGCAACTCTGAGAAGACAGCTGGTCAGAGGACTTAATTTGGGGATCATCATGAGTCAGAAAACCCCTCCAGCCCCACACCCTTACTAAAGAGTCTGGTACTACTGGGGTTACTGGGGGGAGGGGGATCAAGGCAGGATCCCAGGAGGATTTCCATCCTTGAAAGAAAAATAATTTTTGAATGAAATTGGTTCAGAAAACAATGGGTGAAATTTTTGCTTCACTGATGAACTTTTTAGGACTTTTACCAGGCTGATCATCATTTTTCCCCCTGTGATGTAGTTGGTAAAATTTTATGCAACATGAATGTATGAATTCTAGAACATTCTTGCTAGAGTCCCAAATTTGATTCTGCCACTAGCTGTGTTGCCTTCAGCAAGCGCCTTATCTATCTGCAGCACTGCTCCCTCATCTGCAGAATGGGGGCAATGGTAGGACACACAACATAGGGCTGTTAGGAAAACTCCATTAATTAATAGGTGAGTGAGCTCATACAAGAGTGCCTGGCATGGAGGAGGCCCTGAAAAGAGCTACCTCACATCATGTTAGCAAAATGCTGACATTTGTGAAACTCAGTCTCAGAAATTCTGAGTCAAAACAGCACCTCTAGGAAGTCCCCTTCAAATGTGTGTCTGGATCAGGCTTTGGCAGGAGGAAGTGCTTAGCTTGCACCTGTCAGAATGAAAGCAAGGAATTAACATCACTGAAAGAAGCACCTCCCCTTCCCGTTGCCCTGACTCCTGCTTGTCCAAGACTCTCCATTCCCTGCCCCTCTCCAGGACTGTTTCTCCCTCTTCCAAGTGGGTATACTAAGTCTTGCTTAGCTCAGGGAGGAGGGAGGCTGTAATGAGAATCTCACTGGAGAGATACTAGAGGAGCAGTGATGTTCTCTTTCTCCTGGCCCCTGCTGCTAGGGGTTTTAGTCAACTCTGGAGCTCAAGCCACCAATCCAAGTCCAAGTTCTGAGCTAAGGCCCCAACCCTGCTCTCTTCCCTGCCTTCCTGCAGTGAAAGCAAAATTGGAGTCATGGCTCTAGACCATGGGCTCAATGGTCCCCCCAGGAGACAGGGATCTGTTATGGTATTTGTCTGAATGCCCCTCCCAAAGCCTCATGCAGTCATGTGGGATGGGGTTTTTGGAGCCAACTCAATCTAGACTTTGTGATTGGTTCGTTCTCTAGCACTGGGATGGGGGAGTGTGAGTGCAATGCCTATCCTCAGGTGAGTACCCTGCATACAATATGAGGGAGGAAAGGAGGCTTACTCTTCTCTTTTTGCTCTTGTTGCTTTTGCTGTCTTCCACAGCCATGAACTTCTAACCCTCTGCTCTATGCCACCTACCTTGGAGCCAGCAGATTATGGGATGAAACCTCCACAAACTGTGAGCTAAATAACCTCTCCTTCCTTAATTTTGAGCATTAGGTATTCTGTCTCAGCAAACAGAGAAAAGTAACTAAGACATGATCCAGAGCCCAAATTGGTGAACTCATGAGGATGTGAGACTAAGAGGCTGAACCAGAAGGGGCAGTTTAGGTGTATGTCCAGTGGAGTAGTTCTTACAATCCCTCCTGCCCACCTGACCACTCTCTGGTCTCCAACTTTCAGCTCCATCCAATATCAAGCCTTATATGCCTTTCTATGAAATCTCCAAAGATCACAGGCAGCCCATGTGCCACATGACAGGACTGTTCTAACAGTTGGGCACAATATTTGCCCTGAAGTCCTTTTAAAATGCAAATACTCCAGGAAGAGCAATCCATCCAGTCCCTAACACTTGAGTCTGAATTAGTATTATAGAGGTTTTCTGCATGATAACAGGTGCTCTGTGCAGCCTGAGAGCTAAGTACCAGTGACTGGTAAAGCTGACCAGAGGAAGGCAGTGTGTAAAGTAGCCTCTTGTTGCTAGGTAACATCTCTGAGCCTGGGCTTCCTCACCTATAAAATTGGCCTTATGAAATTGGTCTTATGGAATCACCTTATAGGGTACAATCTAGTAAAAATTCCTGGCACATAATGGCACTTGTACCTTTTGTTGTCATCTCACCTTCCTGCTCAGAGAGAAGCTACGCAAAGGTGACAAGGAGGAGGACTGAGGCAAGCATCAGCTCATGTGCTGGAGAACTTACTTCATCAAGCCAGGCCTGGTTGTTTCAGGCAGGAGGAGGAAGAGGTGGGGTACAGAGGGGCTTTCCAGGTGCTGACCCTGAGCCCCCACCTCAGGTATCTGGGGGTAGGCAGTGCACTAGGTCCACCCAAACCTCCAGGCAGCCTGTCCTCCCTTTCCCCTTCCAGTCTTCCACCAAGCAACACTTCCCTCTCCCTATCCTGTGGTACTGCATGCAGCAGGGCAAGCAGGCATGGGCCGGGAAGGGCCTACAGGATGCACGGGCAGCCATGGCCTCGGTCCCTGGGGGAGAGCAGCAAGACAGCAGCACAGGCTTCCAAATAGGGACATGTGGGGAACACAAGCAGCCGGGACCAGAGCAAGGATGAGCAGCCATCAGGGCAGGAGGGGCTGAGTGGCATGGAGTCACTTAGCTGGCTGTGTCCTCCCCGGCACCCTTGAGCTGAGCCTCTCGGTGTCCCTCATGAGGAAGGAATTTGACTCCTGCATGCCAGGGCTGCTGCTCCTGTCTATGAGCTTCTTCAGCCAGCCCTCAAGAGCACGGTCCAAGAAGAGTGGTAGATCTGGGATCACTCAGGTGCCTCTGAATTTGGATGAAGACAAAGGACATCTTCAGTGTTGTGGAACTCTCCTTGATACAGCATTTTCTTCCATTAAGAAGGTAAGTCAGGGAATGCCTGGAGGGTCAGAAATATCCAAGAGTTCATCACTAAGAAGAATCACAGATACTGTCATAGCCTGGGACAGGAATTTCCAATCTGTGACACACTCACATGGCAGGTAGACACTTTACAGTCTGGCTACTGGAAAACATTAATGAAAGCATCACATGGGGGATGAGGGTGTGGCTCAGTAGTAAAGTGCTTGCTTGCCTCATGTGTATGAAACCCCAGACCTCATCCCCGGCACTGCAAAATAAAGGGAAAAAAGGAAATCACACAGGTTACCACACCACAAATTTGTGTTTCAAAATATTCAATAAAATGCTTTCTTTGGAAACTTGTGCACTTGTTTTATGCATCTAAAACAATCATTCAGAGGAGTACACTGTTTCACCAGGCTGCAAAAGGGATCTTTTGTAAACACACACAAAAAGGTTTGAGAATCTATGCCCTGGAACCAGGAGCCTCTCTGATCTATGAAGGCAGCTTGCTACTTGACCTCAGGAATGTCGTGCCTCTGTGCCTGGGGTGATCATCCCTCTGACACCTCACGCAGGAGGGATAAGTGTGGCAAACTCTCAGCACCCGTCTGCATACAGTGAGTGCCCATAGCTGGGTACTGCTCCTCCGCCATCCGAGGCACAGAGAGCTTCCCCAGCCCACCTGCTGCAGGTTGAACTCCTCTGGAGAAACAGGGCCTACAGGAGGCATCCACTAAGAGATCCAGGGCAAGGAACTGGCTCGTATGATTGTGGGGCTAGCGAGGCAAGTCTGAAATGTGCACCCCAGGCTGTCAGAACTCTCCAGCCGAAGCCTCAGTCCACAGGTGGAATTTCTTCCCAAGGAAGACTCAGCTGCGCCCTTAGGGTCTTTTGTCCAATTGCTCAGGCCCATCCATAGTATCCATATTATCGCAGGTGATCTCCCTTGTTGAAGGTCAATTGACAACAGATGTTACCGTCACTCTTCAGATCCACAGGTTCTTCATCTGCAGATTCAACCAATAGTGGGTAGAAAATATTCCAAAAATGTGTCTATAATAATCATGTATAGACATCTGTGGGTCATTGCTCCCTAACCGACAGAGTATAACTATTTGTATGGCATTTACATTATATTAGGTACTACAAGTCATCTAGAGATGCCGTAAAGTATACCGAAGGATGTGTGGAGGTTACCTGCAAACACCGAGCCATTTTCTCTAAGAGACTTGAGCACCAGCGGATTTCGGTATCCACAGCGGTCCTGGAGCAAAAGCATTGTGAACACGGAGGGACAAAGGCAATCACAGCTACTGCCTCAGCAGCTCCTAGGTGACCATTTGACTGACTAACTGGGGACTGCGGCTGGGCCAAGGTGACACCCCAGACTGACCGTCACCCTATCCAGGGAGAGGCTAGTGGGCTTCATGAGCCGCGGTTCACATGGGGGACGGGGCTAATGTGAAGCCCCCAGTCATCACCCCCAATGCTCCAGGAGCCTGCTCTACCTCTCCCAGAGCCTTGCCCTCACCTCCCTCCTGCGGGACGCCAGGCCTCTCCAGTGTGCCCACAGGAGAATGACGTGGTTGTCTGGTTGCAAAGAGACAAAATAGAGGCACATGGTTATGAGAAGTTGCTGTGGACACAGGGAGGAACCGACAGGATTTCCTGATGACCCAGACTCCCCTGGGAATCCAGAGTGAGCAAGAACCTGCGGGACCCCCACGTAGTGGGGCAGGGGGCGAGGAGGACAAGGCCCCTGTGAAATGCACACCAGGTGCAGCATTCACCCAGACAGCCAGAGCACTTGGGCCAGCGGTTGGGGTCCTGGGCCACAATCCAGTCATTCATTCACTCATTGCTGAGAATGGAACCAGGGCCTCCCCCAGTAATCTCGATTCTACTTGCTCAGTGGGATCTTCCCCATCACTTCAAGAAGCAAGTGCACTTTAAACCCCACTGCCCCACTTGCGGAGAGGCTGCTGGGCCGCTGAGGACAGCGCCACCGCCTTGTACCCGCGGTCCAGCGCTCTGCACACTGGGGCGAGGGCTCCTTCTGGTCCGCGAGGTCCCAGGGCGCACAGCCCAGGTCGCTTCCTGTGTGGCGCGCCCCCTCGTGGCTTTATGCCGCCATTGCTGCTCAGTCTTTTCCTGCCCAAGTTCACCAGTCGGTCAACCTGCAGCTTACTGGAGGGGTAGATTCCGTCTGGAAAGAAGAGAGAGCAAAGGCTCCTGGAGAAAAGGAGTAGTCTGACCTGGTTTTAGAAACCAGAGGATGAAGAAAGGAAGGGACGTCTGGGCCTCAGAAAGCAAAGGCGCGGGGATTAAGGAGAGAGGTCATGCACCCTGCAGGCTGGTGAGTACCAGGGAGGCCTAGGGAGGAGGAGGAGGGGGAGGGGGAGGAGGAGGAGGGGGAGGGGGAGGGGGAGGAGGAGGAGGAGGAGAATTGCTTCCAGTTGGTAGAGATGAAGGAGGAGCAGGAGAGTCTGTGGACCACGCTGAATGGGGACGAGCTATTATCAAATCATGGACCAGTCGTTGTCCTCCTTTATACGGAATCTGGAGTCAGATCCTCTAAAGAAAGTGGGGAATCTATTCGAAAGGACTCTCACCACGTCCTTATGTGACTCATAAAGTGGCCTCGGGCAGAAAAATAGCCAGCTCAGGGCCGTTAAGTAGTACAAGTGAAATCTGAACTGAGTTCCACGTGACACCTTCATGGGCTTTTTGCTGTGTAACACAGGGGTCTAAACGTTCACAAACACATTTGCTGATGTGTCCAGGCTGGGATTGAACTTGCGGGCCTCCCGCCTCAGCCTCCCAGAGTGCTAGGATTACAAGTGCACACTACCATGCCTGGCAGTGTCCTCTTCTTACAAGGACCGCAGTCATGGTGGATCAGAGCGCATGCGCAACCTCGTGCTATCCTAATTCTTTTTCCTTCTCAGGTCCTGGGGCTTAGGACTTCAGCATGTGAATTTTGGGAAGGAGACACAACTGAGCCCATTACACAGATGGAAGATGCTCTGTGTTTTAAAAGAAGTCTCTCCTGCAGCCTGTTACAAGGAGCATCCTAGCGCGTTTAAAAGAAAATTGGATTCTTCTTCACAGGTTCACTAATGGCACTAATGAGAATTGTCTGCAGTCAGATACTAGGAGCAAAAAGTCACCTTTCTGTTGCCCCTGACTTGGTGCCAACTTTGTGCTTGACACGTGCCAGGCCCTGGCTGTGGAAGGGGCAGACTCCCCACTTCCCAGGGCCTACCATCTTAGAAGGAGAAGAGCGCATGCTGAGGTTAGGATAGAAAACACAGAGGCAGGAAAAAGCATGCATGAGCCTTGGGAGCAGATCACACCACAACAATCACCGGCCCAGGCACCCTGGGCAAGGGACTGCCCAGTTTTACCATCTGGACATGAGGCAGATGGTGCTGCAGCAGCCACACAAAGGGGCTGCCTTCCAACTGCTGGTGCCTGTGTCTCTGAGCTCGAGGGACACAAAGGGAAGGGTGGCCACAAGAGTCCAGCCTGAAGGAGGCCAGAGCAGCACTGGGATCTACCACACAGGGGGATTACCCTTTACCAGCACCCACCTTTGTCTTTCAAGAGGGGTGCTCCAAGACACACGCCACACACTTACCCCTGCCCTCAGCTCCAGGTGACAATGTTCAGGCAAGGCTGAGCCCCAGGCAGTTCTGAGAGGGGTGCAGCCAGGCAGTTTGTTGGCGTGTGAACAGCGGAGCGCACTTGCACCACCCCCGGGCCAGGCGAGCGGGTGGCCTTGCCAGAGACGTAAACACAAGATGGGCGAGGCTGCTGGCGCAGTAACAGCTCGCTGTGTTTGGGTGAGCTGTCTTTCACCTAGGCGGAAGGAGAACACTCTAAAGCAATGATAAAAAGTACAGTGTAGTAAATGCAAGGTCATTTACTATTGAGTATTAGGTACTCTGGGTTATTGCATGTAGCTGCTGACTTTAATGAGATCAGCAGTGTGGAAGGCTGGTTTACACTGGCACACACACACATACACACACACACACACACAAGCGCGCGCGCGCACAGAACCCATTACGAAGAGTGAGCTGTACTAGATATTAGGATAAACATCATGTCACTAGGTGGTAGGAATTTTTCAGCTCCATCATAAACCTATGGGATCATGGCCAGCAACTGTGTGGTCCGTCACTGACGGAAATGTCACAGTGCAACACAGCCTGCTCTTGGGCTTGGACTTGTGCCCTTGGCCTGGCTCAACTTCCTTGTCAGGAAGGTGCACTAGCCCACAATACAGGCTTAAAAACTTTTTGCAGTTTTGTGGCTGGTGAAGGGAATATTGAAAGTATAACATTTTACCCCCAAAGCTGCTTCTCTGCCCTCTCATCCTCCCAAGTGTGCTGAGTCCCTCTCTGGTCTCTCTCCTTCAGATTCTCTGAGTACCTTCAGGGCCCCTCCTGCCTTTAGACCCAAGAGGAATCCAGCCCTTGTGAGTGGAATTTCAGGCAGGAGAAATGGCTGGCTTTGTTCCAGAGTTGGGACCCTGTCACCATCTCAGCGTCCTGGCCCTGGCCCTACCCCTGTTCCAGAAGCCCTAGTGGTGAGCACTGTTGCAGTCTGCATCCTTAGGCCCACAAGGCCAGGCCCTGTCTTTTCCACACAGTGTTTTTATCTAGCAGTTCAAATGCACTCCCTACTCTTACCTAGACCTCACCCGCACCCCTAGAACCCTCAGGAGACTCCCCACAGTCTGAGTTCCCTCCCTCTGCCCTTCCAAGGCAAGATGAGCTCTCAGGGGCATTGTGGGTTTGCAAAGCTTTAGAGGAGGGGGAGAGGGTGAAGCTTCAGCAAGGGGGTGGACCATAGATGGTGGCCTTCAGGCACTGGTGGTGGGACAGAATTTGGCATTCAAGTGTAGAGGGGACAGTGTTCTGCCCTGTTCAGGGTGGCAGGGCAGGAATCCACACACGTGCTCTCAGAGGGGCCCATAAGACACCTCTCTCTCCTGTGTTCCCCAGATCGAATCCCAGTACAGTTTCAGTTCCTCACAATGAATGCTCTCAGTGAGTGGTGGGTCTCAGAGTGCGAGAGGGATGGAGGCGAAAGAAAATAAGGCAAACCTCTCTCCCGGCTCCCCATTCTAGTTTCGCTTGGGGTTTGAGAGAAGCAGCAGAGACAGAAACCCCTCTCAGCCTCTCTGAGCTCCAGCTTATGTGTGTGTATTGGGGGGGTGCTGAGCCCTCATCACAGGGCCCCCAGGGTTCCCTGTGTGTCCTCCCCCAGCCAGCAAGCTCTTGGCTGCAAGCGCCAGAGAGCCCAGCCGGCCCCAGCCAGCCCCCTGCCCACCCTAGGCCCTGCTTAGAGGACAGGGCTGAACTGATTCTGTCAGGAAGGGTTAGTCTTGTCTCTGGGCTGGCTGGATGTAAGGGGAAGAGACAAATGCATTCGGACAGCCTGGATCCGGAACGCGATCTGTCAAACGTGCTGGCTTCCTCTCCCAGAAGGTCTCACAAGCTCCCTCCATCCCATCTAAGAAGGCTGGTGTAGCTGGGGCATGAGGCTCCAGGCAGGAGATAGGAGAAGCCTGTCTGCAAGTTCAGGGCCCTTGGGGGCAGGGTGTCTGGACCTGTGGTCTTCAGGCCCTTGCAGACAGGCAAGCAGCTGGACAGCACCTTCTGCTCAGACACCTGACTCCAGAATAACTCCCTTTCAGGGTCCTGCTGGCCCCGCTGTAGCTTGTGGCCAGGCTTTGGCCCTGATGATCAGCAGATGAAGGGGGAGGCTAAACACAGGGTGAACATAGCAGACCCCGTGCATTTCAGGCTCCTGCTTGTGTTCACACTTTCTGCACAGATGAGGTGTTGGCACTGTGGATGGAGTAGCAAGGACAAAACTCACCAGCCTCCAAGACCCTCTGCAAGGTGACCCTGAACTGGGAAGCCCCGGAGCCCTGCCTCACCCAGCCCTGAGCCTACAGGCACCACACGGTGGGCGCTCCCTAATCCCCCATTTCTCACCCACTTCTCCCTCCACTGCTTCCAGCATGAACCGGAACCTTCACTGAGGTGATGGAATCTCACTAATGAGGATTTCCAGGCACCAGGGCATCTTGGGGATGCAAAAGAATCTGAGGATCCCCCACAGCACGAGGCAAAGCAGATTTCTCATCAATTAGTTCAGCTGGTTGAAGACAACAGCCATGAACGTGGTGGCCACAGGGTCTGCATAGCGCAGGCAGGTTAACGAATGACAGTTAGACTAATACTCCTGGCCCAGAGCTCAGCTTTTAATTACTTGTGTGATTTTAGGCAAGTGATAGAGTCTCCCTGATGCTCATCGGCCATGAATTCATCAGTTATGCCTGAAAGATGATTTGGGAGCCGCTGTTCCCAACTTCCCTCACTCTGCCTGCTACGTGCTCATTGAATGCCCAGCTTCTCCGCTCTTGGTTCTCGGTGGCTTTAATCAAGAATATATTTGTAATATGTTTACAATTGAACCAAAACTTTTTTTTTTCCCTTTGGTGCTGAGGGGCCGAGGGTTGAACCTGTGGCCACACATACACTGGGCAAGTGATTTTCCACGGAGCTACACTAACTTTCCAAGTTCTTGGAATGCAGTGAACAAGACAGACCAAAAACACCTCATTTGAGTTGATGAGCCCTGAATCACTTTTTTTTCTATTCCTATAGCCCTCGCAGATGTCAAATCCCATCCTGAACTCACCATTTATGGTTACCTGTCAGGGCAACAATTTGTAGAAGTTCGTATCTGATACATGACGCAGCCTGCCCTGCAGGAAGCCTCCTAACCCTTAAGAGAACTACTGCGATGGGGGTCCAGATAGCCATCCGCCAGTGACTGGTGCCACAGCTAGGCCTCAGCTCTGCAGATAGGACCTGCCATTGCCTGGACGCCTGTTTGTCAGGCTGTGGGCACTAGACAACCATGGCCTTCCACAGCTTTTGGAAGGCTATGCTTCCTCTAGAGCAGACCAGGGTTTGGCTCACAGGATGCTACAGGCTAGGAGGGGCGCTGCTCCATCCCAAGCACTTACTGGTGACATTGATATAAACAACTCGTAGGGCTGCTTCCCCCATGAAAACTGCCTAGGTTTAGACTCAAGACCCTTTACCCACTTTCTGTCCCACTACACAGGATGGGAGCTGCAGAAAAAGCCTTCTAAACAACTGGGGGACAAGGCACAGAGAATTACAAGGCCCCAGTTCCTATTGCCTGACTGCCAAGTTTGATCTCCGTGTGAGCCCTTCCTACCCAATGTACCCTGGCCTCCTTCATTTCATATCAAGTCAGATAAATCCCACCAAATCAGACTGGCAAGAAAAAGGCAGGCCCCATCTTTCCACAGGCTGGACACCACATGTGGGGTGCTCTGAGGGGAGCCTGCTGCATGCGACTCCCAGGCTTCCCTGCTGGGCCTCAGAACACCCTACCCACCCACAACCCATCAGAGAGGAAACCCCCGAGGCAGCTGGAGCTTTGAGGGTGCATCAGGGGGCTGCTTCCCTCTGGTGGGGAGGGTGCCCAGGGTTGCTGACCAGAGGATTCAGCCAGTCGTGGAGTCTGCCCACCTCTGCCATCTGGGGAGTTCTGTTTCCCTAAGGCCGGCTGGCTCCTCAGAGGGGAGTTCCAGTAGCTGTTTCCTTATGGAACCAAATACGTGTACTGTGCCTCCTATTAAAACTCGAAGGCTGTCTGAGGTATACCTTCCCCTTCACTTAGCGCTGAGGTGTAATTAATACATAAATTAAGCTCCTGCAGACTCACAAATGCCCAGGAAAAATATAATTAGTCTGCTCATATGACTCCATCTGTCAGTTCTGGGTTCAACACTGTGCAGCAATTCCTGAGGGCTTTGGTGGCCTGCTGGTCAGGCTGGCACTGCTTCTGCCCTGCTCCGAGAAGCCTCCCTAGCATCTCCTGCAGGGAACCCAGGGCTCTGGTGGGAAAAGTGCTGCAGGCTGAGAGCCGAGAACCTGGGTACCTGCTACGTGGCCCTGAGAGATAGTGGGGTGAGGGCAGCCCCAGGGAGCTTGCCTGTGTGTCTTTCAGCTGGGCCTTCATCTAGGCAGAGAGCTTGAAGGGAGAAGAGGAGGTCCCCGAACCCTGAGCTGGCTCTAGGATCTGCCATCTATAAGGAAAGAAGGGACAGAAGCTAGAGAGAGCTGGTGGAGGAGCCAGGGAGCGGCTCTGAGACAGGTGGGAGGCACAAGGCCCACAGCCCACACACACTTTCCTAACCCTGCCGCGGGGTTGGCGGCGGCAGCGTGTCAGCATTCTGGGAAAGGGACTAGCAAACGGTTTTTCTTCCCTTCTGAAAAATTTAATGATAGTACAAAATTAATACATTTTTTAAAACATTGAGTTAAGGCACAGGAGTCTAAAATCAAAAAATTTCCCAAATACTGCAGCTCACTCAGCCCCACCCCAGGGTGACCATTATTGGGAATTCAGTGTCTGTCCTCTACGGTGTGTGGATATTTGGTCCGATCCCTCTCAAAGGCGGCTGTGCTGTGCGTGTGGCTAACAGCTTCGGAGCTCACTCACGGTTCCCGGTCCCCACGCCGTGCACAGCCTTCCGTGTCTGACACACAGCTCAATCTTA
This sequence comes from Hydrochoerus hydrochaeris, assembly GCA_004027455.1. Taxonomy (NCBI): domain Eukaryota; kingdom Metazoa; phylum Chordata; class Mammalia; order Rodentia; family Hydrochaeridae; genus Hydrochoerus; species Hydrochoerus hydrochaeris. The sequence goes on from PVLA01002471.1 coordinate 107,545, forward strand.
CACCTTTTCATAAATGTACACTACTCCAGCACACAAAATGATTCATATACGTTTTATTTATATTTAGTACGTAATCCATGTCATTTCCTATTGATGGATATTTGAGTTACGTGTAACATTTTACCCTTCTAAGCAGTGCTGGGGAGATATTTAGAGTTGTTATTATTTTTCTTATTTTGAAAGCTACAAATGAAACATGATCTAAGAAGATACAGTTACTTTCCTGGAGAGTTATACAGCCTGGAAGAGGCAAAACCTTCCCTGGATTCACCTGTCCTGACCCCACCTCTAAGAGGTCTTCAGTTCCTAAGCCTGGACAGATGGGGACTCAGGGAAAGACATGCTGCGGGAGGGAGGAGGATGGGGTGGAGATAACTGGGGACAAGGAGAGGGAAGAGACAGGGGCGGGCAGGCAGGGGCTAAGTAGAAGGAGATGAGAAGCTATTAGGATGGGAAGAGGAGAAAACCTGAAGAAAAGAGAGGCAAAGAAAATCAAGAAAGCCAGAGCAAAGTGGTGAAAGAGACAGCAAGCAGTTATCCCAAGGTTAAAATGTTCCTCACTGGGCAAGGTAGCACGTGTATATAATTAGATCTACTTGATCCTGAGACAGGATCTCCAGTTCCATTCCAGCCTGGTAATTTAGTGAGACCTCCATCTCAATCAATCAATCAATAAAAATAAGGTCCTAAAAGTCACATTTGTTAAAGTAGTACCCTGCAACCTTGTACCTAATTATGCAGCACACTCCCCACGGCAATCCCAGATCTACAGCTTCCCTGGGGCTGGACCCTACCCAGAGTCCTAAGGGCCCTACTCACCCTGTGGAGGGTCTCCTGTCTTCAACTCCTGTTCTTGCCCCAAGCCACCAGAGGGCTCCTTCTCTGACCCCTCACAGAAATATCTTCCCAAAGACAGGCTAGCATCTCTAGGTAAACAATAAAAACATCTAGGCCCTGGAGTTCTGATGAGTGCACACGTGTTAATCAGCTTTCCATCATTGTAACAAAATGCCTGAAACAAGCAGCTTATCAGGAGGAAAAGCTTATTGGAGTTCATAATTTCAGAGATCTCAGTTGATGGTCACTTGACTCCCATTGCTTTGCGGTCAGTGATGAGGAAGCACCTCACCTCACAGCGAGCAAATGTGGTAAAGGAAGCAAAACAAGCAAGCAGGGCTGGGGTCCCAACATTCCCTTCAAGGACACACTACCAATAGCAGAACTTCCTTCTACTCGTCCCCACCTCCTAAATATTCCACTGCAGCCCAGCAGTGTCACATGCTGGGACAAAGCCTTCAACACATGGTCTGTGGGGTACACTCCAGCTCCCACACTTCACTATACACAGGGTCAAAATATGAAGGGTACCAACCCAGGAAATGTAAACATTCTGTTTTAAGGTCAAAAAGTCCCTGGGTTCAATGCACATAAAGAAAGGAAGGAAGGAAGGAAGGAAGGAAGGAAGGAAGGAAGGAAGGAAGGAAGGAAGGAAGGAAGGGAGAGAGGGAAGGAAAGAAGGAAAGAAAGAAGAAGAAACAAAGAGAAATAAGTACTTTCAAAGGTAATGTTGCAGTTTTGCTTGTTGGTGGTGCCTCTCTTTGTTACTTTTCTTGTTGCTGAGACAAAATATCCAACACCCAAAGTTAAAGGAAGACAGGTTTATTTGGTTCGCAGTTTGTAGAGGTTTCAGTCCACGGTTGGCTGGTTCCAAGGCAGGGTGGCATGACAGAGGAGCATCATAGCAGAGAAGCAGTCCACAGCAACCAGGCAAGGAAAGAACACTGGCCCTCTTTTTGTCCCTATATTTTAAGGAGCTACCCATCCTAGGGTAGGGTGGCACTCACACGCCCTAGTCCTGTTCAGAACTATGACAAACCAATCAGCGGACTGATTTAGTCCTCACACATCCTTGATCCAGCACCACACTGTCTAGATCCAGCCTCCTCTGAAAAGCAGTCGTTATGACTACATGAGGCTTTGGGAAGACGTCTACACGCAAGCCACACAGTAACCATAACAATGTTCTCTTCAACGCTTGTCTGTCATGCTGCTCTGCCTTGGAGCCAGCCAATTATGAACTGAAACCTCTACAACTGTGAGCTAAATAAACCTCTCCTCCTTTCACTTTGAATGTCACTTATTTTGTCTCAGCAACGAGACAGATAACTAAGACTGTTAATAATTGCACTGTTCATGAGGGCAAGGTGTCTAAAAATGACAGATCTGATTAGTGAGCCTCTTCCCCTTATAAGGTCTGACAAAGAGCTCCTCCCAGGGACAAGATGTCAGCTGTACCACTCCTCCTCACAGGCATGCTCCTTTCAGCAGCAGCATTGGTCTTTGATGAGTCTGCTGACACCTTTCCAAATGTTTGTCCACTCTGGGAGGCTTATTTGGGCAGATCTGGAACATAACATCTATAAGTGTACCCATCTGTACCATTGTTATGGTTTGTGTCTTGATGTCATCCTGAAGCCTCATGCAGTTAGAGGTACAGCTTTTTCAGAGGTGGATGGATCTAGCGTGGATGATACTGGGATTGATATATGGTACAATACTAGGATCAAGGGCACTAGGATTAAGGACGTGAGTGCTGCCTGCCCTAAGTAGCCTGGATAAAACATAAGGGATAGAAAGAACTGTAATCATGTATTTTTGCTTTGCTACCTTCAACCCACCATGAACTGTTTCTCCTCTGCAATGCCTGTCTGCCATGCCACCCTGCTTTAGGGCCAGTGGGTTATAAACCTCTACAAACTGTGAGCTAATTAACCTTCCCTTTTTAACTTTGGGTATCAGGTATGGTATCTCAGCAAAAAGAGAAAAGTAGCTAAGACAATTGGGTGCCAGGAGGCTGAACAGTAAGTGAGGGCTCCACTGTGCCCTGTCCTTCCTCAAGGACACTTGAGGAAGAACACTGTGATGACCCAGCACCCTCACCAGTAGTGCCAAGTCAGTCTGTACACTACTTTTAATAAACAATCTCTTTCTTATTTTCAGTTTAGAAAACACCATGGCACATACCTATAAATCCCTACACTCCATGGGAAAAATCATAAGTTGAAGCCTAATTATGGTGATTTAGTGACTTAGCATGACCCTGTTTCAAAAATTAAAAATAAAAAGGTCTGGGCATGTAGCTCAATGGAAAGACCCTGGGTTAAATTCCCAGTTTTGCAAAAAAAGAAAAAACAAAAAACAAGCCCCATGAAAAAACCCTTTGAAATAAAAGGTCTAATCTTTTGTTATGGCTTGTATCTACATGTCCCCTCAAAGCCACTGGAGGCTTTTTGAGGTAACTGGATCTAAACTGTGCAAATGTAATTCAAGGGTGTGACACTGGGATTAAGGGTGTGTGGTACTGGTCATCCACTAACTTGTTTAGTGTAGTTCTGGGTGTGAGTAATGGCAAGCCTTACCCCAGATGTGGATGACCATACCCGAGGCTGGCAGGCTAGATGGGATAAAAGCAGAAGGGAGGTTTGCTGTTTGCTGCTTCCTTCTACCTGGCCATAGACTGTTTCTCCTCTGCCATCCCACTCTTCCTTGGAGCCAGTGGATTATGAACCGAAATTTCTACAAACTGTGAGCCAAAATAAAACTTTTCCCTTTACTTGTGTGTGGCACAACAACATCACAGCAATGAGGAAGTAACTAAGACATCTTTCATTCTTCCCAAGTTCAAAGGCACTTACTTACCACTGGTGCAGTGTTAAAATCCTGACGTCTGGAATTGAACTACCTGGTTCAAATGGCAGCTCAGCTATTATTTTACTGCTCAGTAAAATGTATAGGAGGGCATTGGTTTGAACTAGCCTCCTGCACTTGAAGAGAGAGGGAGGAGGGGGAGAGACAGAGACAGAGAGATAACAGCCAAACCCCTAAGCAAGCCAGCATTCACTGGGATTTTGAAGAAGTCCCCTCTGCTTTAACCTTTACAATGAAAGCAGCTTTTGAAACAGTCTGTCCTCTGTTTCTGCTTTTCTCAGCCATTTTCTACCTCAAAGGCCAACCTCATCTGCTCAGCTTGTGGGGAGCATTTTGTCCTATTTTGTAGGACAAGGTGTTGTCAGATTCTAGAATCAAAACAGAAAACCAAATGAAGTGTTTAAATTTGTTGCTATTTTGTTTTGACACAATCCTATAGAATGCACTGCCCAGAACCCAGTGACTTAGGACAACTATAGTCTTGCAATATTTCCTACAGTGTCTGCAGGTTGGGGACCTGGGTGTGGGAGGCTTCTCTAGGCTGTCCTAATGGGGCGACATGAAGAGGTTAGCTGGGGCCATTGTCATCTCAAAGTATAATGGGGATTACAGTGACTATAATTAGAGAGAGAGAGTTTTGTCCTAGAATAAATTACTGTATGGTCATGGCGGTGGTCTAACATGGCGGAAGGCCAAAGCAGGAACGCCTACCACTTCTTGCTTCTTCCTCAGCCCTAATTGCAACTCCCCATTTGTTTGCACACACAGGTTCAATCCCCAGAAAAATCCAATCAGCTTCTCTCACATCACCTATGCCTGCCCTAGGCACCACCCTTGGTCAGAGGTTATATATCCCATACCCCACGTTCCAGTTAGAGAAAACCAGGCTGCATATAGTCATGGGCTTCTCTCCATATCCTCAGAATAAAGGCTACTTTTTAACTTATATTTTCTCTCTTATTGTACCGAAAACCTAACATATATATTGGTCTCTACCTTTATTTCCTGACACATAGGACCTGGGAACCATTGGAATTTCCAAAAATATTTTTCAATATAAAACAAGTCTTTTTTTTTAAAGAAAATAAGAAAACAGTTCATTATTAGCTAAATATGAGTGATATTTGGCCCAAGAACACAGTCAATTCATCCTGGATGACAAATTCCACTATGAAATCATACCCGAGTGTGTTTGGCCAAAGAACAAAGAAACCTATAAATCAATACATTTATCAAACCCCTTGATGGAGCATTAGGTGCACAGCAAAGCAGGAAAATCTACTCTCTAGGGACCAAGTGGTATCTTTTGTTTGTTTATGGAAACAGACTCTTCCTTGTAGTCCAATCTGACCCTGAACTTACTATGTAGCCCAGGCCTGGCTCAAACTCTTGATCGTCCTACCTCAGCCTCCCATGTGCTGGAATTACTGTCACAGGAACCAAGCAGACTTTCAGCTGTTATTCTGTAGCAGTTTTACCTTTGGGGCTCTGCAAAATTGAGCAATAACTTCTGAAAGGTATACTTAATAGTCACAGGAGTGTTAGGTTAACTAGCCAGGTGTGGTGGCATATGCCTGTAATCCTACACTCTGGGAGGCTGAGGCAGTAGGATCACAAGTCAAAGACGAACCTGGGCAATTTAGCAAAACCCCATCTTAAAATAAAAAAATAAAAATGGTGCTGAGAATATAGCTCAGTGGTAGAATGTCCATAGGTTCAATCCCCAGTCCTGAAGTAAATGGCTATTTTTTAATAGGCCTAAAATATCCAAAGAAAATTTTGGGTCTCACTCTGCAACATTTATCTCTCCATAGTCAAGATGATTTACTAAACCAAGGTCAAAGTCAGAAGCATCCTTTTTGGGGGAGGGGGCCAAGCATTGAGGATTGAAACTTGAATCTTTGTACTGAGCTGCATCTCCAATCCTTTCAGTTTTGTTTTGATGTTTAAATTTTAAGAAATGATCTCACTAAATTGCTAAATTGCCCAGGCTAGACTCAAACTTGTGGTCTTCCTGCCTCAGCTTCCCAAACAGCTGGGAATATAGGCACATGTCTTTGAGATGGATGGGGACACTTCAGAATTTCAGCTTTACCAGTTAAGCACCTTTTTGTATGCTAATAAGATGACTGATGACTGATAGCTCTTAGGTAACCACAGGCTGGGGATTGGCTGCTAGGGTAACCAACTATGTGATTGAAGGGTTGTAACTTTCAGCCCCACCACCCACCTCCAGGGAGAAAAGGGTGGATAAAGATTGATTATCAATGTCCAAATATTTAATCAACCATGCCTATGTTATGCAGCATCCATAAAACCCCAAAAGATGGAGTTGAGGGAGCTTTCAGATTTGTGAATAAGGAGTTACCACATGCCAGGAGGACAGGCACTCCAGCTCCAAGGGGACAGATACGCTCACCCTTCAGACCCTTCTGAGCAGCATCCTATCTATCTCTTCATCTGATGTTCATTTGTAATGAAATAAAATATTTCATTAAATATTTAAATATCCTTTGTTAAATCTTTTCATTAAATATTTAAAATATCCTTGGTAATAAATCAGCTATAGTACGTAAATGGTTTTCAAGGGTTCTGAAGTCCCTCTACCAAATGATTAAACCCAAAAAGAGGGTGGTGGGAATCTCTGATTTGTAGCCAAGTGGGACACAAGCTATGAGTAACCTGGGGACTTACTAACTGTGACAGTCATCTGAAATAGAGGCACTCTTGTGAGTCTGAGGTTTTAACTTACAGTACCTGTGCTGAGTAATGTCAGAATTGAATGGAGTTGTAAGATACCCAGATGGTATCTTCTGGAGAATCAGAGAAAAGGTTAGCAAACCACACACATTTGGTGACCTGCACTACTGTGATAGTGTAGAACAGCAAAAGTTATCTTTTTTCTTATAGCTGATATCAAAGTGGAATTTGCTGTAACAACCCTGGCCCATAGACACATAGTTTGGGAAGGAGAAGGATGAAAGGGTGAAGAATAAGGAAACTTTGACTCCTGGTGACCATGTGCCCCACCCCCTGTAAAGGGCAGTAGCTGCACTGTGATCAGTTACTGAAGGTGAAACTTACCAATGGAATTGAGAGATGCCTTCAACTCCTGGGAGCTGGTTCACTGAACACATAAGGGATATGAACAAGCACTTAAAAGACAAAGTTTCAATTCCTTGCTGTCTGTGATAGCTAAAATAAAATTAAAAGAGAGTGCTGGGTCAGACCTTGCTGAGTGACCTTGCTTCTAGACAAAGCTCAGATTTTAGTGATTCTGGCCTTCGGCTCTTAGCCTCAAATCAGTCCCCGCTGAAGAAAATTTACTCAAGGACAACAGAAAGTATGGCTGAAATGGTAGTCACCAAAAAGCTAGTCCACATAGATATAATAGAGTAAAATGCATCTTAAACCATAAGTTTTTTTCTTCCTGTGATAGGCTCCTTCTCCAACTCTCTCATGGTCTAAGTGAAATCCACTCCCCAGTCCCAGCTTAGACGAACGGGCAGAAAAGTAACAGCTCTGTCAGAAAACTGGTTATGCATCAAAAAACCTTGCAGATCCTGGTCCCAGGAGGTCAGGATGTGGTTTCTTATCCACAGAGAGGTAAGAGCTGAGAATGGCCAGGGAATGAAACAACACTAGGAAATGAAACTAGGAATGAAACAACAAACTCCCTTGTCTGTTGTCTCACTGAGTTCTTCCCCTCTCTGACACATCTCAACCAGACAAAGATTGGAGGCCAAATGCCCCTTTATCTCCTTCAGAGCTAGCTTGGAATAAGTTCCTTTCTTTCCACCAAAGATTGTCTCCTGTGTTCTTGGGGAATGACAAGCAATAAGGACATGAGTACTTGGTGATGTGGAAAGAGGAAACTATTGAATTAAGGGAGTCAGTGTGAAGGAGCTGTTTCATTTTGCAGATGGCGAGGAGCCTTCACTAGCACTGACTGTGAGATCAAGTGGTTTGGGACATCTGGGATTGTATGCTACGGAGTTTACAGGCATGCCTGAATCAACACAGGACGCACAGCTCACTGTGGAATAATTTTGGATGGCTGCATGATCCAGGCACTCAGCAAGTCACTCCCAAGGGTATGGCCACTTGGTAGACTGCACAAAAGCCACTATAAAGTCTGAGAGGGGACACTGACCCTCTCCTCCTGTAAATGTCAAGTGGAGCACCCAAAATGAGGCAACTGCTATGCCTCATATACAAGGCAATGTGGGACTGGCTTTATAATAATTGGATATCCACCCACTGAATGTGACGGTGACCTAGGTCATGGCAAATGCTGTGATTAAGGGGGCTCTTTTACAGGTATACCCCATAAAAACTTACTGCTGCAAAACAAAGGACAGTTCAGAAAGGCTTATCACATTTGCTTTCTCAGCTTCCCCTCATTGATTTTATACATGCTAATAAAAACATTAGGTTAGTTACCCACGTATGGTTTAGAACTCAAATGGCACCCAAAGGCCATGTGCTAAAAGCTCTGTTGCCAGCCTATGAGGCTACTGGGAAGTGGCACCGCCTTTAGGAGGTGGGACCTCGCTGGAAGTCATTGTGGACTTATCCTAAAGAGGATATTGGGATCCTGGCTCTTTTCTGGTTCCTGCCTCCCCACTCTACTTCCTCTCTGAAGTGAGAAGTTTTTCTTCACCATAGATTTCCAACCGTGATGGACTGGCTTACCAAAGGCCCAAGAGCAACCAGGCCAAATAACCATGGACCAAAACTGTCACTAGGTAGTGCCTTCTAAAAGGGGCTCACGAAATACATATTGCTGTGTTTTCAGATGCTTGCTGCCTCCTTCTGGAGTTGGGTTCCAGGTTCTTCTCATCTTGAATAAAGTATTGAATGAAACAAGCAAAAAGGGTGGCAAAGTTTATTTGGAAAAGTGAAAGTGAAGAGTAAGAGAGAAACTGACTCTGCAGAGCAAATTTAGATTGTGTAAAAGAAGCAAAATAAAAGTACACCCTGGATGATATAGAGCAGACTATCGTGAGCAAAGCCACAATAGGGAGATCTTCATGGGTCTGTGACCTTTTATACTGTTCAGATCTCAAGGGAACAGTGAGACCTTCTACATTTGAGTCCAGAAAGGCAGTGCTGCTGGAATCCCATGCTCAGACTGAGCTCAGATCTAGGCCATCCTACTGAAAACCTTCTCAGGCTCTCGAAAGAAGTCCACATGCAGGGCTTTGGGAACTGATCTGTGCCCATGTTCCTGGATCTTGTAATTAACAGGTCACACCTGCTTCCCCAGCTAGTTTTGCCATACCCTAGTCTCCTGACTCAAAACTGAGAACTAAAATAAATCTTTTCACTTTTAAATTGTTTATTTCCAGTATTCTGTCACTGTGATTAGCATAATAAGAAAACAGGGAAAGGGGAGAAGCAAGAAATTTTTTCCAAAAAAATGATTTATGTATTTATTATTTTCTTTTTTTTTCTATCTTTATGTTATAGTTTTTAAGGATGAAATGTTTAAAACAATTATTAAGAAAAAGGAAAATAAAACTAATATTGTAGGAAAAAACAAAAAGATGTAAGACTCATCCCAGAAGAGTAGAAATCTTTCAATAATTACTTAAAAATAAAATGAAAAAATGGACATTGATTTAGTTGTAAGTTTTGATACAAAACACCAAATGCTGACAGGTCAAAGTGATCTTCTATTAGTCCTCCAATTTTAAAGGAGTAAGTTTGGTGGTCTTAGTCTGCATTGTCTCATTGTGGAGAAAGTTTAAAAAACAAAAGGAAGACTTTATAATGAAAAACCTGATCAACAACTGCTGAAGGCAATGTCAAGTGTACTAATCAGAGTGAAGACTGGCAAAGGGGCAGGAGTCACTGGGCTCCACCCATGTCGGGAGGCCAAATCCTAAATCCACAGTGAAGGGAAAGAAGCTCCCAGGGTCCCTTGCACTGTGGTCTGACAGACTGTTGGTTAAATCCTGCCTGAGGTTGCAAGTAGTTTTCAAGAACATAAAAAGTAAAGCTTGTGGGGATAATGACAGTTGGAGTAGTACTTAAATAAATTTTATGTAAATTTGAGTGTCTTTTATGTAAATTTTGATGGGAATAGATATTATGTCTGGCTGGAATACTTGTCCTACCTGGCATTACAAAACCAAACCTTGATTAAGTCTGCACAGAGAATACAGTGTGAAAAATAAGGGTCACTCGATTTAGGGTAAACGTTTGCAGGAGTGCTGGTGTGGCTTACCAGTTTTTATAGGAAGTGTTTTCTTCTCTTGTACTTGAAGGTATTCTAGGGGTGAGCATCATATCTAACTGGAGAAGGTTTGCTTTAACCTAGTACTAGAAATTGAGACATATAAATCTTGCCAGCAAGTAATTTGGACACAATAAGTGGGAATCACTATGACTGCCAAGGCCACAGGGTACAGAATAGAAGCTGACATACTGGTGTCCAACAATGAGCTACAGGACAGCCACGTGCATAACGTAGGCTGCAGCTGGGTTCACTGTAAAAGACCGTGAGTGCCTCCCAGAGATGAATGCTGGGCTTTGGGCTAGAGAATTTCCATTCAAGGGACAATTAATTACTGGTTTGCCATTAAACATTAAGTGAGACTATTTCAGTGACTAAAAGACAGAAAATAATCTTGAAACCTATAATTCTCACAGTGTAAAAGAAACATTCTAATGCGCATGGTGATGACCAGAAGATTTCCATGATGAAATGGAAGTCAGCTCCAAAGTGAAAAGACAGCATCCTGTCTGAGAGGCAAAACTTTGACAGAGGAAAGTAAAAATGAGGAAGCTTGATGAGCTTACATACTGCAAGCCAACTTCCCAGCAGTGCTGGGAGAACTGAACGGGGGTAGCAGCCTCTGTGTTTGGGTTTCTCCCAACTCACAGGCTGTGGCAAATGGCTAGACAAATGATTTGGCAGGAGGATAATGCAAACCTGGTTATAAAGGATACCCAGTCAAGGCACAGTCCTGTGGAAATAGCTATGGAAATCTGAATGGTGCAAAGTGGTGAGGATATGTCAGTGTCCATCAGAAAAATCCCCCTCATGGTTCAGAAAGTGATTGGAATCAACAAACAACTTCCTCATGTACTCAACATATGGGTCCATGAAACAGGCGTGAAATGCACAGGTGGACTGAATCTAGTCAGCCTATCTGACTGGCCCCCTCCATAGTACACAATGGCCAGCAAGAGAGACATAGACAGGGCCTGCAGGTGGCTCTGCAGCAGACTCCCTGGTAGAAAGTCCTTGCACAACCCCAGCAAGCCAGACTGGTGCCTAAAGTGCCAAGGGATTACCAAATGGGTCTGGACGGACGTAAGTGTTGAGCCACAGAAGATGCAGTCTTCACGGGCGGGGCGGGGAAACACGGAACAGGAAACACTGCGTGGATTTGAATTGATGGCTGTCATTTCTTCAGACCAAGGAAAACACTGTACAGCCCACAACATCCAACAACAGATGGAGTGATATTCTCCTTATAGTAATAGTTTGATACAAAATTGGAACAGACAATTACAGCTTTGGTTGCACTAAATGACAATATCTCAGGCTGGACCCATTGGTCCCTGGTAGAATACTTGCCCAGCATGCATGAGGCATGGGTTTGATTCCTAACCCTGTAAAAAAACAAATAAAAATAAAACAGAGGAGACAAAGGAGGTGAAGGGCAGACTTACTTGTCTTCATGAGTGTGCGCACACAATGGCGTGAGTCCCCACTAGATTTTCCTGTATTTCTGATGGGCGAAAGATGCTGGTATTCCTGTGCATTTCTTGCCACAGGAAGAACAGCTGAGGTTGTTTTGTCTAGTTTTGTTTTGTTTTGTTTCTGTTTTCTGTCACTTTAATTGGACACCACAAACCAAGTGCTTTAAAAAGAATAGAGGTTTCTTTAGTTCACATGTTCACCCTTGTGACCACCCAATCCTAATTACCTCTCAAAGATGCTGTTTCCAAATACAAATACGATATGACTTTGGGAGTCAAGTTTCCAATACATAAAAGATGGGGAAAATATTCAAACTGCAGCTCTTCCCCACATCACCTCAACATTTTCCCTACCTGATCCAGTGATTGTGGGACCAGGGTTGCAACTAACAGTGCTGTATGCAGGCATGATTCCTAGGCAGGAAATCGCCATTATATTTTTAAACCTTATGCCAGAATTCCTCAGGCTCCAATGGGGTGGTAGTAATTTAACAGCAAATGCAGCTGAATTGGCAGGTGATTAAAATCTCCCACTAGTTTCCCACCTATCCACGCTCTGCCTCTTGGATGGTAGTTGGCTGTGAGCAGGTACTTGCTTTACAACCACTGCTGCCAGCAGTGTAGACCAGCACAGTGACCCAACCTGATGGCCCTCCCAATGGTGAAAAGGCTAGAAATGATGGGAAAGAGAAAGTAATAGATGAGGGTATAGGAAAAACTGATTAGGTTATATGAGGGCAAGAGTTTCAGGAGAGAAAGGGAGAGAGAAAAGGGGGTGGCTCAGAGAGAGAAAAGACAATGTCTCTTAGTTTAGTTTTACTAGGTGCTTTGTGGGTAAAATTGCTGAAACCACTTCTGTTTTTGAAATTCCACTAGAAGCCATGAACCTGAGTGGCCTAGGTCTGGGAGACATTTTCAAATGCTTTGATAATGAACCTGGACTTGGATAATTATTAATCACTGAATGGGATTCCAGTTTTACACCAATAGTTTTGACCTGTGCAAAGGTTTTGCTGAAAGACTAGAGGGTGACCTTTGTGATAGAGTGATATAGTCAGAAATACTAATATTGGTCTCTGCCCTCATTTACTGGCATATAGCTCCTAAAATCTGTGAATCTCCAAATGGGTAAGTGGTTTTTGCTTTGCTAATAAGACGACTGATGGTTGGATGACTGCAGGCTGGGAGCTGGGCTGCTGGCCTTACTTACCTCTTCATCTGGCTGCTCATTCGTGTATCCTTTAAAATGTCCTTGGTAGGGCCCAGGGAGGTAGCTCAGTGGCACAGCACCTGCCTGGCAAGCCGAAGGCCCTGAGTTCCATTCCTGGTACCATAAATAAATAAACAAAACAAAATAAAATAAAATACCCTGTGTAATAAATCACCAATAGGGCAACCCACTTGGGACCTCCTTCTGTCTCTCTTCAGGCAGAAGCTTTCTTTCTCTCAATAAATAAATATATTCTACTCTTCAAAAATAAATAAATAAAAATAAATCAGCAATAGCAAGTAAACTGTTTTCATGGGCGTGTAAGCCATTCTGCTAAATTACCAAACCCAAGAAAGGATAAGTGGAAACTTCTGATTTGTAGCCAAGTGGAACATGAGCTGTGGGTAACCTGGGGACGTGTGCCCAGCATCTGAAGTCGGGGGTGGTCTTGCAAAACTGCACCCTGTCAACGGTGAGGCGAGGATCTGCCCTTTCACTTCCTTCCCTCCCTCTGCTTAGGTCTTGTCTCCCATGGGACCGGGCTGTGAGGGGCGGTGGGGGGAGGGGTAGTCATCACTCACTGACTGGATGTCGCCATGCCCTTCCTCAGCTGCCCCTCCTTGCGGTTAATGCCTTCACGTCTCTCTCCGTGCTGTGGGTTTCCTGGGAGCTGTGTGGCAGCTGAGTTTACTGGCGTAAGCAGCCCCCACCCTGTGCCTTCTCCTGCACCTCCTGCCCCTGCAGTGTACTGCAGATGGCCACAAATGACAGTTCAAACCAGCTTCTTCTGCTGCACCCTGGCGGCCACACACCTCATGCTGCTCTTCTGCCGCCTGCCCCAGCCTCCCTTCTTGCACACACTGGGGCATAGACAGTCCTTCTCAAGCCCCAGTGCAGCTACAGACGGGCTACTGCCCCCGGAGAAGCGGAGACAACTATGGTGTCTCCTGGGCCAACAGTTCACCACCTGCCCTCTCTGTGCCTCCACCTTCTGCTTCCATGGTTCTGAGGAAACTGAGCCAGCTCGTCCTCTTGTTAATGAGCCCTGGAGAAACATGAAGGTCAGCTCCCTTCTGTTTTCCATGTGCCTAGCACTGAGCACCACTCCAACCCTTCCTATTCCTTTCCCCTTGTTGTTGTAATTGTTGTTGATTTCTGTTTGTATATGTCTTTTCTTTTTATCAGTACATATTTGCCACGCATAATGATCACATTCATCAGAGGGAGTTTTTAGTGTGTGTAACATCTCTCAATTCTTTTTCCCATTCCTCTGCTCTCCCTTCAACCCTTCTGTGCCTCCTCATTTACAAAAGCTTTGTTTCCATTCTTTCTCCTCTACTCTCTACTCCTTTCCCTTCCCCTCTGTCCTTCCTTGTTCTCCTTTCCATGTGAATATATTCTTCCTAATTCACAGTATCTATTCTCTGTTTTGCTCCTTATTTACTCATTGAGTTCCTCACATAAGTAAAACAATGCAGCATTTAAATTAGTGCATCTGATTTACTTCACTTAAAATTATGGTCTCAAGGTGCACCCTTTTACCTAAAAATGACTCAAGTATAATCTTCTTGAGGGCAGAGTAGAACTCCATTGTATAGCACTTTTTATCTGTTCATCTGTTGATGGGCATATGGTTTGTTCCCAAGATTTAGCTATTATAAATTGTGCTTCTGGACCGGGGATGTATCTCAACAGCATAAGTGCCTGCCTGGCAAGCACGAGGTTGTGAGTTTGGTCCCCAGTACAAAAAAAAAAAAAAAAAATGTGCTTCTATAAACATGGGTATGCATATATCACTATAGTATGATGTTTTTAATCTTCAAGAAGATACCTAAAAGGAGCACAGAGGAATCAAATGGAACCTCTATTTTTTAATTTTGTGAGGAATCTCCATACTGATTTCTATATATTTTTTCTTTTTTTATTTAGAGAAAAAAAATGAAACAGAAAGAGGATAGAAATAATACAAAATGTCAAAAAAGAAATAAAAACAAAAAACAGTTAGAAATCACTAGCTGACAATACATATTTTCCTCCTAGAAGTAGCTGTTCACGTTACAAAAGTAAAGCATACAAAGTAAACATTTAAATAGTGAGACTGCGATCAGCTCTGTTCATCTATCCAACAAAAATCTTAGTATTATGGTCATCTATCCTACACACTCAAACATACTTGCAGTTATATCCTTTAGAATAATTTCCTTTCCTCTCTTTTTTTTTACAATAACTATAATCAATTCTCGTAAACTGTTTAGAAGTTCTACACATGTATTAGTCTCTACATGCATACCTAGCCTTTCAGTATTAGAGGGAAAAACAAACCAAAACAAGTCAACCATACAAATTCCTAGAGAAACACGAAATGAGAAGGACATATAAAATCTACAGTTGTCACCATGATGTCTCCTGTTATTTTCAATAAAATTGTCTATATTGTCAGGCATAGTATAATTAAACTTACTGGTACATAGCACTATTAATAAAAATCGAACATTGGAGATGTTATAGGACTTCAAAGGCAGTTAATAATCAAACCAGAATGGGTATCCTACTGAATCCTGCCATCCCCAGAGTAGTTGCCTCTACTCCCAGACTTGACACCTCAAGCATACCAGATTCGAATAAAATCAGTCAAGACAAAACAGTGATATAGCCAATCTTCTCTGCCTCATCTCTGCTATGCTATTTTTCTGTCACTGTTGTTTACTTTTCTCCTTCATTCCACTGTCTGCCCCTTTCATTGAGGCCTTTCTGCCATTGTTCCTGGAATCCTGGTGATTTTCTTCTCTCTCTCTAGAATGTCCTTCAGTATTCTTTGCAGGGTTGGATTGGTGGTCACGAACTCCCCCAGTTCCTCTTTGCGGTAGAAATATCTTGTCTCCCCATTAATTCTGACAGACAGTTTTGCAGGGCACATCAATCTGGGTTGGAGGTTATTTTCTTTCAGGGCTTGGAATATTTCACTCCAAGCTCTTCTTGATTTCACAGTTTGCATCAAGAAGTCTGCTATGATTTTGATGAGTTTTCCTTTATAGGTAATCTGATTCTTTTCTCTGACTACTTTTAATATTCCATTCTTGTGATGGATTTCTGGGATCCTGACTATTATAAGTCTGGGTGTAGATCTGTTTTGGTTGTAGCTGGCTGGAGTTCTGTATGCCTCATATAGTTGAACATCACTTCCATTTTCTATGCTTGGGAAGTTTTCCTTAATTATTTCTGTGAATAGCCTTTTTATTTCATTTGTATTTGTCCCTGCTTCTTCATTCACATTTTTTATTCTTAGATTATAAATCCTCTTATCATCTTCTAGCCTTTGTATTGTTACTTCCTGGTTCCTTGTTATTTTTAAGAGATCCTTTCTTTTGTGATCATACATTGCAAACCTATCAAGTTTTAAAAGTCTGCTTTTAGTTTCTTTTAAGAAGTTTTGCCAGCTTTCAATGGAGTTTTTAATTTCCTGATACTCTTTTTGGATCTGTTTCATGTATTCTAGATTTTGTTTATATTCTTCATCAAAGGCTTCTCTCCTTTCTCTGGGTTCCTCCATTCTTCCATTTGTGTCTTCTTGAGGAATATCCAGCATTTCTTTTATTAATCTTCTCATATCTGGCTTCACCTGAGTTAGAATTTCAGATTTAAATTTGTCGATGAGGTCATGGAAGTATTTCTTTATTTCCAATGAGGCTGTGTCTGATACTGCATGTCTGCTACCCTCAATCTCCTCTGTACTCACCCCCCCCCCGGGCTTATTTTCCCCAGGTCAGCAGTTGAAGGCCTTTTGCTGTTTCTCTGTTTTGTTGTGCTTCTGGTTTCCCTCAGACAGGTGAATGGTGGAGGTGTCTGGACCTTTATGTACTGCCTTAAGTCCCCCTGCAGCTTACTGGCTAGGGCAGTGCTGCCCTCCCCTGTCTGCTGTTGATCTGTGAGGTGCACGCAGGGGCTGTGGTGTGGGCCAGCCCCTCCCTTCTCAACCAGTGAGTGACTTCAGCACATTAGACTGTGCCCTGCGGATGTCATAGGTTCGGACAGCCTTGTCCCTGGCTATTGGGTCTCAATCAGGGGTGTGGCCCAGCCCAAGCAGATCTCACTAATCCACTTTGGGCCAGGAGCTGCCAATTGAAGCTGCCTCAGCCGTTGAGTCAAGCCTGACTTGCCCAAATCCAATATGTCATCCTGCTGGTGATCTCACTCTGGGGAATCCAGTTCCCAGCACTCACCAAAGTCCGTGCAGCTCCACTTGCCATCTCCACTCCCCATTGCAGCCCCTCCTCCTGCCAAGGGTCTTGAGTTCAGCAACCCCCTGATCTTGGCAGAGCTGCAATCCAGCTTGATCGTGAGTTGTCAGACTCCAAGACCTGCCCAGCACAGCTACCAGAGCGTGCCCAGCTCCAGCCCTCCATCCACGCTTCTTTTTTTTTTTTTCATACTTTTTCTTTCTTTTTCCTCAGTTTCTTCCTGGGTCGTAAGAATTCCTCTCCTTTCATCTGGTCCTCTCCATGGTGTCAGATTCCAGCATTTAAGTTGTTTTTCTCAGAGAGGCTCTCTATCTTGCTACATCTCAACCAGCCATCTTGGATCTCCACCCTGATTTCTATGTTGACTGCACCAATTTGCCCTCCCACCAACCATGGAAAAGCATTCCTTTCTCCTCACAACCTCTCCAGGATATGTTATTGCTTGAGTTCTTTTTTTTTCTTTTCTTTTCTTTCCTTTTCTTTATTTTTTTCTTTTTCTTTCTTTCTTTTTTCTTTTTTTTTTTTTTTTTTGAGACAGGGTCTCACTATGCAGCTCAGGCTGGCCATGTGCTCACTCTGTAGCCCAGGCTGGTCTCAAGCTTGCAACAATCCTCCAGCCTCAGCCTCTCAAGTGCTGGGATTACAGGCATGTGCCACCATGCCCAGTTTGAGTTCTTGACAAAAACCATTCTTTCTAGAGAGAAATGGAATCTCAGTGTTGTTTTAATTTGCATTTCTTGAATGACTAGTGACATGGAACATTTTTTCATATATTTATTTGCTATTTGTACTTCTTCATCTGAGAAGTGTCTATTCATTTCTCCATACTGATTTCCACAGTGGCTGCACCAGTCTACACTCCCACTGACAGTGGAGAAGAGTTCCTTTTTCCCCACAGCCCTGGTGTCTATTCATTTCTGATGCCCATTTTTGGATTGAGCCTTTAAATCAGAGGGACTCTGATTCTTTTTTTGGAATTCCTTATATTTTCATTTCTTCTTTTTCTATGGGATGTCACTTCACTCTGTTGATGGTTTCTTTTGTTGTGCAAAAGCTTTTTAGTTTGATATGATCCCAGTTGTTTATTTGTAGTATTTCCTTACAATTGTGGTTTTGTTGTGTCTTCAAGAGTTTTACCTATTCTGTGAAGGTGTTTGACCCCTTTGTCAAAGGTAAGGTAGCTGAGTGTTCTTGGAGTTGTTTCTGCATCTTCTGTTTTGCTCCATTGATCCTTGGGTCTGTTTCTTTACCAGTACCATGCTGTTTTTGTCATGGTAGCTCTGTAGCATAACCTCAAATCAGGGATTGTGATGTCCCAATTTGCCCTTGTTGCCCACAATTCCTTTAGCCATTCTAGATCTCTTCTGGTTCCATATGTATTTTAGGATTATTTTTCTCTGGTTCCATAAGGAATGTTATTGGTATTTTGATTGAGATTTCATTAAGTCTGTATAATAGTTTTGGAAGTGTGGCCATTTTTACTATGTTGGTTCTGCCTATCCAAGAACAGGAGATGTCTTTCCATTTTCTGATACCCTCTTTGATCTCCTTTATAAGAGTATCATAGTTTTCAATGTAAAGATCTTTTACTTCCTTCATTAGATTGATTCCTAAGGATTTCATTTTTCTTGATGCTATTGTGAAAGGTTTTGTTTCTCTAATTTCTTTCTCAGCAAATTTGTTATTTGTGCACAGGCGTGCTATTGATTTTATAGCCTGTTATGCTCCAAATTTGGTTAATTCTAGAAGTCTTTTGATTGAGTTTTGGGGGTCTTCTGTGTAGAGTATCATGTCATCTCCAAATAATGATAATTTAACTTCCTCCTTACCTATGTGTATTCCTTTCCTTTCTTTCTCTTGTCTAATTGCTCTGGCTAATGTTTCCAGAACAAAATTGAACAGGGGTGGTAATAATAGACATCCTTATCTTGTTCCTGATTTAGGAGTAAGCACTTTTAATTTTTGACAATTTAGTATGATATTGGCTATTGGTTTGTCACAGATCACTTTTATCTGATTGAGATGAAGACCTTCAATTCCAGTTTTCTTTAGGGTTTTTATCATGCATGGGTGTTGGACTTGTCAAATGTTTTTCTACATCTATTGAGATGACCATGTTATTTTTACCCTTGGTTCTGTTATTGTGGTGTATTATAATTATTGATTTGCATATGCTGAACCATTCCTACATCCCTGGGATAAATTTTATTTACTCATGTTGTATAATTGTTTTGATGATTTGCTACATTCTCCTTGCCAGTTCATTGAAGATTGTTGCGTGTATGTTCACTATGGAGATTGGATTGTAGTTTATTTTGTCTAGTTTGGTGTTTTGTTTTGTTTTGTTTTTTGTTGGATTAGTCTCTGATTTTGGTATCAGAGTAATGCTTGCTTTCAGGGATGAGTTTGGGAGTATTGTTCCCTTTCAATTCCATAATAGAGTTTGAGAAGTAATGGTATTAGATCTTCTCTAAAGTTCTTATAGAATTCAGCAGTGAATCCATTAAGGCTTGGAGTTTTCTTTGTTGGTAGTTTTTTATTGTTTGGGTTTTTGTTTTTGTTTTATCTTGTCTTGTTGAGACAGATTTTTGCTATTCAGTTTAGGCTGGTCTCGAACTCACTATGTAGCTAAGGCTGGGCTCCAACTCTCAGTGATCCTCCTACCTCTGCCTCCCGAGTGCTAGTATTATAGGCATACCCCACCACACTTGGCTGTTACTAGTTTTTTAAATCACATTTTCAATTTCATTGGCTGATATTGGACTATTTAGAATTTTTGTATCTTCTTGATTCAGTTTGGATGATTCGTATGTATCTAAGAATCCGTCCTTGTCTTCTGAATTGTTCATCTTATTGGAGTACAGATTCTCAAAGTAGGTACTGATATTCTTCTGGATTTCTGTAGGATCTGTTGTCCTTTGCCCTTTTCATTCCTAACTGCATGAATTCAGATCTTTCCTTTTTTTTTTTTAATAAAGTTGACTAAAGGTTGTTTATTTTATTTATTCTTTCAAAGAAACTCTTCAATTCATTGATTCTCTGTGTTTTTTTTTTTTAGTCTCCATTGCATTAATTTCTTATCTAATCTTTATAATTTCCTTCCTTGTTTGGGTTCAATTTTCTCTTCTTTCTAGAAGCTTGAGATTCAATGTTAAGTTATTTATTTTGAGGTTATTTATTTTATATTTACTTCCACATTTTTTTTCTGATGCGGAAACTCGCCACTATACAATTCCCTTGTAGGACTACTTTCATTGTACCCCATAAATTCTGATGTGTTTTATTGGTATTAATATTTAATTGCAAAAACTTTCTAGGTTCTTTAATTTTATCTGTGACCCATCAATTTTTCAGGAGAGTATTATTTAATTTCCACATGTTTATGTAGTTTTTGTGATTTCTTTTCCACTTATTTCTAATTTCATTGCAGTAAGATCTGATAGTATGCATGGGATAATTTCAATTCCTTGCACTGATATAAGTATGTTCTAAGAGCTGATTTGTGGTCTATTGTAGAGAGAGTCCCATGTGGGTGGAGCACTCTAAAGATATCTACTAAGTCCATTTGTTCAAAGATTTGGTTCAACTCTGATATTTCATTGTTGATTTTTGTCTAGTTGATCTATTCATGAGAGTGGGGTACTATGGTTCCCCACTACAATTGTATTAGTGCTTATCTGATTTTTCATATTCATTATTGTACATAATTGGGTGAGCTGATATTTGGTGCATATGTATTTATGGTTATTCACTCTTCCTCTTGGACTGTTCCCTTAACAAGTACGTAACAACCTTCTTTGTTGCTTCTTACCAGTCTTGGTTTGAAATCCACTTTGTCTACAGATAGGTTAGCTGCCTCTACTTTTCTCCAAATTCCTGTTGTATAGAGTATTGTTTTCCATCCTTTGTCTTTTGGTCTATGGGTTTCTTTTTGAGTTAAATATTTTTTGTATGCAGCATACTATTAAATCTTGTTTCTCTTTTTTAAGTTTATTTTTTATTATTGATACAAGTTGATAATACACAATGGTAAGATTTTGGTAAAATAGTATATGCATTTAACATACCTTGACCTTTTTCTTTTTTTTCTTTTTTTTTAAAGAAAAAAAAAACAGGAAAAAGGTAGAAATATTACAGAATTTCAAGAAAAGAAGATAAACAGTAAGAAATCACTAGTTGATAAATTACATATTGTTCTTCTAGAAATAGTTATTCAACTTACAAAATTAAAGCACACAAACCTTGTTTCTTGATCCATTCTTCCATTCACATTGATAGTTATAACTGATAGGTATTGAGTTAACCTTGTCATTATATTATTTTCCTATTGCTGGTTCCCTTTCTTTCCCTTCTGTTTAGTCACTTACCTTGCCTGGTGGATGCATTCTGTTGGATTCTTGGAATTTTTTTCTTCATTATCTTTTTCTAGAATATCCTGCAGGATTTTTTGGAGTGCTGGTTTGGTGATCATGAGTTTCTTCTGGTGTTCTTTATCATAGTAGTATCTTATTTCTCTATCAATTTTGAAAGATAATTTTACAGGGTACATTAATATGGGTTGAAGGGGTTTTTTTTGTTTGTTTGTTTATTTGTTGGTTGGTTGGTTGGTTGGTTTTTTTTGTGGGTTTCTTGCAGAGGGCTTTAAATACTTTGCTCCAAACTCTCCTTGACTTAAGTACTTGTGTTAAGAAGTCTACTGTAATTCTGATTAGGTTTTCCTTTAGAAGTGATTTGTTTCTTTTCTCTAGCAGCTTTTAACATTCTATTCTTGTATTGAATTTCTGGAATCTTGACTATTTTATGTCTTAGTGTAGGTTTTTGTTTTCTGATCATGACTATTTGGAGTTCTACATGTCTCATGTATCCATATGTCAAATTCCTTTTCCAAGTTGGAAAGTTTTTAGCTATTGCTTCTGTTAACAAATTTTTTATGTCCTTTGTGCAATCTTCTGATTTTTCATTGATTATAATTAATCTTCTGTTATTTTCTTTACATTATCTAGCAGCTGCTGGATTGATTTGATGTATATGTGTGGTCCCTTGTTATTTTTAAGAAGTGTTTAATTTGGTGATTACCAACTACAATTTTGTCTTCTAGATCTGATATTCCTTCTTTCCATTGGTTGACTCTGTTGTATATAATTTCAATAGAATTTTTTTATTTTATTTAAAAAGAAAAAAAAGCAAAACAGAAAAAGGGGTAGAAACAATACAGAATCTCAGAAAAAAAAGCAGTAAGAAATCACTAGTTGATAAATTACATACTGTCTTCTTAGACCTAGTCGTTAAAGTTACAAAATTAAAGCATACAAAGTGGACATTCAAACAGTGAGACTGCAAAGAAGTTCAATGATCCAGTAACAACTTAGCAACATGGTTTTCAATCCTACACACTTAAACATACATGCAGCCATATCCTCTAGAGCACTTTCTTTTCTTCTTTTTACTTTTTAAGTCCATTATCTGCTTAGTTATATCTTGTTTCAGGTTGCTCAGTACCTTACTGACTTGTTTTGTTTTGTTATATACTTTTAATCACATTATATAATTCTGTTGCCTTGTTTTTGAGTTTCTCTTCATCCATGATCCATGGATCAGCTTTGGTGGAGTTGGGAGATTTTTGGAGGTATTTTGTTACTTTCTTATCTACTTTTTTTTTGAAGGTAGCAAAATACAGCAGAACAAGACAGAACAAACCCATGTGATTGCACTGCAATGAAACTACCACAGAACCTCAGAGCAGGTCACCAGGACACAAGCAATGGGCTCAGTAGTACAGCCCATTTTGTTCACATTAGCTGTTCTTTCAATCAAATAGAGGAAAATGGAAGGAAATATCAAACTTTTAAAAACAGAATATTGAATAAAGCAGTACCATTAATCAAAACTGAACAAAACAGTGATAAAAATATTTGCCTTCAAAGAGATGGTAAAAGGAAATCCCCCTTACTTGCCACACTGTATGCATTCATCCTCCAAAAAGATACTCAGACCACTGGTGCCTACTTGCTAACAGGGTGAGGGGGAGGTAGATCAATGTCTGATTCTTAGCCCATGCACCGGCAGGGCCCTAGCTGCTTACAGGCCAGCCAGCAGGCCACCTTATCTCCCAGCACCCAAAGTTCCATCATGATGCAGAGCTTAGGAGTCGCTGATAGTTCTCACCCTGGTGTGTCAGTGGTTTGCCAGGCCACCAGCTGCTCACCAGGGCGGCAAGTAGGCCACCTATTCTCCAGTGCCCAAAGTTCCAACATGATGCAGAGTTCAGATATCACTGATAGTTCCTGCCCCAGTGCACCGGCGACTTGCCAGGCCCCCAGCTGCTTACCAGGGCGGCCAGTAGGCTGCCTGTTCTCCCAGCACCCAAAGTTCCAACATGATGCAGAGCTTAGGAGTTGCTGATAGTTCTTGCCCTGGTGTGCCAGTGGTTTCAATAGAATTTTTAATAGCCTGAATTTCTATTTGAGTCCATTTTATTTGAATCCAGTTTTCTTTTTTCTATGTTGAATATCTGCGGTGTCTTTTCTAAACTCCTTTATTTTTTAAAAATCTGTATCTACTCTAGATTCACTAACAATTTCCTTCACTGTGGTCATCATCTTTTTAATTACCTGTGTAATTATTTGTTTTATTTTTGTCAAGAGATTTATTCATCTGTTTTATTACTTCTGCTACTACAAAAATTTTAGAAACTTCAGTTGGATGGTTTTTGATTTCTTCCACTTCAGTGACTCCTGGATTTTCCTTGGACAAGTTGAGGGTATTGAGTTGTATCTTGCTTATGTGTTTTCTCCGTTGTTGTTGTTGTTGTTTATTTGTTCTCTGCTTTGAGGCTTGAAAATAGCTTATTGCAAGTAGTTTATTAATAGTATTGTGTCCTGTTAAGGAAATGACTGCTTTTTTTTTTTAACCTTTATTTAAAGAGAAAAAAAAGCATGTAAAGGGTAGAGATAATACAGAATTTCAGAGAAAAGATAAACAATAAGAAATCATTAGTTGATAAATTACATATTGTCCTCTTAGAAATAGTTGTTCAAGTTACAAAATTAAAGCATACAAAGTAGATCGTCAAACAGAGTGTAAATGGCTACGCATATATGAGTTTCTACATATATTTCTATCCTTCTGTATTAGAGGGCAAAACAAAACAAATTCTTATAAAAACATGAAACCAAAGAGTTGTATAAAATGACAGTACAAGGTGATCTACAATGATTGCTGTATTGTTTCTTATTATCTTCAATAGAATTGTGTATATCATCAGGCATAAGTGAATATAGCAGTATAATTGAATATAGCAGTACATAACAATATTAGTAAAAAATAAAACATTGTAGACAATATAAAACTTCAAAGGCAGGTAATAATCAAATCAGAGTGGATATTCTAGTGAATTTTGTCATCTTAAGTGCAGTTGCCTATACTCTCAGACTTGATACTATCAATCATAACAGCTTTGAATAAAATCTATCAATACAAAACAGTGATCTAACAAACCAGATTTGGTTATAATCAGTTATGGTAAAACAGTGTAGGTTTTACAGAGCTTTGTATTGACTTAATAGGAAATCAAGGATGATTGCCAAACTATATCCTGTTATTTTCTGGATTACTGTTTTTACCCTCAAATCTAGTACAGGTAGAATGACTGGAACAGAATATAATACATCTAAGCAGAATAGTGTGAGTAATGTGGTTTTAAATCCTGGTGCACTATTAACAATATATTGTATCAAGGCCATCTATGTTAGAGATTCTAGTTATCCTTCTCTGCCTCATTTCTGCTATGCTATTTTTCTGCCTATCTGTCTACTTTTTTCCTTCATTCTACTGCCTGCCCCACTCATTGAGGCCTTTCTGCCACTATTCCTAAAATCCTGGTATTTTTTTTCTCTCTCTCTAGAATGTCCTTCAGTATTCTCTGTATGGTTGGATTGGTGGTCACAAATTCCCCCAGTTCCTCTTTGTCATGGAAGCATCTTGTTTCTCCATTAATTTCTAGTGACAGTTTTGCAGGGTACATCAATCTGGGCTGGAGGTTAATTTCTTTCAGGACTTGGAAGACTTCACTCCAAGCTCTTCTTGATCTGATGGTCTGTGTGGAGAAGTCAGCCGTGATTCTGATGGGCTTACCTTCATAGGTAATCTGTTTCTTTTCTCTGACAGCTTTTAATATTGTTTTTATATTGAATTTCTGGTATCTTGATTATTATATGTCTGGGTGTAGATCTGTTTTGGTTGTAGGTGGCTGGAGTTCTGTATGCCTCACATAACTGAATGTCATTTTCTTTTCCCATGCTTGGGAAGTTTTCCTTAATTATTTCCATGAATAGCCTTTGTAATTTGCCTGTATGTATTCCTGCTTCTTCGTTCACATTTCTTATTCTTAAATTGTAGATTCTATTATCATCTTCTAGCCTTTGTGTTGTTACTGCCTGTTTCCTTGTTATTTTTAAGAGATCTTTCCTTTCATGATCACACATTGCAAACTTGTCTTCAAGTTTTGATAGTCTATCCTTAGTTTCTTTTAAGGCATTTTGCCAGCTTTCAATGAAATTTTTAATTTCCTGGTAGTCTCTTTGAATCTGCTTCACATATTCTATATTTTCTTTATATTCTTTATCAAATGTTTCTCTCCTTTTTTTGTGTTCCTCCCTTCTACTGTCTGTATCTTCCTGAGAGATGCTCCCTGACAGCATTTCTTTTATTACTCTACTCATATCTTGCTTTACCTGATTTAATATTTCAGCTTTGAGCTCATCTACAAGGTCCCAAAGATATCTTTTAATGTCCATTGAAGCCATGCCTGCTGTTGCATGTTTGCTGCCCTCAGTCTCCCTTGTTTTTCCCTCTCCTGGATCAGGGCTCTCAGGGTTCTGGGCTGGGGGCCTCTTCCTGCCTCTCTCTCCTGTCATGGTCCTGGCTTCCTCCACACAGGTCACATTGCAGGTCCCAGCCCCCTTTCCTGTTGGCAACGACTCCTCTGAAGCACACTTGTGAGGGTCCTCCCTCCTCTTCTGACTGTTCTTATCACTGAGCTGCAAGCAGCGGCTGCCTAAGCCTGCCCCTCCCCACTGGGCCAACCAAACTGCAGAGGCCTTCCCCCGATTAGTGCTTGCTAGGCACAGGGAATCGATTTGGGACGGCTCATTGGGTCCTAGCCAGGGGCACAGCCCAGTCCAAGCAAATCCCACGAATCTGCTTTGGGGAGGGAAGAAGCAACTGAAGTCACTGTTGCCCCCAGTTCAGGCTCCTCCTGCCAGATTCCAACATGTTGCCCATTTAACTGCGCCCTTCCCGTGGGGGGGGGGTGTCCCAATCCCAGCACTGACCGTGGATTAATGAAAGTCCCTTTGCCAGCTCCGCTCTCCATTGGGCTCACCAACCCCTAACTTCAGTGCTGCTCTGCTTCCCATGAGTTGTGGTGGGAACGAGTTTGGGCAGCTCTGCTGGCTGTGGTGGAATCAGGCTGGTGCAAATTCAGTCTGCTGCAAAATTGGGTCGCAGTGAAAACACTGTGTCCAGCTGTTCCACTTGTAGTCCCAATGTATTTGATGAGCTTTTTTATGTTTTAATTTCTTCCTGTGTCAAGAGGATCCATCTTCCTCTGTCTGGGTCTCTCCAGGGTGTTTTATTCTGGCGTATGAGTTGTTTCTCCTGGGAGGCTGTTTTTTGTTGCTCACTGATCAGCCATCTTGTCTTCCTCCAGAATGACTGCTTTCTAGAGATGTCTTCCAACATGGATGACATTTGGTCTTTGAATCCCTCCCAAGATCCTGCCTCTTATGTTTAGTAGCTATGGGATGTTGCAGCCTGTTTGGCCTAGCACCTGTTCTTTGATAGTGGACTGTAATATTGATCCCCAAACATTCTAAGAAGATCAAGGAACATCAATCAATCACAACAATGTCACCTTGCTAAAGTAGTACAGTCTGTGATAACAACAGCATCAAATACAGACCAGAAAATGACAAACTGTGATAACTAGTAACTTGCCCCCTTTACGTAAGGTACAAGATTGATAGTTATATAATGAAGTCCAAAACAAATCAGAAAATTATATGAAGTAAATAGTCACCCAACAGAATGATTTTTACCCTAAGGAGAAAAAATTTAAAAGAGAGTGGAAAAAAAAAAAACCAGAGAAATGAAAGGAGAGATTAGAGGTAAAGGTGAAGGACAAAGAAAGATTGTTCAAACTTCAGGAAATTGATGAAGACAGGAAAAAAGAAGAAAACAAAGCACTAAAAACAATGTTCACACCAACAAAAAAAAACATATGAACAAAAATT
The DNA here is from genome assembly GCA_004027455.1 of Hydrochoerus hydrochaeris. Taxonomy (NCBI): domain Eukaryota; kingdom Metazoa; phylum Chordata; class Mammalia; order Rodentia; family Hydrochaeridae; genus Hydrochoerus; species Hydrochoerus hydrochaeris. Next base: position 134,709 of record PVLA01002471.1, read on the forward strand.
TCTTTAAAACCAAAACGAAAGAAATTTCTCTGTCAATTCAACCCTGTAATTATCATCTGTACTGCACAGTTTTGTGACAGTGTCCAATTCAAGGCATAGCTCTTTTCTCTCTGGTAGACATGAGAGGTAGTCAGAGTCCAGATATGTGCTGGATAATCCTAGCAAGCTCCTAATAAGATTAGGGCAGGATGCCAGTTCTGCAACTTTCAAATCTACGATATTCAGGCTCAACCTGGAATCTAGTCATGGGGTTGGTGTCTGAGTCATTTAGCTTATACCACTCTTGGTGTCACTTGCCAGTCTGACTATAGATGTCACCTGTGATTGTCTCCCAACCAGTCACTGTGGGAGTTCAACACTGGGAGCCCTGAGATGAAGCCAACCCATGGTTGCTTCGATTTCCAGGTTCAGTGGTCCCCTTTCTAAAATGGCCCCAGTGACCAAGAACCTTCTACAGGGGATGTGGCAGTCTCTTGGCCTGGAGTCACTCACCAGCTGGTGTAGCACACAGCATCCACTGTTCTTCCACTGGTGCATTTCTTCCTGAAGCCCTCACAAGTCACCCACTTTTATCGTGTTTTTGTAGATTTGATTGTTCTTTCTCACACAGCCAGCCAGGCACCAGAAGGAAGTGTCAGTTCTTCCCCCCCCCTCCCTTTTTCTATGTTGTTCTCTGTCTCTTCAATTTTTCTGTAGGCTCCAACTTTCCCTTGAGATCATTCCTGGTTCCCAGGGATCTACTCCCTCCTTCTTTGCTTCCCCAAGTTGTTATTTTCCAGTGTCTGGATTCTAAATCTTAGGCTGATTTATTGCTGCTTACCACTCTGCCATCTTCCCAGAAGTCCTCTTGTTCCTTTTAGAATGTGGAGTTCTGGGTGGCTCTCTGTCCTCAACTTTCATTCACAGGAACCGTTTGTGGGCCAACAGGGAGAACTCAATCCAGCCTAGTGTTCTGTCCCTATATCAAGGAAACGGAGTAAGGGCCGAGTGAGAGCAGGTTGAACCCAGCAGCAGCATCCCTGGACCTTTGGATTGTGTCTGTCACTCTGTACAGTGTCTTCTCCATCCAAGGTCACTCTGTTTTGGTTTGTTTTCAGCTTCTACAATAGAACATCTGTGACTAGTATATTTATAGAGAATAGAAGTCTCTTTGCCTCACAGTTCTGGAGACTGGAAGTGCAAGACCCTAGCACAGGAACCTGCTCAGCATCTGGTAAAGGCATCATACTGCTCCAACTCAGAACAGAGATATGGAGAATGGAGGGTATGCAGGCAGACCCAAGGGAGCAGAGGAAGCCAGACTTGCTTTATAACAATTTGCTCTCAAGGTGACTAATTTAGTGACCCAGAGAAGACTCACTGGGAGAGAAGGGGGTTCCTTGTGATCCAAACACCTCCTGCTCAGTCTCATCTCCCAGCACTGCCACCCTGAGAAACCAAACCTCCATGTGAGTAGTAGAGGAGACAAACCACAGTCAAACCATCACACTCTTCAGACTGTCCCTGTCTACTCTCCCTTAACACTGTCCTCCTGAGCTACCTTTCTAGGATAGAAATCTGCCAGCCATTCTTCTGCTTCAAGATAGTGGCCTCCCGCCAGGATGAACCTCAAGGCTCTCCACTGTGGGGAGAGGACAGAGCAGCTGCTGAAGGCCTGCAGGCCCTGCAGATCACCCAGCAGTGAGTCCCCTGGGCATGTTGTTGGCTCATGTTGTTGGCTGGAGTGTCTGTGTGTGGTGGCAACTGACCTGCATATCATTAGGTGTCACGCCATTTGCAGGTAACCTTACAAAGGGGAACTACAAACTATAAACACTTCTCCTGGAGCGCAGCCCTGATGTGTAGATAGCGGCATGCAGCTGAATGTGCTTTTCCCCAGATGCTAAGGAGGTGACCCACACCCTGGCCTGTAAATCAGAGACTGCAGACGCTGTAGTCCACTGGTATATTCCCAAAGTTACCTCCAAGAGCTGGTGTCAGTCCTCACCTCCTCAGCTTTCCTCAGAGCACTAGTGCTGGCACATTGGCCATGCTCCAGCCCTGCCAAAACTCTTCATGCCCTCCCACGAATCCCACCCCGTTTCTACAGCCTCCTCCTCCTCAGCTCCCTTAAGGATCTCAGCACAGCTATTGCAAGTATAATCTTCATACATTGCCTGCAGGACCACAGAAAACACCTGAATCCATCCCTAGGAGCTTCATGTTAAAGACCCAGATAGAGAAGGGCTTGTATGGTGGCACACACCTTTAGTGCCAGCTACTGGGGGAGAGCAGGGGTCACAAGTTCCAGGCTAAACTGCACAGCACAGCAAGACCTTGTCTTGAAAAAAAGTAAGAAGTTACACAAGTAGATGGATGTTACAATAGAGATGGATTTTTCTTTTTTCTTAAAAGAGAGAGATAGAGACACTAATCAGTAAAGAATACGAAGGAGTGGTACGAGAACAGGCTATGCCAACTCACAATGATTCAGCTCATGAGTTTCCAACTTCACAACACTGAAGAGTGACCACCCTTCAGCAGAAACAGCCCACCAGATTTTGAATGTAGATCTTGACCCATGCCAGCATGCCATGCTTTCTCCTCTCACGATGTCAGGCCATGGCTGAGCTGCAGGATGTTCACAAGGGGAAACTGCCGATGTTTGGTGTGCTGCGCTGCCGAGCTGCGGGGTCTGGTGGGTTAGGTGGGTGGAATGCACTTTCAACATACATTTTCAACTCACTATGGGGTCACTGGGGTGTAGGTCACTCTAAGTGGAGGAGTGTCTGTACGGGAGACAGCACTATGGGGCGAGCCAGAGGAGCTGGCTATGTGGTGATGGAGGAGAGGCTGTTACATAAGACTGGCAGCTGGATCTGGTGCCCAGAAGTATGCCTCTGGCATCTGATTCCCACTGAGTAACCACTCTGGCCACCTGTGCAGGCCAAGGGGTTCTTTGCTGTACAAAGCAGCCTCAGCAGAATTTCTTGCAGCAGCCACATCAAGGACATGAGCGGATGAGAGTGGAACACTAGGTCCATCTTCACTGAAGGCTGCTGGGAAGAGTGGCAAAATAGCAGTGCACCCAGTAAGCACTTACTGAGCGTTTCCTACGTTCCAAGCACTTCTATGTGCTTTATAAGTATTAATATAACTTTCAGTGTTAAGACTATGAAGTGGACATTGTTATCATACCTGTTTTGCAGATGAGAAAACTGAGACTCAGGCTAAAGAACTTGACTGTCATCACATGACTGGTGCAGTAGAACCACTCTGAGTTCCATCCCAAGTCCTTACTTTTTAATCTTTTTTTATTTCTTTTAATGGAAAAATTTGAACACATACAAGAAGAATTGTTCAGTGAACCTTCTTATAACCTCCAGCTCAATTCAACATTTATCAGGGCACTGACAATGCTTTTTTATCCATGTGTCTACCCACTTTACTCATCTGTTATTTGAAGACAATATCAGACATTATATTATTTCATTCATTAATATTTCAAGAGAATTTCTAGTAGCACAGAAGGGAATTTCTCTTCCACCTCTGAAGGATCAAGTAAGCTGAAATAAACTGACAAGAGATTAATAGAGAAAAGGACTCCCACGTTTGTCACATGCATATGATAATCACAGGAGAGTGAGTGGCTGGAACCCTCGTGGAACCCTGCTCTCTGGCAGGACATGAAGCTTCAGTTGTAGAGTGTTTACCTACCATGCATGAGTCCTGAGCACTATCAAAAAAATCAAGTACATTTTTTATACTCTACTCATGTGGGAGAGGAATGTAGGAGGGTAAAGGCAATTGAGGCGTGCTAGATGGTTTTCAGAGATCAGAACAGGCCCAAAGAACAGGTGATGGCTTGTGCCAGAGTCTGTCTAGTTAGGTAACATTTCTCAGTTCTCTTTCCAGCAATGCAAATTTAACCATTAAGGGACCTTCTAAAAGACCTTTGGACAAAGGGACAGTAGAGAGTTTTACCCTGCATTTGGAGACCAAGAGACAGCAAGTCAAAGAGCTCTGCTTGCCAAAGCGCTGTGTTTGGGGTATCATCTTCTGAACCTAAAAGATAGATAGAACCTTTATTTTTAAAGTCATGATACTGTTATCTTGCCTAAAAAGATTACAAATAGTTGTTTAATATCATCAAACATTTGGTTATTGTCCAAATTTCTGATTGTTTCATAAATGTCATATTATTATTATTATTATTATTAGTTTCCTTGATTCAGAAATAATGCTGCTGAATCTGTATTTTAAGCTTCTTTTAATCCGTGCATTTCCTCACATCCTTCTCCCTCCCCTGCTCTTCATCCTTTTCCGCCCCAGCTCCTCCTTCCTCTGTCACAACCCTGCAATCTAATTGTGAATAAATCAGACTGATTTTCCTCTTAAGTTCCCTTCAATCTGGATTGTGTTGATTGCAACCCCATGGTGTAGATTACTCAGCCCTCTGTTCTCGACATTTAAATTGGGTCTTGGATTGTGATCAAATTAGGGTTAAAATTTTTGGCAAGACTATTTCAAAGGTGGCATGTTATTTCTTTTCCATGGAAAGGCACATTATACCTAATTATTTCTCTTTGTGTGGTGATTGGAGTGTTTAGTGTTCATTGCTCAGATCTCTAATTCACTAGCAGGGGTGACACTTGAATTCTATCATTTCTTCTTCATCTGCTATTCTAAGAGAGGCAGTTCTCCTCATCTACTATTCGCTACCCAGTGATATGATTGGTATAGGAAACGCAGGAAGTTTTACACTTTATTTTATTTTACTTTATTACTTTATTTTTGTCATGCTAGAGACCAAACCCAGGACCTCATGCATTCTTTTATTTACCAGTTTGGGTTTGCTGTCATTCTCCAAAGGAATCAAATAGGCCTGGGTCTCTTGGGAGTTGTGTTAGCTTTTCATTTTGTGACAAAACACCTGAGAAAATCAACTTAGAGTGAGAAAGATTTGTTTTGGCTCATGGTCCACAGGTTTCAATCTCTGGACTCTTAGCTTCATCATTTCTAAGCCTGTGTGGAAACAGAATCCTGGCACAAAAGCAGAGCAAGGCCAGTCTGCTCCCCTCATGGCAGCCAGAAAGCATAGAGAGTGACCAGGGTCCAGAGACAAAATAGATCCTTCAAGGGCTCATAGTGACCTGCTTTCTCCAACTTGGCCCTAGATTTCTTCACTGTCTCCCAAAAGCACCATCAGCTGACATGAGCCTTTGGGGAACACTTGAGAGCCAAACCATAGCAGGAATTTTGTTTATACAGTTTTAATTTTACAAGATGAAAAAGTTCCAGAGATCTGTTGCATAACAGTGTGAATATACTTAACAGGATACTATGCACTTTAAAAAAGTTAAGATAGTAAGTATAGTATCATGTGTTTATTACCACAAATTTTTAAAAAGCCCAGTGTTGTCATCAGGTTTCCTCTTGGATTCCCTGAGAACCTTGTCCTCTCACTGGGGTCCCACCCTCAGTAGCACCTGTACTCCCACATTGTTAACCCCTATTCCTCCTCCCGGGACTCCAACCAAGCTGGTGTGTTGTCCATGGGTCTAGAGAGGTCGTGTTCACACCAGGCTTGTGCCACAGTATCTGCAGGACCCAGGGATCTTCCCTGACTCAATGTGCTCACAGTTCTAAGCTGGTATTGGGGTCCCTTGGTGGCCCCAGGAGACCCATCCCCCAACTCTAACAGCCCAGTGCCCTCACCAGAAAGATGACAAAAACAACTTCTTAATGAAGGGTTAAGATAGATGGGAACAGAGAATGGGGAGACAGGAAATGGCTCACCAAACGCAGCCAGATCAGGCAGGAAAAAGAGAAAGTGCAATGACCAGGGGGAAATGCGTTCTTCAGATTTTATTTTTAATGAGAGAGCAGTAGAGGGAAGGAAGACTCTGTAGTGATGCAAAAACGGGGGAAACTGAGGCTCTGAGGAGTAAGGTAGCTCCGAGCCCAAGGCTCACCCCTGCACTGTGCGCTATGTAGGCCCTCTGGGCACTTCCCATACGGGCAGAGGCGCCCACGGGGAGGGCAGGGCTAGGCATTGGCTTCCCCACCCCCACCTTATGCTTCTAACGCTGCCCATTTGTCCCTCTGCCAAAACTCCTGTGTCCTTAAAAGAACAGACTTTTATTTCTATAAAAGATGTTTCACATTAATATAATTAATTAATAAGATGGATTGAAACATCGACATAGTTCTCTATTTTACCATATCAAGAAGATAGTTTCTCTAATCAGTAAGTAAGAACATCTCCAACATGCTTGGTTCCTCCCTCTATAACCACTTGGCACGAATGACAGAAGGGCAAGGAAGAACCCACAATAATTATAGCATATTTAAAAATATGTTCACATGTAGACACGTGCATACATGTATATTCATATACATGTATTGACAGCCTCCTATTTAGGATAGTTTGCTTTGTAACTTTTTAATTTACTATGCAGCCTACATGTACTCAGCAGAACCAGCAGTTCAAATTTGGAGTTTTGTCTTTTCTCAGGCTTTCAAAATGCTGGGCGGGTACACCTTGATCATAAGGAAAGAGTTGATATCCTAGTGTGCTGTGCTGGTTGCATCCTTTGGGTACAGATACTGTATTCAATAAATTCTGGGAGATAGCCAACACCTTTCTATTAAATAATTGTGATTTTGCCCAGCATAGAAGCGTTCTGATGTGTTTAAAGCAGGCTAGGCTGGGTTACGATATTCTACAGGTCAGGTGTGTTAGAAGCATTTTCCACTTAAGGATGTTTTCGATGTGAGTTGTGTCTGTCAGGATAGACCTGTTGTTAGCAAAAGAACACTTATGTTCACATATATGCACATCCTTTTATATGCATGGGATAAGTCTAGAAACTGCACAAAAACTAGTAATATTTGTGGCCTCTGAGAAAAAGATCAGCAACCAGCAGGAGACAGAATTTTCCTTATAAACATTTTGTACTGCTTTAGTTTTCTATCATGCACATTATTACTTTTTTCCTTTGGAAAGAGTTTTGGGTTTGTTGGTTTTGTTTTGTCTAGGGAAGCAAATTTTAACAATAACAAAATAAAATGGCAATGACCGTCATAATCTCATTTCTGAATTACTCATATCTGCTGATTTACAAGGAGATCATATGAAAATGAGGAGTGGGCCCGGAACTGTTAGTTTAGCAGTATAACAATATGACCAATGAGGAGAACTTTCCATCTTTCAGCTACCACCACAGTTTGTGGACTTTGTCCCCAGGTTTTCTAACATCATGGCTATGAGAGTCAGTCATACAGTTGGAACAGAGTGGTATAGAAAGGGTACCATCTTCTCCTTTCTCTTTGCAGGAATAAAGACACTTTCCCCAACCCCCTGCAGACTTACCCCACACATCTCTCTGGCCAGAGTCACACCAGACATCTACACCCAAGCCTACTGCTAGCAAACAAAAGAGACTGCACTGGTCTTGAGCTGTTCAGAACAAGCAGGTCCTTCGAGCTATCAGGCTATCTACCCCTCATGAGCACAATTATTCTTATTACTACCCTCCTTCAGTGCAGAAATAAAATTCATAGATAATACAATTTACCTACAGATGTGTATTGCCAAAGAAGAACTATATTATGATACTCTAGCTGTAATGAAAAGGATAACTAAACACAATTTTTGGTGGATCGGGGGTTGTGGCTCTGAGATAGAGCATCTGTCTAGCATGCAAGAAGCCCTGGGTTTGCTCAGTAGCACAGCAAAATCATAATTATTATTGTTACTATGAAAGAATATATCTTTTGATAAGCAAGTGGTCAGACTGCATACTCCATAGGATACAATGAAGTGGAGAGACGCTTGCAAATACAATAGGAAATGCCAAGGCTATACCAGCCACCAATGCAGCCAGACACAGGGATGACTCATTCAGCACAAGGCCATTACCATGAATGGTGTGATTCTCCAAAATGATGAACAACACTGGATAAAGTTTCAAACAGAACACAAGACAGTCCTCTCTTGATTGACTCAATGGCTACATTTTTAGGAAATTCAGGATGCGTTAAAAACATGCAAGAGGATACTTGGAGTTTTTCCAATAAAAATTTGACCCCACATGAAAGTCTCATAGGCCATGAGACTGCTGTGTGGGGCGCAGAGCCATTCTCTCAGGAAGGACTGTCCCCCGTGCTGTAAGACACTGGGCGCTCCTAGAGCTCACGGGTGCTGGCTAGCGTAGGGGGCCTCCCCACAGGATGTCAATGCCCCTGCCAAATCCAGGGTACACTTGCACGTTTAGGCAGCAGTTTGTGTCCTTTGTGAACCCTGGGCTTAGACAAGCAGCCTCTCTCTGCCCACACAACTTCACAGAGTTGGGTGGACATTCAACCAAACCAGGGCTTCACAGAACACACGTGGAGGGCGATTGGAGGCTGGGTGGTTAATCAACAGTCTCTTCATCACAAGAAATATTAGGACATATTTGCATATGATTCTTTCTACCTATACATACGATTATGTTATTTTATTCATTCATTTATTTTTGAGACAGGCTCTCACTGTCTTGCCCAGGTTGCCCCCCAGCACAGCTCTCAAACCATCCTCTTGCCCCAGCCATCTGTGCCGGGCTATATATTTTAAAATATGAAGAATTGCTCATTTATAGAACAGCAGAATTCCCTAGGCATATTTAAGAAATCGCTTTATCTTTTCTCGGATCACTGTGGTTCTGCTCTGCCCCGTCAGCTCTCTTCTCCCAGAACTGAATGACAGCTCGGCAGCCACACAGCTTTTCAGTCACTGTGCGCTATCACAGCCGTGGTAGTATTTTCAAGCATGGGAGCACAGCCTTGTATAAATCTTTATGAGTTTCTTCCCTCCCCGGCTCAGCACACCCTCTGGACAGGAGGAGAGGTGGACCTCTCTGCTCTACTCCCTCTCCGCCCTGCTTCATGCTCTTGGCTCTTCCAGGTTCAGGGTGGAGGAAAAGAAGGGGCAAAGTCTTGGAGACTGGCCCCAGGCAGTGACATGGTAGCTCTGTCTTTGCTGTCAGGATGCAGTTGTGAGGAGTCCACTCCCCACAATGGTCTCTGTGCCACAAAAAGAGATTCAGAGTGCTCTTCTATGTCCGTGCTTACCGCCTTCTCCTGTTCCCACAGCACACAGGTCTCTCAGTGGGCTCCTTCTGATATAGGGGAAACAAGCTCCCAACCTACTAGATGTCCAGTTTGTGTTCTCTAAAATTGAAAAATGAATTTCAGGAATAACAAAGGTTAAGAACACAATATACTTATTGAGAGAGAAAAAAGCTTCTGTCTGGCATCAGCGCCTGCCTGGCAAGTGCAAGGTTATGAGTTCTATCCCTGGTACCAAAAAAAGAAAGAAAGAAAGAAAGAAAGAAAGAAAGAAAGAAAGAAAGAAAGAAAGAAAGAAAGAAAGAAAGAAAGTTTCTGCCTAAGAGATAGACAGAAGGTGTCCCAAGTGGGTTGCCAAAGACGCTGTCTTTTCTAGGGACTTTCACAGAGCAAAACCACAAAGTGAGGCAGGTCCAAGGTGAGAAAAACATGGGAACTTGCAAAGGTGGGCGTGAGGTGGGACAGAACTATGGTTAACCAATGAGTTAACTGCTCAGGTAACATTTATTAAATCAGGAGGAATGGGGAAGACAGGCCCTGCTTCACGCTTTGGTGTCGGTCTCAGGCACAGGTCGTGGCTGAGCTGCCGACTGACTGGCTCTGTATCAGGCTCCCATGATGCCCTCCTTGGGTTCAGTTCCCAGTGCAGAGCGCAGAACCCAGGAAAGCGTGTCACTTACACTGACTGGTGAGTTAATGATGGATATACTGAAGGGCACAGATGAGCAGCCAGAGGGAGAGGTGCACAGAGAGGTGTGGAACGGGTCCCCAGGGAAGGACCTTCTGCCCTACAGTGCTGGGGCATGTTCCCCTCCCAGCATGTGGATGTGCTCAGCAACACAGAGCTCTCTGGGCCCTGCAGTTGGAGATTTGTGAGGCTACTTTATCGTCCGTCCACCCTGTTTGCTGCCCTCCTCCCTCTCCAGAGAAGGGTGAGGCTGTGAGCTGGGGGGATCTCCTGGGCTTGGCGTTTCTGCTGATCAGCGCCCAAGCAGGAACCCACCCAGTCCTCCTGGCACATTGGAAATCCAGGGGACTCAGGAGCACTAAGTCAAAAACTAGACTCAAGACCAAATATTGTAACAAGTTTCCTGGCATCCCTGTCACTCAGGAAATGCCTCAGTGTGTCTGCGACAGGGACTGGGAACAGAGATCACTTCTTAGCGTTTCCTGCCCTCGCCTGCCTCTCACTTGGCACCACAATGTGAATCAGCTTCCTACCTTGAGAATTCTCCAAAAAGGAAGCAAAGCTCATCTCTGCTCATCTTTAATCTCAAACTCTGGGGGATCCTTGCCATACTATTTGCCAAACCTTCTCCTTAGCTGAGGCTCTGGTGCCATGGGGCAAGCACTGCATGGAGGGACGGATGACAGCCTCTGCCTCTTGTAATGCTGTGATTTCAGTATTTATGTCTCCTCCAAAATTCATGTTAAAACTTAATCCCCATTGCAGCAGTATTAAGCAGGGAGGCAGTGAGCAGCGATTAGGTCCTGAGAACTCTGCCCTCAAGAATGGATTAGTGCTCTACGCAAAGTGTGAGGGGGCCCTTCATGCCTTCCATCCCTCCCTCCATGCGAAGGTGCAGTGTTTGTCTCCTGTGGAGGACAAAGCCATAAAATGCCATCTTGGAAGCAGAGGGCAGCCCTCCCAATACCAAATGTGCTGGTGCCTTCGTCTCAATCAGTTTCAGGTATTTTGTTATAGTAGCATGAACGGACGAATAGGGAGGTGTCATACTGCACAAACTATTTTCTTGGAGCCCCTTTGTTTGGCAGGGGTGTGAGTCCCTATCTTATACCCCATGGAGAAAGAGGTAAACAAACAAATTTTATGAATGAACTTCAGTGAATTATTTTTTAAATTTCAAATCTGCTTTTACAGTTTGAGTGAAAAAGTAGATTAGTAAAAACTGTTATTAAAACTCCTTAAATGACCCATATCCCCAGTTCAGATCTCTTCCTTTGAAATCTGCTATATATAAATCAAAGATTTTAAAATATATTTGAATATGCATATGTATTTAGTATATGTATCTATGTAAATATTAATGCACATATACACTGTCTGTACAAATGACAAATACATATGAAATGAAAATATAAATTTGTTTGTTTAAAGTGTTCACATGCCCTGACAAATTCCTTGTTGATTATTTGTCATTATGGGATTATCATAGCGTGCTTACATAAATTATAATGGCTACAGTGCCACTAGGTGATGCAGTCTTATGGAACCAGTGTCTGCATGTGTCCCTCATTGACTAAAGATCATTATGTGATACAAGAATGTGTATATAGATATTCTTGGAAAATATCCATTATTATTTTGGTAGGATTATGATTTACATAGAAATGTCTGACTATACCTATAGAACTTGGCTTTCACACATAATGTCTTGAACATCGTTTAGGGCCCATCTCACATGCTCTTGGCTCCCTGCACTCTGCAGTTGCTGTGGCAACCATTTGTTCCCAGGTGCACTTGACAGCTCCATTGCTGCACTAGCAGCACCCGGTATGTCTCCCGCTCAACCCCAGGAATCCCGGTGCCCCGGCAAACCTAGAAGTGCCGGAGAGTGAGCGGTCTCTGGAGTAATTCTTGCTTCCTAGGAGATGTAAGCCAGTGAATAAATCTCGCACAGCTCCTGGTCTCAGGCACACAAGCCTAAGGTAAATTCTACAGTTTCTCTGGCGGTCCCCAATTACACTGAGTCCCAATTGCTCACAGAAGTAAGTGGATTTCTCTACTTCTCTGTTTCATTTTCCTCAATTCCCCAACTTCTAATCCCTGGAATCACTTCCCAAATAAATCACCCAAATACAATCCCTTATCTCAGGTTTTTTGTAGAATCCTAATATACTAAGTTAAAATATTTTTTAAAATAATTCTTTGTTAAATAAATAAATCTAAGTATGGAGGTACACACCTGTAATCCCAGCACTTGGGAAACTGAGTCAAGAGGACCACTGTGAACTTGGGGCCAGTTTGAGCTATATGGTGAGTTCAAAGTCAGCCTGAGCTACATTGTCTCCAACAAAACAACAACAACGACAAACTATGCTAATCAATATCAGTCCACTTGGGTAGTTCTCAAAGAGTGGTCTGAGACTCAGTGTTTCAGATTCTTGTCAGGAACTCCCAAGGCCAAAACCATTTCCATAAATACACTCAGAGGTTATTTGCCTTTTTCACTCTTATTTTCTCACAAGAGTACAGGGGCATTTTGAAGGGGCTTCATTACATGTGAAATGACTGAATGTAGGAGCAAAAAATAAAAGCCAGCTTTCTCTCAGGAAGCCAGAAGTTAGAGACTGCTTCCCCCTCAAAAAGGTAACACTGTCTTCTCTTATCACTGAATTTTCGTGCTTTGGAAAATGTACCTACTCTGTATTAAAATGTTATTTATGGAATATAAATCATATATATGACAGAGTCTCACAGTGTTGTCCAGGCTGGCCTTGAATTTAAGATCCTCCTGCTTCAGCCTCCCAAGTAACTGAGACTACAAGTGCTCACTGCCACTTTCCCCTTATATGTCTTTTTTTCTGGGGATCAAATCCAGGGCCTCACAAGTACTGTACCAGTAAGCTGCATTCCCAGTCTAGTAAGTATTTTTTAAAATTTCTCAGGTTTTTTTTTTGTTTATTTGTTTGTTTCTTGGTACTGGGGATCAAACTCATGATCTCTTGCTTGCCCAAAATTTCTCAATTTTAATTTCTAATATTGTTGGGCTGGGGGTTTAGCTTAGCAGCAAAAGTGTCTGCTTGGCAAACGCAAGGTCTCGAGCTTGATTCCTGGCAACCAAAAAAAAATCTAATATTGTTAAAAATCAGTAGGTATAACCCAATATAAAAGTTTTGGGGATTCCCAATTATTTTTAATAAGTTAAAGGGGTTATCCATCTAGAATTTTGAGAGCTGCTTTTTTTTAACTTCTGAGCCAGGGCATATGTCCTATCTGCCAGCTCCTATCTGACTTTATCCATTTTCTCCTTGACAGTAGTGACAGTAGTGGTGCTGGGGATCGAATCCGGGGCTTCATGCATACTAAGCAAGTGCTTTTCCCCTGCCCCACCCCGACCCTTCATCTCTTCAAGGTGAACAGTTAGGCTGCTTCCCTTGTCCTGTATCACAAACGGTGCGATGGGCAGTGAGCCGCCAGCTGCTGTTCCTTCTGTGAGCTAGGGACCTGCACAGCGGAGTCCTAGAAACGCCATTCTGGGTCTCAGAGCGTGAGCCTTTTTGGTGGGAAAGATGCTATCAAGCATTCGCTCTATTTGCCTGGACAATTTAGGTCCTTTGTATCAGGAACCAAAAGAAGCCATTTCTTTGTACTCTCTCAACACTATATTGTCCAAATTTGATTTTAAATATTATTAGAGTTGAAAATAAAATCTCTCATCTCTGTTTTTCTTTAATTTCCCTAATTCTCAGTGGGAGATTAGACGTCTCTTTATATGTTTATTGGTCATATGGATTTTCTATTTTATTACTTGTTCTATTTTTCTATAAGATTTTACCTTTTCCTTCTTTATTTCTTCATATATTCTGTGTATTAAATCTTTGATGTATGTGTTTCCAGTATGTTCTTCCATTCTGTCTTTTTATCTTGTTTTCTTTTGTCCTATCAGTGTTGTTTGTTTAGATGTCAGCTTTTTCCTTATGCTTTTTGTGTAGCTCTTTCCTGCTCTCAGACAATAAAAATATTTTCCACTATTATCTGCTAATACCTTTTATTATTATTTTATAACTAGATCTTCAGTCTATGTAGAATCAATTTTATTTTTGTTTCCAATGTAAAGATCCAACTTAACTTTTCCCTATGGCTAGCTAATTATACCAACTCCATTAGTTAAACAGTCTGCCCCAAAGATGCATGATACTAAGCTCTAACCTATAAGAAGGGCCTGTGCATGCAGAGGCTCTCTAGTCTGTTCTATTTGCCTCGACTTGTTTAATGCTACACTATTTAAATTTCTGTGGCTTTAAGACATGACTTCTTATCTGGTATGGTTTTTCACCATTATTCTTCTTTTTTACAAATATTGACAGTTCTTACCCATTTAGCCTTCCAAGTTAATTTTAAAATCAACCTGCCCAACTGCATTAAAACATTTGGCTGGCAATTTTGATAGGAATATGTTAAACCTATAGATTAACATGGAAATGATTCTTATGTTTTATTTTTACAATCTTGAGACTTCCAATGTATTGGAGTCTTTAAATCTTTCTTTTTCCTTTTTGGTTGTTGATTTTTGCTTTGCTTTGTTGAGATGGGATCTTGCTGTGTTATCCAAGCTGTCTCAAACTCCTAGGCTCGTCCTATCCTCCTAAGTGCTGGATCTATGTCACAGTGTCCAGTAGAGTCAGAACATTTCTTTGAACATATTATACTCTTTTGGCAAAGTTTAGCCCAAGATATCTTATATTCATATAGTTTTTTTCTATTGTATTACTGCTTGATTATTGCTAGTATATAGAAATATTATTCTTTCTTTCTTTCTTTTTTGAGACAGAGTCTTACTGTGCAGTTCAGGCTGGTCTCAAACTCATGGCAATCCTCTTGCCTCAGCTTCCGAATGCTAGAATTACAGGCAAGAGCCACCAGGCCCAGCCTTTTTCTTTTTCTTTTTTTTTTTTTTTTTTGGTATTGCGGATCAAAGTCATGACCTTGCACTTGCCAGGCAAGCGCTGTGCCATTGAGCTAAATCCCTGGCCCTATTCTTTCAATCTTAAACTGGACCATATGTTCTAATAGTTTGTCAGTTCTTTTCTTTTGCAGTGAATTCTGTGTATATAATCTTACCACCAATAAATCATTGCACTTTGCTTTTTTTTTTCCATGTCTTTATTCCCGTGTTTCCTTTTCTTGCCCTACTGCATTATTTAGTACAGTATTGAGTAATAGCTGGAGATTTAGCTCAGCAGCCTAAGTGCCTGCCTGGCAAGCGTTAGGTTGTCAGGCCGATTCCCAGTACCATAAATAAGTAAATAAATTGCACAGTGTTCAGTAACATTAGTGATAAATGAATCAGCACTTTAATTTCAAATGTGTTAATGTAGTGAATTTCTTTGACAGATATTCGAATATTAAGCTACTCATTTATTTCTGGGATAGATGTAACTGGATATATTAGTCCTTTAACAATCTCTTTATGTTAATGTGGGAATCTTTGTTTAGGATGTTTACACCAGTGAACATTGAAAAAATTGCCCATAAATGAGAGCAATCTGGTGGCCTTTGAAGAACAGGTTGGACTCTAATCTCAAGTCCCTTCATTGTTATTGTTATGTTTTTATTTTTTCCTTTTGGGGACTACACTGGTATCTTTTATTCTTGTCAGAAGCATTTTATCTAACTCTATTGGTATAAATTATGCATAGTATCCTGTGTAGATGTCTATATTTGGGATTATGTGTCTTACTTTTCTTGGCTTGTGCTCTCTTCCTCTTCCTCTTTCTTCTATTGTTATTACTCACTGAAATTTTTTTCTTTTGATTCTTTTCTTTTCTTTCCTTGTTGAGATGATGTCAAACTATGTTGTCCCAGGTTGGCCTTAAACTCCTGGCCCAAATGATCCTCCTGCCTCAGCCTTCTAAGTACCTAGCACTCCAAACACATACCATAGTGCTCAGCATAACTGGAGGTCTTCCTAATTGGGGACCCTGTAAGGATCCAGACCTTGGTTTTATTTTTTTAAAAATTGTACTTTTAAGTTTAAATTCTATTTTTATCTTTATTTTCTCTTTTTTCTTTCATTATTCTTGTTCTTTTTTTAGACTGGAATAAGTTCCAACAGAACTTTCAGCATAATGGCATTAGTAATATGTGCCTAATACATCCTTAAAGTGTGTTTAATGTGACCTAGGAACTGAATTTTTAATTTCACTCAATTTAACTAATTTCATAGTCACACATGTCTGGTGTCCAGCTTCTTAGCAAAATTACAGATTATTCATTTGAAAATTCAGGTCAAGAGAGAAGTCAACATGGCCAATCAGTGAGCAACAAAATACAAAGCCTCCTGGGAGAAACAACTCATATGCCAGGATAAAACATCCTGGAGAGACCCAGACAGATGGATCCTCTTGACACAGGAAGCAATTAAAATGTAAAAAAGCTCCTCAAATACATGGGTACTACAACTGGAACAGCTAAAAATTATGCGACAAAGTGTTTTCGCTTGACCTGCCAAGTTTGTGCCGGCTTGAATTTGCGCCACCTTGGATCCAGGCCAGCCACAGAGCCACCCAAACTTGTTCCTGCCACCACTCAGAGGAACCACAGCAGTGCTGAAGTTGGGGGTTGGTGAGTCCAACAGTGAACGGAGCCGGTGAAGGGACCTTCTTTAATCCACGGTCACTGCTGGGAATGAGACCCTCCCACAGGAAGGGCATGACCAAATGGGCGACATGTTGGAATGAGGCAAGAGGAGCCTGAACAGGGATCAACAGTGACTTCAGTTGGTTGCTCCCTCCCCAGAGCAGATTTGTAGGATTTGCTTGGATTGGGCCGTGCCCCTGGCCAGGACCCAATAAGCCATCCCAAATCTATTCCCTGCACCTAGCAAGTACTGACCACATGAAGACCCCTGAAGTTTGGCTGGCCCGGTGGGGAGGGGCAGGCATACGCAGCCTGCTTGCACCTCGGTGACAGGAGCGGGCAGGAGGGGGCAGAGTTCCCTTGCCTGCATGCTTCAGGGGAGACATGGCCTGTGTGGAGGGGGCCCAGGGCCATGGTGGGAGAGAGAGGCAGGGGGGCCCCCCAGCCCAGAACCCTGAGAGCCCTGATCCAGGAGAGGGGAAAATAGGGGAGCCTGAGGGCAGCAGACACGCAGCATCAGACATGGCTTCAATGGACATTGGGAGATGTCTTCCAGACCTTGTAGATGAGCTCAGATCTGAAGTATTGAATCAGGTGAAGCAGGATATGAGTAGAGTGATGGCGGAGATGCTATTGGGAGGTATCTCTCAGGATGATGCAGGTGGAGGAGGGGAGGAGCACAAAAAAAGGAGAGAAACATTCGAGAGAGAATATAAAGAAAATATGGAGTGCATGGGGCAGATTTGGACAGACTACCAGGAAACTGGAAACGCAATTGAAAGCTGGCAAAATGTCTTAAAGGAAACTGAGGATAGACTATCAAAACTTGAAGATAAGTTTGCAGTGTGTGATCATGAAAGGAAAGATCTCTTTAAAATAACAGGGAAACAGGCAGTAACAATGCAGGGGCTGGAAGATGACAAGAGAATCTACAATTTAAGAATAAGAAATGTGAATGAAGAAGCAGGAATACATACAGGCAAATTACAAAGGCTATTCACAGAAATAATTCAGGAAAACTTCCCAAGCATGGGAAAAGAAAATGACATTCAGTTGTGTGAGGCATACAGAACTCCAGCCACCTACAACCAAAACAGAGCTACACCCAGACATATAATAATCAAGATACCAGAAATTCAATATAAAAACCCAATATTAAAAGCTGTCAGAGAAAAACAGATTACCTATAAAGGTAAGCCCATCAGAATCACGGCAGACTTCTCAACACAGACCATCAGATCAAGAAGAGCTTGGAGTGAAGTCTTCCAAGTCCTGAAAGAAAATAACCTCCAGCCCAGATTGATGTACCCTGAAAAACTGTCACTAGAAATTAATGGAGAAACAAGGTGCTTCCATGACAAAGAGGAACTGGGGGAATTTGTGACCACCAATCCAACCCTACAGAGAATACTGAAGGACATTCTAGAGAGAGGGAAAAAAATACTGGGATTTTAGGAACAGTGGCAGAAAGGCCTCAATGAGTGGGGCAGGCAGTAGAATGAAGGAGAAAAGTACACAAACAGGCAGAAAAATAGCATAGCAGAAATGAGGCAGAGAAGGATAACTAAAAACTCTAACATAGATGGCCTTGATACACTACACTGTTAATAGTGCACCAGGATTTAAAACCACATTACTCACACTATTCTGCTTAGATGTATTATATTCTGTTCCAGTCATTCTACCTGTACTATATTTGAGGGCACAGACAGTAATGCTGAAAATAACAGGATATAGTATGGTAATCATCCTTAATTTCCTATTAACTTAATCTAAAGCTCTGTAAAACCTACACTGTTTTACCATGACTGATCATAATCGAATCTGGTTTGTTAGATCGCTGTTTTGTATTGATAGATTTTATTCAAAGCTGTTATGATCGATAGTATCAAGTCTGAGAATATAGGCAACTGCACTTAAGATGACAAGATCCACTAGAATATCCACTCTGGTTTGATTATTACCTGACTTTGAAGTTGTATACTGTCTACAATGTTTTATTTTACTAATATTGTTATTTACTGCTATACTCAATTATACTGTTATATTCAATTATGCCTGATGATACAGACATTCTATTGAAGATAATAAGAAACAACACAGTAATCATTGTAGATCACCTTGTACTATGGTTTTATACAACTTTTTGGTTTCATGTTTTTATAGGAATTTGTTTTGTTTTGTCTTGCTAAGTTTTGTTTTTCCCTCTAATACAGAAAGGATAGAAATACACAAAGAGATTCATGCATGCATAGCTGTTCACACTCTCACTGTTTGACTATCTATTTTGTATGCTTTAATTTTGTAACTTGAACAACTATTTCTAAGAGGATAATATATAATTTATTAACTAGTGATTTCTTACTATATTTTTTTAATTCTGTATTATCTCTATCCTTTACATGCTTTTGTTTCTCTTTAAATAAAATCTTTTTAAAAAACTATACTTTTTTCTAGTTAATGTTAGAAGTATTATTATTACATGTATAGGTAAGTGTGAGGGTACTGATATTTTTATTGATTTCTAGTTTTCAGTTTTTTATGTGATCAGTAAACACAGTTTTTGTATTATTGCTGCCAGAGTTCATTTGTACATTTTGAGATAATGGAGTCTTGGAGTATAATGTTTAGTTAATGATAGTACATGGTCCCTATCTACTCAATCAAATGTATATTATTTTCACACTTATTACCGAAATTTAAAATATTATAAATACCATGAAGTTTGATTCAGAAGTCTCTTATCTATTTCTTCCCATAAATATGTAGGACATTCTTGCAATCATAAGGGTCTCCACTCATTTTCACATCTAGGTATCCATTTGGTATCTTCTATGCCTTCTGTCATTTTTCCCTTCTGACCGCGGGCCACACAGGGGAGAATTCTGCTCATGTTCATTCTGCCTTCTAGAAACTATCGGCTTTCAGCCTGTCTAGTCCAAGGACTGCATTCCTCTACCATGTCAAGTAGATGTAGAGCCACCTGGATCTCCAGCTGTCCCATCGTTCTGTTTAATGACCATGGGAGATGGCAGGTCCCAAGCATGGAGGATGCAGGAGAGGCAGGGCTGTGATAGCTGCTGCTCTTCTGGGAACAGATGAGAGACAAGTGGGTGAAAGAAATTCAGGGAGATACAAAGGGTGGCAAAACTTCTGTTTTTTTTTTTTAATCTTTTGAGACAGAGTCTCACTATGAAGTTCGGGCAGGACTTGAGCTCACTTTGTAGTTCAGGCTGGTCTGAAATTCACAACAATCCTCCTGCCTCTGCCTCCCAAGTGCTGGAATTACAGGCATGTGCCACCATTCCCGGCTCAAAACTTTGTCTTAAGGGACAGTTAATAGAAAAATAGAAATCAGTCAAGCAACTCTGTGGCCAATGAGACTGATACATTTTTCAACAAAATGCCAGCTGACTGGAAAAAAAGAAAGGACATACCCATTTGCTAGACTGTCATGGTGCAATGCCTTCAGCTCTGAGGACAGACATGGCCTTGGCAAGATGGCTCTCTGCTACTCACCAGCCATGCAACCTCAGACGAGCCACTGTAGACCTCTACTTGAAAAACAGGGCCAATCACACATGTATCACGGTTTGTAATGACGCTTTGCAGTCCACATGTTAATTATTCAGAACACAAAAGTCTGGAACTTCCTACTCTATCTGAGAGGTTTCTGTGTCCCCCAGTGAGGTTCAGTGCAGGAGGCAAGTGACTATAAAGCAAGAAAACACATGTTGAGCCCAGGTAAACAACTTCTCTTCCTGCCAGGGACTGCAGAGGCACAAGACATTGGCAGTGTTAGCAGCAATGGTGGTCCAGGTAGGGAAGAGGCAAGTGCTTACACTTGGCCACAGGAATCCTGCTACCAACAAGGCTTCTCTACCACCAAGCACCTCAGTTGCAGAGATCCATGCTGAATGGAGCAACACCGCCATTGCCTCATCTTGCCTGGAGCTAAAGAGCAAGGGAACAGCCAGCACCTGAGGAAGCTGTCACAGATACGGCCCACCCCATAGGACCTGTAACAGTTTGGATGTGCACTGCCCCCCTGAGGTTCACTTGCAGAGACTCCATCCTCCGCAGGACAATGTCAAGAGGAGGTGTGCCCAGTCCAATGGACACATAAAATTAACTGTCATGGGCAGCCATGGAGAACAGGAAGAGAATCAAGAAGCCAAACTATAAGCTGGGGATGTAGCTCAGTGGCTCTAGCCTGATAAGCGCAAGATCGTGAGTTTGAGCCCCAGTTCCAAAAAACTTTTTTAAAAAAGAGGCCAAACCACATCTTCCCAGGAGCCAGCTGGTGCTCAGGCTAGGAGACAAGAAGAGCACACACCCACACAAACACACCCCACAAGCAACCGGTTGATTCAGAAGAACTCAGGCTGAGATGATAGCAACTGAAGTAAAAAAAAACAACTTCATGCTTGTATTGTTTGATGGATTTTTCAGGCCAAAAGCTGCTGGTCTGAGCATCTATTTGGAGAATAACAATATGCATTATAGCAACTAGGGAGGATTTTCTTCTGTCTGTTTTTGAAATCCACTGTTTTGTTCCATTTTACTGTTTTATTTTATTCCTGTGTCTGGTAACCTGAGTGGCTATTTTGAAGGAAACAATATACAATATAACTAACAGCCATTGTTAAATTACTATCATCTTGCTTTGAAAACCTATATAGCTTTTGTTGTTTGTTGTTGCTGCTGCTGTCATTTTGCTTTTGTTGTTGTTGGGTTTTTTTGTTTCTTTGCTTGATTTTTCTTGGGTTTTTTTTGTTTTTTTCTCTTTAAAAAGAAAAAAAATTAACTATCACAGCAGTTGTCACTCTACATGTAAAAATGGGAGGCATAGCCTTTCACCTGACCATTCTTTCTTTTTCCAGGAGAGACAACAGTGGAACTCCAGGGCCTGAGATGAATAGAAGCTTCTAGGATGAAAGATGAAGGTGAAATGGAGCAACAGAAATGAGGCTGGAAGGCGGGTGTGGTGGACAATCAGGAGGCTGAGGTAGGGATTGCTGCAAGTTTGAGACCAGCCTGGGCTACAAAGTGAGCTAAGGGTCAGTTTGAACTGCATAACAAGACCCTGTCTCAAAAAAAGAAAGAAGAAGAAAGAAAGAAGAAAGAAAGAAAGAAAGAAAGAAAGAAAGAAAGAAAGAAAGAAAGAAAGAAAGAAAGAAAGAAGGGAGGGAGGGAGGGAGGGAGGGAGGGAGGGAAGGAAGGAAGGAAGGAAGGAAGGAAGGAAGGAAAGAAAAAGAAAGAAAGAAAGAAAGAAAGAAAGAAAGAAAGAAAGAAAGAAAAGAAAGAAAGAAAGAAAGAAAGAAAGAAAGAAAGAAAGAAAGAAAGAAAGAAAGAAAGGGAGGAGGTTGGCTCAACTAGGGCCTCAACTCAGTAAGCTGGACTCTCGGAAAGGAAGCACATCCCTGCGGGCACTCTACCTCTGCTTACTCTGTGTGAAACAGGACCGTCTCCTGTGATGGCAACAGAGGACACACCAGCACTGGGGAAACTAAGGCAGGAGTCATATTCATACTAAAGGGCCGGGGGAGGATGGTCCCAGGCATAAGCTTTCAACTTAAGGGCAAGCAGTATTTATCAAAACCCATGGGGAGCACCAGATTCTGACTCTGAGGACAGCTCTGCGGCCACTGTGTGCACAGATACAAATGGTGGACAAGCCACTCACTTCAGTGTCCTAGCAGCAGCCGGAGGGCTCTAAGCCAGCTGATGACTCTTGCAAACTTCCTGTCTCTAGCTCATCAGTTGTACAAAGCCACTAATATGTGCACACAGGCACATTTTTGCATTTGTACTTCCTTCTTTGTTTTGTTTCTTTTTTTACTTTTGGTTTTTTGTTTGTTTGTTTGTTTTGTTTTGTTTTGTTTTTGTGGTGCTGGGAATTGAACGCAGGAACTTCTGCATGCTAGGCAAGCATGCTACCACTGAGCTACATCCCCAGCCTTTTCTCTTTTTCTTTTTTCTTTTCCCGAATCACTAAAGATATGTTTTGATGTACATCAAATGGTGATGGGTTAAAGAAAAATTGGTTTTATAGAAATCCCCTTTTCATTACTGGCTTGCTTATTCACATTTGATCTCCATCTTTTAGTAAGTTGTTTTGTTCTCAGTGTTTAACAAAACAAAACAAAATCCTTGTATATCATGTTTAGAGAATTGCAATGTTTCTCATTTTGTAAAACCAAGGACAATTTTGTAACTCTTTCTGCATGCAGCTGTCTCATGTAGGGAATCTGTACTTATGTAAGGATATGGAATATAATATTTAATATTTTTTTAGAGTGGGAGAATTGAGCCCAGGGCCTCAAGCATGTTAGGCAAGGACTCCACACTGAGCTATATTTCCCAGCCTGGAATATGGCTTTTAGGACAGTTTTCCTTCAAGTCAAGCATCTACTTATATAAAATTTTTGTTTCTTAGGATTTTGTTTCTGTGGTCTTGGAAGAAGCCCAAGAACTTGTACCTTATTTTATTTTTGAGACAGTCTCTTGCTTTGTGCCCAGAGTGGCCTTAAATTCATGATCCTTCTCCTTCAGCCTCCTGAGTAGCTGGGGTTACAGGTTATTTGTCAAGAGACCTGACTTTTAACCAAGTAAACAAAATAAGCCAACTGCTACAGATACCCATCAGCTTCCAGTGTATCCCTCTTCAACGTGGTAATTGTGGGGAAATGAGTATAAACCTGCATATTTGACAGAACTTGGGGAGCTCCACATGGGACCATTCCTGACTTTCTGCAAGAAAAGAACCCTTTTTTAAACATTATCTGATGGCTAGCACAGAGCTTAAGCTTATTGCCGCAAAGCGCCTAGGGAAGGGGCAGGACAGCTTTCTCCTTTTGACGTACTTCACAGTGATGTGTGGGAGGGTGAGAAGTGGGAGTTTGGCTCTGCCCCGGGGGGTTATTAGACCCTGAAGCTACAGGGCAGCATACTATGTTGAAGTTGTTGGGTTTTTGGTGTTCT
Organism: Hydrochoerus hydrochaeris; assembly: GCA_004027455.1. NCBI lineage: Eukaryota > Metazoa > Chordata > Mammalia > Rodentia > Hydrochaeridae > Hydrochoerus > Hydrochoerus hydrochaeris. The sequence continues at coordinate 158,110 of PVLA01002471.1, forward strand.
TGTTTAGGCAGTACTGGGATTTGAACCCAAGGAGCTCTGAGCTGTGGCCCCGGCCCTTTTTAATTTTGAGACAAGATCTCACTAAAGTTGCCCAGGCTAACCCCAGACTTGCAAACAGAGTACCCCAGCCTCCCGAGAAACTGAGATTACAGTTGTATAGCACCATGCACAACCAGGATGTGTGGCTCCAGAGAAGGGGAGATTGCCATCTGTCCTTCCATGTTCCCTCCACCAGAAAACCATCCCTCCCATCTGCATGCTGCACAATCACCCCAATTTTGTGCCTATGGGGGCCCAAGAGGTGTTTTGGTTTGGTGGATATGCTGAGGGTTGACCATAATAAGGATGTAAACTGAGGAGGCCAAGATACAGGTTGAAGGATTTGCAGGCAAAAAAGCATGTGCTGCTCACACATAGTGTCTTCCTCAGCTTCCCACCGTCTCAAGGCCCCTGACAGGTCTAATTCCCTCACTGGCCACTCCTTCCCCAGAGGAAAGTTCTGGGCTCCAGTTTCATTCAGGACTCACTGTGCCTGTCCTTTCCTTCTCTGCCCCCAGGGAACATGAGAGACATTTTTTCCTCCTCCTGCTCAGGAGACAAGAGCTTTTGTTTCTGCAGTGGGTAATTTCCGGTCCTTTTCAAGGTGGAGTTTCTCGCTCCCCTGATCCTGACAACCTTCTTTGCCTGGCTCCTGCAGACTACTCAGAGAACAGGGCACAGGCAAGAATAGCCCAGGGAACAATTCCACTCCTTCTAGACAGGGATCCATTTTCCAATTATTTCTTTATCCCATTTACTTAATGACCAAATCTAGTGTCATCCCATATTTTACAGCCATGATGAGAGGAAATGGTTCATACCACTGCTGACAATGGGCCCTGCTCCTCTGAGCCTGGAGGGGCCTAGGGAAGCTTCCAGATGCCTCCTCCACATGTGCCTGTGCCCCTGCCACTGCCTCCAGGGCCAGCTTCCATTTCCCATGCATGGCTCTTCCTTGGCCAGCCTCTCTTCTCCTCAGAGCACCTGGAAGGAATCATCTCCCACCTCACAAAGGCCTTCTGGTCCTGCAGTAACACCTGCTGCCATGGCTGGCACTCTCCATGACTGGCACTCACCATGGCAAGGTGAAAAGAGCTGTCCAAGAGCTTTCCTGAGAACTGTCCTTTAGTCCTTATGACAACCACAGATACTAGACAGTGCACCTGATTCCTCCAGTGCCATGCAGGGAGCAAGTAACAGAATTACCACTGTACCCAGCTCAGACAGCAAAGCCTGTGCTGTCAGTTACCACCCTAGCTAGGCCCCCTAAGGCCAGCAGCCCCCACGCACACACCAGAACCAAGCCCAAGACTCCTCATGACCTTGGCCTCCTGGATCTTCAAGCAACACTTGATCCCCATGAGCCCTGTCTCCTTGTCTCTGCCCTCTGACTCCTGGCTGTCCTCTGTCCCTCTTCCACCCACACCACCCACACATGCTGGCTTCCAGCTCCTCAGCCATCTGACACAAGGCGCCTAGGAGGGTCCATCCAGATCCTGAATGTTCCTTTTTAACTCAGCTCCCAGCTGAGCCACAGCTCAAGGCGGGCGGCCCTGCTGGGTCAAACAACGGTTCATTCCCCTTGTTCTGGATTTGAGCTTTGCTTGCATCTTCCTGCTTATATCCATAATGGCACTCACTAGGGGGCTCCCTGAACTTATGGGCAGACCACTCCGTTCTTCTCTCCTGAGCCCTGCAGAGCCGGTTCTCCTTGGTCTGTGCTGAGCCCTCTGGTTGTCTGTCCTAACCAGCTGAGACAAAAAAGGCTGGGTAGACCTCTAGGTCCTGTCGGACCCAGCTAAGACAAAGGAGATAGACAGGGCCTCAGAGTCCCCTCTGCTGTCAAACCCTGCCAGGAAACAACCCGATCCCTGCATTCAATGGGGGATGTCAGAGTAGACAGAAATTTCTGTTTGTCCTCTCTGAGTGTCAGAGGTCATGTTCCCCAGAAACAGACTCTGAGATGAACATCCGTGTGACTAACTGAGGGCAGACTCACAGGAGAATAGACAAGGAGCTGGACAAAGCAGAAGAGGGGAAGAGAAGAAACTAAGAAGGACATGTACCAGGCGATATTGGTCCCAGCCTCAGCTTGATAGGAATCGTCCCAGTTTAAAGCAGAGGAGCTAGGCTTTCCTACCCTAAACTTCACTGGTCATTAAAGGCTGCCCCAGGAAGCTGCTGACTCCCTGGCATCCAGGTCATCTGTGCATGCTGCAGGCATGGTGGCACTAGATACCCAAAAGTGGTCAGCTGGAGAAAGGCCCAGGTGTGGGTCACCAGATGCCAGGTGCACAGAAGCATTGAAAGGTGTTCTCAGGTCTGAGTAGCATCCACTTTGCTCCTGTAGGTATTTTTGCCACCCCATTACCAAGAAGCACCATTAGTTAACACTAAGTTGATTGTTCTGTATTACTAAGCTGGCTAAAACCAGAAGTTACGGAGGTTCCCAGGGACCCAAGGCATCCACCGAGCCTGTGGGGTTCAGAAGTCTTGACTTACATAGTCGATAGGGCTACATTTCCCAAAGGAAAGGGCACCAGGGCCTGAGAAGGCTGGGTTCCAGGAAGGGAAGAAGAATTCTGCAGTCTTCCTTAGAATCTAGAAATAGACATTTAGAGACAGGGTAGATCTCCTAAGGTGGTTGGAACATTTGGCTCACTTGAACCCTCTTCTTAGGCAGAGAGCAGACCTCATGGAGGGAAGTCCTTATGGGTGTTGACATTACATCCTGAGGATTCCAGCCTCAGTGAAGATCCCCAAGCAACATCCTATCTGGGGATCTGAGGGACCCTTAAGGCCACCAAGAGGACATCTGCTAGGAGAGATACATGCTCAGCAGAGTCACTGATAAGAGTGGCATAGTAGGGGGCTTTAGCCCAAGTGCTCACTCAGGTCATTCCTGCCACAAACCCGACAGATGTGGGTTTTTTATTCATCTTGACAAATAGGGGGTTGCAGTCACTTTGATCTGATTAAAAATAAATAAAGTAATGTGACATCCTTTCACCCCCTAGCCAAAACTAACCTTTTCCAGTGCTCCTCCAGCGAGAGAGCATTTCCCTGATACTGGCTCTTTGTGCAGCTATCTTTCCTTCTCGGAAGATCCTGATCTCCTTAGGGGACAAAGGTGGGGTTTTTATCATTTCTGCAGCTCAGGTGAGGTCTAGTGAAGACCTAGAACCCAGAGCATGTACCAGAAGATCTCTCTTAGTAAACCTTTCTCTACATTAGCACGAGACACTGAAGTGCTGTTCTTTGTTGGTATTTATGCATCTCCTACTTTCCCCTCTCCTCAAAGCTCTCAAAGCACCTATGAGCAGTTGTCCATAAACCTTCCATGAAAGAAGAAACAGTAGGGTGGATGGACAGATGGATGGGACAGAGAGATGGATGAATGATGGTTGGATGAATGGATGGATGGATGGTTAGTGCTAGTCAGCATGAAGGTATGTTGGTCTCCATTTGGTCTGTTTGGGCCAGTGTTATTTTCTGTTGGCTGAACAATGAGCAAGCCACGGGCCCAATCAAATATGAGAGAGTGTGTGTGCATGGCCTGGGGAAAGCTCCTGTTGTCCCTCTTTCACCTTGACAGCCATAAACCCAAGGGCAAACAGGGTCTTAAGACCATTTCTGCCATTAGAAAGCAAATCTCTAGTACTACACTTTACATTCAGAAAATTAACACAGCAACAGAACTCTGGAAGCATCTCTGAGCCAAGTACCAGGTTCTTATGAACACTGGCCAACTTACTCACACCTTTTATACCCAGTCACCCTCCCTCACAGTTTCTCCTGCGAGGAACAAGGGCACAGCCCAGGCATAGAATGTGTAGTGGAGGGGCCCAGGTTTCAGAATAATGAATGGATGAACAGACAGATGGACAGAACTTTGGGGGACCTGAGGAAAGGGTAGACCTGCCTTTTTGAGGAAAGTGGGGAAGACACCATCTTGTTCTCCTTGGCCAGGGAAGCTAGTCAGCAGCTCATATCCCACAGTCAGTCAGTTTGATGCTCCACCAGAGACCTTGGTGTGCAGTGACAGGACAGCTCAGAAGTCCTGCTGACTGATGCGTGTCCCCAGCTACAAAGACAGCACACTGGCATCCACAGTGTCCTGCTCAAGCGGTACTTGCTCTTTGACCTCAGTTGTCTTTCCAGTTGCCTGGGTCTCTCTCCTGTTTCCCTTCAGCACCCAAATTCTGTGAGAAGCTGAAGTCCTGCTCCAGGCTGACAGAGCTCAAAGTCTGTCCTGTGTAGAACCCTGATCAGTGAAGGGGAGAAGGGAGTGTGGCGTTGGCATATGCACCAATGGCACCTGGGAATAGAGGCCACCATCAGCTCAGTTCTCACCATGCAAACAAGCCTCAGCAGACTTTACTGTGACTCGTTAATGCTTGTGCTCCCAGTGTACCTTTGCTATTACACTTGTCCCCTGATCAGTTAAGGACCTCCCTTCTTCATTCTCTTGTGGGTGCTTGGAGGGGTGTACATGTTTCCTCTCTCTGTGCTTTGGTTTTTCCATCTTTAACAGAAGAGTTTGCACACGATTACCTCTAAGCCTGCTTGAAAAGGCTAATGGCTCTGTGGGCCCATTCATTCGACCAAGCAGTGAGACAACAAGCATGCCTTTGTGCAAGGCTCTAGCAGGATTACATACATGCATGGGGAAACTAAGGCCCCAAAAGAGAAAAGGTAAATCCACTGAAGCTAAATAGATAGAACCAGAGTCAGGAATGGTAGCAGACTCTTGTATTCCCAGCAACCTAAGAGGTTATACCCAGAGGATTGTAAACTCATGGGCCTTGGGTTCAATCTTCAGTACTAAAAGAGAGAGAGAAAAAAAAGATAGAACTAAAAGTGCAGGATAAAAGAAGAATGTTTACTGTGGAACGCCAAATTTTGCCACAAGAATTGATGCCCATTCTTTAAATGTAACCTGAATCTTCTGCATTTCAGCATTTATTTTCAGATCAATATCCATTAATAATTGGAGGAGATGGGTAAAGATTTTAGCAAAGACCCCCAGGTCTTCCTAGATGTGTCCAAAATACCGGGAACTCTCTCTCCAGTGGTGCCCCAGCCAGCAGAGGTGCCGGCTGAAAGCTGACCTTTTCCACCCCCACCTTGTGCCCATGCAGCCCACACTCACCATCCCAAAAGCACCTAATGGAGCATCACTCAACACATGGTCACGTTTGGAAGTCACTTAATCTCTCTCATTTTCACTGTCATAAAAGGGCACAGTTGTTGAGCAAATGAATTAAACAGACCTCAATTTTCTTGTCTCTAAAGCAGAAGGTTGTACTAGAATTAACAAGAGAATCTTTGAAATTCCTTCCAAGCTAGGCGTGATAGTATGCCTACCTATAGTCCTAGATACTATGGAGGCTGAGGCGGGAGGATTACATGAGTCCATGACCCTAGGAGTCCAAGGCCAGCCAGGACAACGGAGCTAGATCCATGTCAAACAGAACACAAAAGCAAATAATTTCTTCTGGTTCTTACATCATCATCTATCCTTAAGTGGTTGTGAAATTGGATTAAATAAAGTCTTCTCTGGCCTCACCAGTTGTTTGGCACCTCCAATCTTTTTTCTCAGCTGAATGAGGAAAGATGTGGCTGAGAACAGGGACTGTGCTGTCACTGGTGGGTTACTATCCCGTGTGGTTCCACTTGGTCTATCCCCAGGAGTGTGGATATCCCCAAGATAGTGTGGCACACTCTCTGGGCCTCCCTCTGGCCTCAGCCATGGCCCCAGAAGGCTTTCACTCCCTCTGCAGCCCAGCGCCTCTCTGATACAGCAATTCCTCACCTGCAGGCATGCAAGGCAGTCCAGAGCCATTGTCCAGGATCTCTGGAGAGGCATTAAGTGTGTGGCCTGCAGGGTAGGGAGGCAGAAGCCTATACTCCTACAGAGGGCAACTCTACTCCCGGAACCGGAACCGAGCTCTCTTACAGAAACCACAAGCATGAATACACGCGCATGCGCGCGCAAGCACACATCCTTCGGGTTCTAGTCTGTGCTTCCGAGGGCTTCCACAAAGACAACCATGAGAATCTGATCTTGTGCCAGAGAAGGAATAGGAGCGTAAGGCTTAGGTTGCACCAAGGAGGACCTCCCAGGTGCTGGGGTGGGACCCCAGGTAAGAGAGAGAGCATCTGACATGACATGGAGCAAAGTGGGAAAAACTGAACCCATAGCTCTCAGTTTCCACCGCAGTGTTCCTGCCGTTAGAGGGACATCCAGGGATCAGACTCCATGTCCCAGGGCCCCTTTCCTCGGCCCCCAAAGTGTACCAACAGCGAGGCTTGTGCTCAGGACAGCAGCTCACGGAAGTCTGGGAACACTGGTTACACTGATTGGTACATGGGCCTGGGAGTGGCTTCTAGCAAAATGTCCCTCACATTTTCTATAAAAAAGCTCCTAGATGCCGGTGTTTCTGGAACGGCTCTTTATGATCCTCCCTCCAAGCTTTGAGCTGCAGCTCCTTGCTCTTCTTCCCTAGTTTGCCTGAAATTCAAAATACCTGGTATTTTCAGATGCAAGACAATTTATGTCCTGTGTTGCTAGACCCTCTGCTCCAGGCTGGGGTAAGGGAATAGAGTAGTCTACCTTTCTCAGTCAAATGGCTTCTTAAAGGCCTGTTCTGCCTCAACCAGAAATACTATCTCCCCCAAACACGAGTGGCCCAGCTTGCTGCCTGCCTTTTAAAATAAAATTACTTTGTACTGGGAGTGTGGCTCTCAGTAGAAGCCTTGCTTCCCACACTCAAGGACCTCAGCATCACAAAATAAACAACTATGTGCCTCGCTAAAGAAGCACCTACCTATACCAATTCAAAAGAAAGAGTCTGGCCCACTAAGTGGTAAAGCTGGTACTGCTGCTGACAGATGGCCAGGCCTCTGCCCCGCCACTTGCTCACATCTGAGGTGCTAACATCTGAGATTGTGCAGAAGGAAGAGTGTGACAGATGGCTTGGGCGCCTCTCCTGCTGAGTCCACAGAGAACCTGGTTGAGCTTGCCTGGGCTCCTCTCCCCGCAGTGCTGCCACCACACTCAGGCTCTGGCGGCTAGCCCACCATCGCTCCAGCCTCTAACTGTGTGGGACTGTAAAGGCTGGCAAGAAACTTGGGAAGGTGAAGGGAGAAGTTAAGTCAAGTTCAGGGTAGAACAGTCTTTCAATGTCCAGGCTGGGAAAACCCATAGATCTCATGGGATATGGCCTTCCCAGTGTTCAGGTTAGGAGCTAGGAACAGACAAGTGACAAAGTCCAAGGTACCAGGCCTTTTATGGAGTCCCGGATCCCTGTAGGACACTGGGTAGATACCTCTGACTTAACTCCACCAACTGCATGTTCAAAGAGTGTGTGTGGCTGGGACAGTCCTCCCCCTGTGCCTCTCCCCCACCAGGCTCCAGTGTATCGAGTCCAAAAGGCGCATCCACCTCAGCCCACAGTAGCCATGATGCACTCTCTGACAAGTGGCCATAGGCAAGGTGTGCAAACTTTGTAAGAGAGTGAGACCTACATGCTTTCTCTTTAATGAAAAAGAATGACATGAGGGAGGCTGAGGCAGAAGGACTGCAAGTTCAAGCCCAGCCTCAGTAACTTAATGACTTAGCAAAATCGTTTCAAAGTAAATCATTGTTTTGTTTTGTTTTGTTTTGTTTTGTTTTTTAAACCAGGAATCTAACTCAGGGCCTCGTGTTTGCCAGGCAGGCACTGTGCCACTGAGTTACATCTCCAGGCCCAAAATTTTAAAATGACTGGGAATGTAGTTCAGTTTGAAGGCCCTTGGTTGTATCCCCAGTATAAGAAGAAAGAAAAGAAGAAAAAAGGAAAGAATTTTTACAAAATCATACAGTATAGCACATAAGGATCAGTTATGTCTCATTAAATTTTTGTTTTGAGTATTGGCATATAATCCACAGCTGATTATGTGTGTACAGGGCTCAGTGACACAATCATGTGACAAAACCTTGAATGTCCATTTGACAAACCAGCCACCCAACAAAGGCTTTCAAACCTGCATGTTGTCCTCCAGGAGAGACTGAGAGCCTGGAAGAAATGCTATGACTTGGGTTACTACAGCAAGAAAGGAGGCGAGAAAACTCAACATGCCCGGCCTCTTTTCAGAATAAAAAGCTGGCATCTTTAAACACCTCAGATTACGTGTTTGTAGATATGAGTAAGAAACATTGAGAAAGTGATTCCTTTCAGAGAACTGCAATTTGGGGCTTTGAGAATCTAGGCCTTCCTTGTGAAGAACATGATGATTTGGAAAGAACTATTTTCAGCATGTATTCAAGGGATTGTTTCTAGAACTTTTGTGTATCTTATAGTGTTTGGTTTGTGTTAGGTTTTTGGTGCAATAAGAGAGAAAATATGAGTAAAAAGTAGCCTTTATTCCAAGGACATGGAAAGAAGCCCATGACTATAGGCAGCCTGGCATTCTCTGACCGGAACGTGGGGTATGGGATACACATATAAACTCTGACCAGGGTGGCGCTTAGAGCAGGCATAGATGACATGCAAGGGGCTGACTGGGACCTTTTTTGGGCCTCTGGGAAAGGAAAAAGGAAGTTGTCATAGGGGAAGGAGGAAGTGACCTCAAGGTAAACATCCTTTTTGTTTCCACCTCCCACCGCTGTAATATCGTGTAATTTATTCTAGGGCAAAATCCTTTCAGTTTTGTTTTGTTTTGTTTTTTGTCTTTTTGAGACAGGGTCTCACTATGCAGTTCAGGCTGGTCATGCACTCACTTTGTAGCCCAGGCTGGTCTTGAACTTACAACTATCCTCCAGCCCCAGCCTCCTGAGTACTGGAATTATAGGCATGCGCCACCATGCCTGGTTTTATAGTATTTTTTTTTAACCTTCACTTTTCCTTTCACTTTCACTTTTCCTGCAGTTAATTTTTATGTTTGCTTACATGATCATTTATATGTATGTTTCTTTCACTTCTTTAGAGTTCCTGGATGCGTTGTTTAAATCTGTTTAGAATTGTGGCAATAGTTTGAAGTCCAAGCTAAAAGGAAGGCATGGGGTTAAATGCTGTGTGATACTAGCAGTGCCCAGCACCAGGAGAGGCTCCAGAGGCAACAGGGCTTCCACTGCCTAGTGAGGAGCCTCGTGACAGACGAGGGAGCCCCAGAGCTTCAGGCCTCACCCACATCCTCCTGCCTCTGGTCCTGGAACACTGCTCAAAGGTCTCTGCCCCGAGAAAAAGACTTTAGGGCTGAATGATGACCCTGGACCAGTCTTCAGAGCATGTGCCAGAGGGAAGGCCCTCGAGGTGAGGGTACAGAGCTTCAAGCAGGGGCTTCCCAGGCCTGAGACTCAAGCAGGCTCCATACCAGAGACACCCCAGTCCTCAGGTGTTCCCCTAAACACACTTGAAGAAGCCTGCAAGGGGCAAAGTCTTTATTTTCCTCTTCATTCTCCTTTGCTCCTAAACCTAAAGCACCGGCTTCTCACTGCTTCTGCTCCTAGGGTCACATCATGCTGTGTGAGTGCCTGAGGGGAACCCCTCCCCAAGAGCATTACTGAGGCCTGTGGTTAATTCTTCAGCCCCCACTTACCTCACTAATGGTTCTGTGAAACAGGCCTGAGCCTCCATTCCCGCCAGAGTGGGCCTTCCCCCACATTGGCCCTGTCTGGGCAGCAGGCCCAAGGCTGCCCCAGAAATTGGCTCTCCATGCTGCCATCAGCTCTGGTTTGCCTTCTGCCAAGGACTCAGGGCTCTGCTGTAGGGTTTGACACTTTATTTTACCCATAATTGTACCTGCTCCCCGTGTCATGCTCTGGGGAATGAAAGTTGTCTCTCACTGCACTCAGATCCAGTCAAACCCTGCTATCCACGCTGCTGGGGAAGATCCCAGTGTGCAGAGGTGGGTGATATGGAGGCCTGTGCTGGCCTTGCAGACCCCACACACATGGAGATCCTGAGAGCCCAGCCAACTCAGACCGCTTCTGGGTCATCACCAAGCTGGCCTCCATGGTGCTGTCCCACCGTGTTCTACCATGCTGGTGCTGGAGACAGAGTGAGATGGGCCTACGTGGGTCTCTAAGCCCACTGCACGGTGGCCTTCCTAAAGAGAGCACTGTGGCTTTTGAGGTGGAAATCTATAGCGCAAGGTCTCACTGTTACAGCAGCTGAGTTAGGTAGAAATATTATAGGCTGTCAGACAGGGCTGGGCCCTCGAAGGAGCCTGTGCACAAGGTCAAATACCTTGCAACCTTAAAAGAGACAGACACCTGTGCTGTGGGCAGGACCTCAAGACAAAAGGCAAAACAAATGCAACCACACCGTAAGTATGTATAAACATCAGGGACTGAAATTCTAAATAGGTAAGGATCACCTTGAGGAAGCCAGGAGTCACCATCCCAACCCCCTCCAGGAAGAGTCACTGCTCGTTAAGCATGTCCCCTGGCTACCTGACTCACTTCCCCATTTGCCCCTGAATTGGTCAATTTTACCTGACCAATTAATCTTATTGGTTGACCATAGTTCTGTCCCACCTCATGCGCACCTTGCAAGCTCTCGTGTTTTCCTATCTTAGTCTCACCTCACTTTATGATTTTGCTCTATAAAAGTCCTTTGAAAAGACAGAGTCTTTGGCAACCCACTGGGGACCCCTTCTCTCTCTCTCTCCTGGATAGACTCTTTCCCTCAATAAATATATTCTACTCTTAACCTCTGTTGTTCCTAAAATTCATTCTTCAATTATAGAGAACATGAACTCATACTGGACATCTAGTAGGTCTGCAATTTCTTTCCCCTGTGTCATCCCCACCGTCCACCCAGAGGTTTATGCCTTTCAGAGTACACGTGTCCGTCCCGCACCACTGCTGGGATTTCTGTGAATTTCCCAGAAATTGTCTCCCCAGGCTCTGAGTGAGCAGTCTTCCCCTAGCCTCAGGTCTGGCCACTGTGCTGATGTCTCATTGATGTTGATGACCATGTGAGTGTGTCACAGGCTGGGTCTGAGGGTCCCCGAGGCTGAAATAAGGAACTAAACCCACTCCTTTAACAGAAGAATGCAGGTTCACTGCCTCCTGTCATGGAAAAAGAATTTTCAGGATGCATCAGTAAAAGAGGTAAGAGAAAGATTCCTTAGAAGTAGATACAGGGTGCACTCAACAGCAAAGTGTGGGTGCTCAGAGAAATGAGGTATGATACACAGTTGGTAACAAGATCTTTTGTGTTTTGGGGATGTGGAAATCTATGAAATTGGGTAATCTATAATCTTGGTCATAATGGGTGGGACAAGGTGGCCCTTTCCTAGTGAGTAATAGTCACTGGGAAATGTCAAAAGTGTGGTCCATTCATAGATGAAAAAGAGGACCATTTGCAAGTAAAAGAGAATATGCAGACCCCTTTGCAACTGAAAGGGAGTTGCCCCAGGCTTGCTGTTTTAGGAGAAGGAAAAAAAAGTAAATAAACCAGGCTTGTATTCTAAAGCTGAAGTTTTTCTTTAAAGTACAATTATTTATTTCTAGATTTTCTTGTCTCCTTTCTACCTAGCTTTATTTCATGTATCCTACCTCAAGATAAATTCTCTCTGTTGCAGCTCACCAATGCCCTGCTTGCTTTGGAGAAGGAATAAGATCCCTGATTGCACAACCAAGCCCAGCTATGACTTTGAGCAAAATGTCCTCAGAGTTTGGAGTTAGCCCAAGTCCAGCCTTCTCAGCTCACATAGACCTCAGCCCATAGGAGGGCTCCACTCAGTCTGTAGCTATGGCCATGGGACTTCCTTGGCCTGCAGATGAAAGTGTGTGGCTCAGGAAAAGACATAGAGCTCCCCTCCCTGGGGTGGTGGGGAAGGACTTTTCCTTCTCCACTTCTGATTGCTTACGATCAGCCTCTCCAGACCCCAAAGACTCTTCTTCCTCAAGTGCAGTTCCTCCTAATCTCTCCCATCCCCTACTGACTTCCTTCCCAGATGACCTGCTGGGAGGACACTGCTTCCCGGCAGCAAGGAAACCTCACCTGCACCACTCCAGAGTACATTCTGGCCTGGACAGAGCTGATTTAAGAAAAACAGCAGCAAAGATCTTCAGTGACTGAAATAACCGTTAAGTATTCTGAAGATGAGCTTTCATGCATTAAGAAAAACATATCCTTCACACTAACCCCTTCGAGAATGACCTAGGGCAGCCATATCAGGCCGAGATGGGCTGCATGGCAAGGCTGGGAAGGCAGCTGGGAAGCAGAGGCTCTGTCAGCTCTGTGGCCCCCCTTTCTAGATTATTTCCAACATTTATTTATTTGTTTACTTATTTATGCTACACTGGGGATGGGATCCAGGGCTGCATGCATGCTAGGTACACACATCCCCATATCATATTCTAGACAGCTAAGTTAGGCAGAAGCATTATAGGCAGTCAGAGAAGGGCTAGGCCCTCGAAGGAGTTAGTGCAAAAGATAAGGAAGCATTACTGTGGCTGGAGGTGCATTGGTTGAAGGCTGGGCCTCAAGATAAAGAAAGGATGACTAGACCTACATGCCTCCCCGAGGGATAAACAATATACTGGAATCAATACTCTAAATAGGCATCAGTCACCCAACTGAGTGACCAGGACCTTCTTTCTGACTCATTCCTTCCAGAAAAAGTCCTTGTTCTTTCTGTTGGGTAACGGCTGCGAGAGGCAACGCCTGGAGACCAAGGCTGTGGGAAAGATGAGATTTTATTCACCTGCATACAAGCAGGCTGACACTGGAGTGATGCCACCAGCTGTGGAAGGGAGATTGCGTATATATAGGATTTTTAGGTTGGGGTTGGAATTTCAAAGAGACTAGATGAAGTGTTTGAAGTCAGAGCTGCATGATCAGTATGGTGTGTGGGTAGAACTGGTGCCAGGACAACTTCAAGTCTGATCCTAAATGCCTTTATTGTCCTTATTTCTTATTTTCAGGGGCAATGTATTGTTTCCATTGCTTACAAGGGGAGACATGAGATCTCTCAGGTCAGGCCTGACACTTTCCAAATATGCTTGTTATGTGACTTGCTTCCTCACTGGATCAACATTACCTGAATGACTAAACTTAAAATCTTATTGATTGGTCATAGTTTTGTCCCTCGTTGTACCCATCTCATGATTTTGCTCTGTAAAACTTCCTTCGAAAAGTGAGCTCATTGGCAACTCACTCTGGCACCCTGACCTTTTCAGGAGTGGTCTCTCCGCAATACAATTTCCAATTTCCTTGGGCTCCACTATTCCTTCAAATTCATTTCTCGATTTTGGGGACCATGAACTCAGCACATGGGACATCTAGCAGGTTGGGAGTTACATTTATTTCCCTTGGGTTATTTGGAGTTCTCTATTGCCCAGCCTACGCATTATGTATTGGTCAGGTGGCACAGCACCCCAGCACCCCTTCACAGCACATGGTGAAGATGGCAGTCAGAAGCAGCCAGCCAGCCACACATAGGATCCTGGCTTCTCACCCTGGCTGTGGGATAGGGAAATCCATGCACCTCTCCAAGCCTCACTGTCCTTTGTATTCAATGAGGATATTACTAAATCGGTCTGTGCAAAGTCCTAGAATGAGCCCACAGTCTTCCTCTCCAGCATCCCCTGGCGCCATGGCCTCTCCTGCTCTGTGGTACCTACTCACAGTTGGTGTTCCATCATTGCTTGTTGTCTCCTGCTGAGGCCTGCTGAGAAGGAGCATGTGCAGAGGGAAGCTTGTGAGTCTGTCCCTACAAAGTCCTCTGAGGCTTGAGGCAAAGTCAGAAATAAGAAACAAAGGCACTTCACCCCTACCAGCTGCCATCCCAGGGCACCCAGCCTAAGGCCAGCTTAGTTTGCATGCTATTAACATAAATCTGCATGTGCTGTATATTCCTAGTGTGTCTTGTAGTCAGTTACTATGTTCAGGCAGCTCTGTTAAAGGAAGGTGCCTCAGCAGAGCAGTGGCTTCATGACGAGAGGACACCCAAAGCCCTTCCCTACCCCAGCAAAAAACATCTCCCCTCAGTCTCCCCACGGCTGTCCCCAGTGCTTCTTAGGAGCTATTGTCCATTGCCTCCAGTGGCTCCACCAGAAGTTCCGCTAACAGGGAAAGGCTGAGCCTTGGCGCATCCAATTCTCTAAGTAGTTCTAAATTAACCAGATTAGAAGCTCAGAGGGGACTTTATGAAGGCTCACCCAGGATCAACAGCATGACCTCATTCGTACATGAAGTAAAAGCTCTGGTCTGGATAAGAGGTGGGCAGGGCCTGAAGCCCCACTCTTGTCTGTCCCCTCATTCTCACAGGCATCTGCAGAGACTTCAGGTTCCTCACACTTTTTGAGGCCCCTCATTTTACATCAGAGGAAATAGGAAGGCTGAGGCTTCAAAAATGACACCTGTGTACTGTCATTATTTGAGCGTCCACTTTTTAAGCTTCAATTTTGTAAGTTGAACAACTACTTCTAAGATAACAATATGTAATTTATCAACTAGTGATTTCTGTTATTTTTTGAAATTATGTATTAGTTCTACCCTTTTTTCTGTTTTGTTTTGTTTTTTCTCTAAATAAAAAAATAAGTGACACCTTTAAGGACTGGCACTTTACACACTGAGAGGCTTTGTAAGCTGCTTCAGCATCAAGGTTCTTCTGGCTTGGACCACCTTCTGCCCCCCAAGCATAAGGAGAAATTCTGCCTGGAATTCCCTCCTCCTCCACCTGAAGGAAGTTTCTTCCAAAACAAAAGCGGCCCGAGGACTAGCTCAGGGGTAGACCTCTTGCCTACCATACTCCAGACCCAGGTTCCATGCATGTCAAGCCCTGCAAACAAACAAAACCTGTTCTTTCTAAGGGTCATGTCAGTAGATAAGGCCACCACAGGCCTTGCAGGACTTCCCTCAGTGGTTTTCACAGGCAAGAGGTCTGGGCTTAGCGAAATGATCTTTATGCAGTCCTTTGCTCTGGGTCAGAGGCCTTAAACTTGGATTGAAAGGCAGCTGCTAGGCCTGGGGGACCAGAGGCAACCTGCTTCAGGCAGGACAACTCTTGTCTGCCTGTTGCTCATTAGTCTTATCCTAGTCTGTATCTTTCTTTTTAATTTTTTAAAAGCAGTCCTGGGGATGGGTCCCAGGGCCTAGCCCATACTGAGCATACATGCTACCAGTGAGCTAAAACCCAAGCTTCACGGTATGTACTGACCCTGTGGGACAGAGAGAAGGGACTGGCATGCACTGCCCACCTGCCTGCAGACCTATTTCCTCAGGTCTTTCTCTGTGGATCAAACTTCCCCAAGCTGCCCGGGGGTAAGCACCCTGCAGTGAACAAGCATGTCTGGGACACAAGAATGTGGGGGTGGCCCAGGCACTAAAACAGATCAGTGGGTTCAGTGCCTGATTTACACGATTCCAAACTGTCACACCCTGCAGTGACTTAACCTTTTTATGCCTCAGTTTCTGTATATGAAAACAGGCAAAATATACTCTAAGGATTAACTGACTTAATAATACAGTGGTAATGCTTAATGCTTAGAGCAGTACTCAGTATGCGGCAAGCCCTCAAAATCCCTCGCTATTATTATCACCAACACCCAGGTCACTGGAGATCTTCCTAGGCTCCTGCTGCCAGCAGTCAGGGCTTGCTTCTCTCCAAAGGCAAACCAGACCTCCCTTCATCTGGCCCTCTCCCAGCCCAGTTCTGGCTCCTGCTGTGTCTTTCCAGTCTGTTCCCAGAAGCTCTCATAGCAGGGGTGGGTGTTTTCAACACTAGGACATCAGATACTTCAACCAGACAGGAATATGAGGTCCAGTGAGAAGAACCTACAAGGTGGCCAGCCACTGAGGCAGGGGAAGTCCTTGTTCCCAGGCCAGGGTACCCACAGGGTCCACCAACCTTGTGGGACAAAGAGAAGGGGCTGGCATCCACCACCCTCCTCCCTGGAGACCTATTCCTTGAGGAATTGGCTTTTTCAGCATTCTGCTTTCTTCTCTGAACTCCCCTTCTTTTGCCTTTGATGTACTGACTGTCCTGTTCCCCCTACCCCTGCTCCATACTGAGGATTGATCCTAGGGACTTTGCACAAAGCTACAGCCTCATTTTATTTATTGAGATAATGGTATCATTAAATTGCCCCGGTTGAAAATAAGTAAATAAACAACTTGCAATTCTACCTCAGGCTCCTAGAGTACTGCGACTACAGGACTGGACCACCATACTCAGCTGACTGCTTTTTAATGAACACCTACCAATTGCCAGGCTCTTTCCTTATAATACCTCACCTAATGCCCCAACTAGCTGACAAGGTATATACACTCCCATTTTACAGTGGAGGAAATGGTGAAACTCAGTGGAGAAGATCTAGGTATTTGAACTACAAAGCCCATGCATGTTCCTTTACCTCATGGGTGCTTCCAGAGGCCAATGTCTTGCTCTTCCTCTTCTCAGGAGGCCCCAAGTCTAGCTGGCTGTGGCCCAAGACCCTGGACAAGGCCATTAGCTCCTTTTTTTTCCTGCAGGGCCTTGGCTTCTCCCATGCTGCAGCCACCAGCATTGTCTAAAGATGGCTCTGACTGATGGCCTTCCATGTGGTATCCCTGAAGTCAGCTAGTTAAAACTGACAGAACATTCTGGGCACCAAATTTCTAGCGGTAGACACAACCTGGAGTTGTCATCTTGTAGGATGGGAGGCCGGGAGCAGCTGCTGAGACTCCCCCTAGACAGGCTGGGTGCACTGCAAGGAGTGTTTGGGCAGAATGATTTCCTACCAGTCATCTCGTCTGCACTGTACCCATGAGACCTTCATTCCCTGTGGGCCTGACTCCTTTTGCTAAAGGGTACATCAAAGGCATACAGGTCACCACTCACAGGAGACAAGAAGGAGAGGTAGGGAAAGATTTAGGAGTTGCAGGACCTGTTCCAAACCCAGACATGTTCCAAACTCAGAAGGGCCATTCATTATATAATGAATGCCAAGCAAGCCACAACATCATCTGAAAAAATGGCATGGATCCTATTCGTTTTGCAGTCTTAACATAGCACACTATTTGCCACCATGTCAGGAAGTGTCACTTCCTTTTCCTCAACTTCCCTTGGAGGCCAAGACCATCTTTGGAGTAGCAAAGCAATCAGCAGGTAGTCACATCCCCAACCTTATCTCTGCCCTTGACCCCAGTGTGTTTGCAGATGACCCTGAGGCCACTGACCGGCAGCTCTGCCCCAGCTGGGCGGAGCTGTGACCTGTTACCCTTGAGCCTCAGCTCATACTGGTCTCCACCACTCCAGCTGTGCTGAGTAAGCTCCAGCCACCCAACCAGGGGTCCCAGCAGCATAGAGCACACCCAGAAATGGCAGCTGAGGTCCCTGGTGATCGGCAGGCCTGCCCCACCAACTCTGCCCAGGATTGTGGAAAGTCACCTAGCAAGGATACACCTGGTGAGCTGGGCCAATGGGCAGGGAGGAGGCAGGGAGTAGAATGTGGCATGGAGTGGGCACCCCTAAGTAAGTCCCTGGTGTCGGGGTCTCTTTTTTCCATAACTCTTGCACAATGCCAAGAGATATACTTCTTCCAATTCTCTGATCTTTCCTAAAATCCAGAGGAGGAGACTATAGCTCTGAAAGAGTGGCCGTAGTTGGGGGAAAGAGGGATTCACCACTGTAGTGTAAGCACCTTTTGTATTTCTTTTTGCTTATAGAGTTGTTCCAGAGGCAATTTGGGATAGCTTACACTAGGAAGCTTAACAGCAAGGTTCATAGTAAACCAGACACAGAAATACCATGTACTAGGAAAGAAGAAAGTAGAATTGAAATACGTTTAATAAAGATAATATGTTCAGGATCATAGTTCTGATAGTCGTAGCGATCAGGGTAAACAGAGGAAATAATGTGCACTAGAAGAGTCAGTTTACTTTTCTTTTTTTCTTAAAGCTTTGGCCAATAAGCACTGAGTGCTATAGAGGGGAGAGTCATTGACTCCACATTTACAGAAATTCAGAAGCAAATTATAGGAGTCTATTGGCTGGCAAGGACCCTTGTGAAAGCACAGTACAACACTGAAGTGTAACCAGGTGAAGTGACTGTTGTCCAGTTAGAGCCTTCTGTAGATCTCTCTTGTCCCAGGCAGGCAAGGAGCTGGCAGTCTCATTAGCTGTACTGTAAACTAGTGCTTTCAAACTTTCCTATCAGGTGATTTCCTAGGAGTCTTGTTAAAATGCACTTCTAATTTGGGAGTCTATAACCCTTAAAACTTCCCTGACTGACTGTCATGGGCACCATCTTTGGAGTAGTGGGGGGTGGGGGGGTGGCCTGGGTTTCTGTAGCTGTCTCTGATCTCCTCTGCTGGAAAGGCAAGGCCATGTCTGTCACAGACATGGAGAACCTATTTGTGGGCTCAGCACAAGCTTTCTGGAGGTGCCAGGCAGAATATTTGCATTCCAAATGGGCCACCCTGATCCAGAAACCAACAACCACACAAGAGCTCCCTCAGAGAAATGGTCCCACTGTACTCTTAGCACCTGCCTCTAGAACCTTCTCTACCATCCTTCCACTGGGCACAGTTAAATCTCCTTGTGAACACATAGTTTCTCATTACCTTGAGCTCAGTTAGCTTTTTCTCCCTGGAGAGTTCAGGTTTCATTAGAGGGCTGGATGAGGGCCATAGTGTGCTTATGCCATCGAAGGGTACCAAACTCTGCAGTGTAAGGATATTGTAAAATAAGGAACAGTCTCCAAGGCCTCTAAGTCACACTGTTTAATACCATGCAATCTGTGCCATGGCTTCATGGCAGTGTACCATGGAAAGCAGTCTGTACATCTAAATCTCAGCCCCAGCACAATTTGCCAGCCTGGCTCACAGACCACTCCTTTCCCTTGCCCTGGGTGTGGCAGTGTCCCCTACATTGGGTGATCACGATGATAAAGACAATCCCTTTATTTGTCTGAGTCACCTTCAGACCCCTCTCCACGACAACCTGTCCCTACTCGTCCCTCACAGAAGGGAACAGCTCCCAGGACCCCAAAAGTTTGGGGAAGTCTTTTGGCACCTAGTCAATGGAAAGAAGTGCATTGGTGGGTAGCAGTGCCTTCCTGGAGCCAAAACTCATCCTGCCCAGCCTAGAGGAGACCAGATCCAGATAGCCTGGCTCCTGGCCAGGGCTGTCAGAGTCCATCAGGGCCCATGGCCTCCTCTAGCCATTTTGTTTCAATAGTCAATTAAATCTTTCAATCTTGTGAAATGGATGTGCTTTGTCCTGGCCTATAAATACTAGGTCAATCCATGGGACTAACAAGGAACAGTGCTCCCCTCCTGTCTGGTCCAGGCAAATGATGAATCTAGATTCTCATCCTGACTACTCTTGTTTTCTCAGCCAAAGAACCAGCCTTGTCTTCAAGGAAAAGAGTGATCCCAGGAGCTCCATAAATAGGATATTCAGCAACTCCAGGTGCAAACACCTGAATGCAAGAATGGGTTGGCTGTATCAGCAGGGCAGCAGGACTGTGCATACACAGGAGGAAAACAGGGTGGCCAAGCGCACTGTGTCACACAGACAATGAGACTTCAACAGAGATTTGGAGAAAGAGAGGGGCCATGGGGACCCCTGGAGACCAGGCAGAGGGGATAGCCAGAGTGGTTGATCTACATGAGGCCTGTCCGAGAACCCTGCCTCATGTGTTTGAGGAAAAGGGAAGCCAGCTGGGCAGGGTGGAGTGTGAACAGAGGCCGATGGAAGTGAGGCTAAAAGCCACTTAATTATGCTGGCCTTGTGCACCATTCCAAGGACTTGGCTTCCACTGAAACTAAGGGATCCAGGGGAGGTTTTGCACAGAGGAGTGACACAGCACAGTAAATGCCTTGCAAGGATGGCACAGATACTTCACTTTAGCTTGGCTCAGGATCCCAGGGAGAGGCCTTAAAAGAGCTCAGCAAAGCTTAGGGTATTACCCTCGCACCAGAACAGTGGAGGGCTCATCTGAATTGCCCCTCAAACTTCAGGAAACATCTATGGAGCCGGTACCCACTCCAGATCCCATGCCTCCTTCCCTTCCTCCCTCCTCCCGTTTCTCATGGTGCCTCTCACGCTCCCCTGGGGAACCCACAAAAACACCTGAAGTCTGAGGGATGTCAGATGGAACCAAGGTCCCTTCCAAGGATTCTGGAAGATCACGGAGCGTTTCCATTTTCCAAGCTCAAACTCCTTGTAAGAAAGATGCTCAGAGATCACCACCAGCCACAGCAGATCTTTAAAGAGCAGCTGCTGAGCAAGCAGCAACACCATGGAGGGCTAAGAACTACTTTTTGTCTTCTTTCTAATTTTTGCTAACAACCCAGAGGTTACTCCCCAGGCCTGGTATCCTCAGGGCAGGTTCCAGCACAGAGGCAGGACTGAGAATCTTCACAGGAGCTCTGAGAGGGTGCTCCTCTGGAGCAGGGTGGGACAGGAGGATCCCTGAAGAAGACCAACAGATAGACAGGCCATGGGGAGAAGCCTATGGCAGTGAGAAGGTGCTACACTCCCGGTGCTCACAGAAGCATTTCCTCCACAAGGAGGCCTGAACGCTGCCTCCTTGGTCCTGCTGCACATTTTGGGATCCAACAGTAAGGCTATTTTTGAGGTCCGCTATCCCTGCCCCTGGCCTCCCCTGGGCTTATCTACCCCACACAGTTTGAATTCTCAGAAAGCAGTACTTTTCTACTTCCTAAGAATAACTTGAAGCTCCTTATCAGGAGCCAGTGGAATATGGCCCCCAGAATATTCCAGAAACAGTCCCAGGGGGCAGGGATCCTGCACTTAGTCTCCCACAAGTGAAGTTGGTGCCCTCCTCAACCTTCAGAGCCTACATTTCTCTCCAGTCACTGTCAGCAGTAGGTGTGGCCTAGGGTGAGAAAGGGCTCTGGGCGAGACATACACCTTTGGCAGGTACCTAGTGCGCCTTCACCTGTAACCCAGCTTCCTCCTGTGCAGGAAGACACCGGCGTTTGGCTTTGAGGGCAGGTGTGGGGGCAGCAATGGGCGGTGTCCCAGGGCGAGGGGCGTTTTGTCCGGGACACAATGCTGTTCTGGGGTCCAAAATGGCCAGGCAGAGGGCTTGATAGCCAGCAATCCTGGAGGGCAACCGCCAGCCCCCTTCCTTGCTGACTGTGGGAAGGGTCGAAGTCCTCTCTAAGGGCAGACAGGGGATGGAGTGTTTTGGATGCGACCTTCAGAAGAGGGATCTCGCTTCCGTGGCAGGGAAGGGAAACGTCCCAGGCCAGGTGGCCTTGGCCTCAGCCTGCCTCTCGACCTGCCACGATGGTCTCAGCCATAAAACACACTGAGAACAGATGTGTCCCTCAGGTTAAGGGGATGCAGAGGTCACCCTGTCCTCCAGGCTAAGCGGTCCTAGATAAGAGCCGGTCGGGAGTTGTGCTCACTTTAACTGTGTGCAGACGAGGAAGTGGTAGGCTGGCTCCCAGCCTCCCGGAGGAGGAGGATCGGGACTAAGGACCCTGTGGCTCTGCGATTGCGGCCTCGGGGAGGCGGCCGAGCCGGATAAGCGGCGGCGGGCTGGCGGGCGGCCACCTCGCGCGCAGGTCCGACCCCGGGCGCACGGGCGGGGCGCGGGGTGGGAGGAGCTCGGCCGAGCCACCGCCTCCGCCTGCGACCTGCACGGCCGCGGCTGCTCGGAGCGCCGGGCCGCAGAGGTGAGTGACCCTGCCCGGCCGTGGGCCGCGCCCTGTCCCTGTCACCCCGCCCGTGTGCACCCTGAGCTGTCGCGGCACGTCTAGCGACCCGCGTGGCTTAGGACCGAGCCACGTGCGCCCGGAGGAGCCGGGTCCCGGTCCCCAAACCCTGTGCGCTTCCTCCCCAGGGACGGAAGCCGCGTGTGCGCGGAACATTGGGCAGGGCTGGGAACCCAACTCGGGGGGTGGGGGGAGCGGGCGTGTGGAGCCCCGGGGCAGACGTGGGTGCCTCTCTCTGCGACCCCCACCAGGACTTCGGGTCCAGTGTGCCCCCTTGAACCCAGTCCCGCCGTGCTTAAGAGTGGGCGGGCGGCTGTGGGCAGGACCTTCCTGGATCTTCCTCCCCAGGCCTCCCAAGCTCCTTCCGCCAACCGGGGTAGGGACACCAGACCGTGGCCCCCAGGATGCTGGACTGTCCATGCTAGCCGCTGCCCTCAGGGAACTTGCCTGGGAAGTACTTTCTCCTCTCCTCTTCCCTGAAATTTGGAGGCATGCTGCCCGGAGAGGTGTGGCTGGAACTTTGGTCACTCTGTGTAGATGAAGGCTGTTTATGTCCTTCAGGAACCAAAAACTCCTTTCAGGGGGAAAATGCAGGCAGGTGCTACCACAGAGCACTAAGAGGCCTCCCGGGTGACCAGAGCCACCTCTGAAACAGGCTGCAAAAACGGGGGTTCTGGAAATGCCCTCCGGGAAGTATCTCTGTCCGTCAGCGCATAGCCCTGATCTAATTAATAGCAAACATCGATTGTGTGTTTGTGTGGGCCAGGCCCCCTCTTACATCAATCCCTGCACTCAACATCCAGCTAATGCTTGCAGCAAGAAGACACCACTACTCTCTCTTGTTAAGAAGGGGATACTGAACCTCAGTAAGCCCTGGTATTTTGCGAGTATACATAGAAAGCAAGTTGCAGAAGTGGGATTTCAGCCTGGGTTTGTCTGACTTGAGAGTCCAGCTAAACCTGCTGGTGGAACAAACAAAGTGTACTCAGGATGCTGGCAGCCTTAGGCATGCAGTGATGGGTGCGGGTGTGTTCGCAGGACCAGAAGATCTTACCTGGGCATGGACCCGAAGGGTCTTACCCTTCAGTGATCTGCAAGGTCTGTTAAAAATGCAGATGTCTAGATCCAATCTTCAGCTGACCAAATCAGGACTCATCTCTGCCACCTATGGCCTGTACAATGGTGCCAGGGAACAGCTACTTAATCAGTGTCAGGTGGCTGAAGAGACCCAGTGAGGTAGAAGGTGTCACTCGAGGGAGAGGGGGAAGGCTTCCTGAGAGAGATCCCAGCCAGACACCCTAGGAGGACAGTGTGCAATTGACACTCCTGGACGGAGTGGTACTGCCTTCAGCCAGCAGGGAACCAGGCTGGGCGAGCTGGTCAGCTGAGGATTGAATGGCCTGCACCAAGCCTGCTGAGGTCCCCAGGGCCTGGCCTGGCCAAGCAGATGTGCTGTCTGCAGCCTATGACATCAAGAGGTAGATACTGCTACCATTCATGGTTCCTGTCCTGGTCCCAAAGCTCCTCCCTCTTAGACTTATCAGAGACCAGAGTGCTGGGCAGGGACCCAGGAGTTTAAGTGAAAGTTCTTGCCCAAAGGTCAATGCTGAACCTCTGAGCACCTAGCAAGGCAAAGTTTGCTGGCTGGCTATAGGGAGAGCCTTGCTTTGGGGTTGGGTGGGCTTGAGGCTGAATCTAAGCCAATGCTGAAGTCTTCAGCCTTCTGAACTTTTTTCTTCATCTGTAAGCCTTGCAGGAGTTTGGGACATGATACCCTGCAATGGCACCTGTCTGGGGGTTAATTATGTTGAGTGCTGAACTGTGGGAGTGTGCTCTCTTCCCCCGGTGTTGAGTGACAATCTGACAGGACCTTTTACACTTCTTACTCTTCTAGTTGGAACCCCTAGGTTCCCTAGAGAAGGCAGCTGAACCCGAGAGTCCAAGGTCCTCTTTTCAGTGTCTGGCTCAGGAGGAGAGGCATGGCCATCTGCTTCTTTCCGGGTGCAGCCAGCAGATGCAAAGCTCAGTGAGGGGTATGGTTTTCAGGCAGGGTGTGGGTAGGGTTGGAAGCAGGTGATAGTGGATTAGAACTGCTTTCCAGCTGAGGCTGGGTCCCCCCTTTCCTGCCCTCCTTAACAGGCAGGAAGGCTAGGCGGGCAGCAGCTGAGTAAGTTTAAGCACTCCATGAAATTGCTTTCCAGTATCATGACCAAGAATGGGTTTCCTAATTTAAAATGGGGAATTTTGCCAACGTAAGTAATTATTAGAACCTAAGGCCAAGTCGGCTCCTTTCCTCCCTCCTGGGGTTGCAGGGGCATGTGCCTGTTTTCCTACTCCTACCCCATCTCCACCGACCCCATCCTACTGAGTGAGGCTGTGTGATTATAGAGCCTGGGGAGGGAAGGCAGAGGGTCCAGGGCGGGCACTGGGCGGCAGGCAGACCTGCTGTAGAAGCCTCACTTCCTGTGCCTTCCCTGCCGCTGGGCCCTGATAGTTCCTGGGCCTGTGCGCATTCCAGCCTGTTGGGCCTTCCCAGCCTGCAAGTATGCACCAGGGCCATCACACTCAGCCTTCTGTGTGCTAGGCCCTGGGCCATGCAGTGTATTCATGAGCTTTTGTGTGAAAGACAGTGTGTGTGTGTGTGTGTGTGTGTGTGAGAGAGAGAGAGAGAGAGAGAGAGAGAGAGAGAGAGAGTATGTGTGTGTGTGTGTGTGTGTGTGTGTTACTGGGAGATTGACCCTAGGGCCTTGAGTTATATTCTAGGCCTTTTTTATTTTTATTTTATTTTATTTATTTATTTATTTATTTATTTATTTATTTATTTATTTATTTTTGCAGTACTGGGAATCGAACTCCCAACCTCACACTTGCCAGGCAGGCGCTTGTGCCACTGAGCTAAATCCCCAGCCCTTTTATTTTTATTTTTTATTTGAGACAGAGTCTTGCTAAGTTACTAAATTGCCCCGACTGGACTCAAACTTGCAATTCTCCTGCCTCAGTCTCCCCAAACTCTGGGGTTACGGCGTGTCATCATTTCCCACCACAAGTTCATTTGTACTCTGAGACTCTTAGGAGATGGAAAGTGTTTTTCTCCAGAACCATGGAACTTTCCTAAGGACAGACTCTTCTTTCAGCTCCAGAACTGAGACTCCTAACCACAAACTCTATGCCTGTCCAAATTCTGCTTCATTATTTGTTTGTTCAACAAACATTTACTGAGCATTAACTTTGTGCCAGGCCCTTTAAGACCAACTGAGTCCCGCTTCTGTCAGGATCAGTGTCTTGGCTGTCATTTGGCACCCCCAGACACCCCTACCCTCCCTATATTTCTGAATGTAAGTATGAAAAACCACCTCAGCATGGCTGAGGACCCAAATGCTAGTAAGGATTCGGAGGCAGCACTTCTCCACCTCCAAACCAGAGGTGCTCAGTGCTGTGCTGTGGGCAGGGCTGTGGCGGCTGGTAGTGAATCATAAACTCCTGCCCTGTTGCTCAATGCAGGGCAGGGTGTATCTGTCCTCCAGTGCTGCCAGCTCTCCAGAGACACTGTTCTGAACAGACTGTGGTTCTGTCGCCGGGGAATCAGTCCACTCTCGGCTCTTCAGAGTCCGTGTCACCATCTCACCTGCAGAATGTGCATCAGGTGAGCACCAGTTGTTCGGAGGCCACCTATTCCTACCTCTTGTCTTCTGAATGACAGCCAGGTTGGCGTCTAAGCAAACACCCCATTTTGTAAAATGTCTTATTGTGTTGGGGATGGAATCCAGGGCTTCAAGCATGCTAAGGCAAACACTTTACCACTGAGCTAATTCCCAAACAACCCCAAACGGCCCATGGTTAAAGCCTTCTTGAGCTATCAGATTAGGAGATTAAATTTGATAGGAAAAAATACAGCCGCTGGATTACAACCCCGGCTAGTGGCATCACTGTAAAGGAATGTGGGAGTTGGCAAGAGGGCTACTAAATGCAGGTGCAGTGTGGGCTGTCACAGCAGGGCTCTCAAACTGGGGACCCCTGGAACGACCCGTTCTGTTACTGTGGGCATCTGATGCTTGTGGATTGGCTGTCAGGCTACCGCCAGAGTAAGGTTTGTGGTTTTACTGATGGGCTTGCAAGGGGGATGGGACACTTGCCATGGGGTGAAGGTCTCTCTGGTGAACTGGTTCAGGGTATCCAGCTGGAGGACCAGGTTGCTGGTCATGGGGCCCTCCAGGTAGAGTCTGGCCTGCATGTTGCCATAGTGGGCCTGCTGCCATCTGAGGGGGTTCCCCTGAGGCTCCCCAGTGGCTGTCTGGAGTTGTGCATGGATCAGTAGCATATTGGACTCAGTGGCAAGGCGGGGAAGGGGGTTACTCATCAGCCCCAGTCTGGCTGTGAGGCCAGAGGAGCAAAGTGGGTAAGACCAGGCTAGAAATGGTCTACAGATTGGCCAGAAAGAAAATGGTATCAGAACTGGAAAGGAAGGAAATAGGAAAATGATGGGCCCTGAAGTCAAGCCCTGTGATGTGGGGGCCAGATGGGCAGCCACCCAGAAAGCCCTGCCCTCCAGTGTCCTAGACCAGAAAGTTGGGGCTGGAGGCCATGCCCATGCTGTTGTGAGTTTGAGTTCTGGGGTGGCTGCTTTTTGTCTCCTGTGGCCATTGCCCAGGTTCTGTTGTGTGACGTGGTTGTGTGGAATAGCGAGGGAAGGCAGATCCTGATATTGAGAGGGCTCAAGGTGCAGCCAGAGGCTCGGAAACCACAGGGCCAGGTGCCACAACTGACCTGGAGTCCTGAGGAACTGCATGCTGTCACAGCTCCTTCCTGCTCACACCTGGCAGCTTTGTTTTCCAAGGGAAATGTGGCTTCTGCACAGGGTGACTTCTTCTAGGGGACCTGGAGGCACCCTAGCAGCTTCAATAGGAACAGAGTCCTCTGCCTCTCGGGCTGCCAAACTGGGGAGCTGGGCCTGGGGCTGCCCAGAAATCAGCTATTACAGTGGGTTCTGTGATTCACTCACATTTGGAAGCACTGCCAGAGCCCCTGTGTCCCAGCAGGCGTCTGCCAGCCTCACAGTGAGCAGAGAATGGAGGGATTGTGTTGACACAAAGGGGTAGAGAATGGGCAGATCCCTGTCTTGCTTGATGCTTCAGAGTGACCCTGACTGTCCACAGCAGCAGGGGAAGGGGAGTTTAGGCAGCTGTTTAAGCAAAGCAAGGCCATGTGCAAAAAACAAGCAGCTCTAAGAAGACTGTGTTTGGGGGCTTTCCAGTTCACTGTTTCACTTAATCCTCAGCACAGAGATAGAAAGCAACCTGCCCAAGGTCACACAGCTAGCATGTGGCTGAATCTAAATTCGCACCTGGGTCTGTCTAAATAGAAGCACCAACAGTTGCCTCTTGTTGCCTCTACTTAGAGCAGAGATATGGTTAGGAGCTGTAGCAGATGACAGGGGCCTCACTGCGCAAGAGCTTGGGCTGCATCTTCTCGGATAGAAAATCTAGATGGTCCAGGAGTCTGTTAAGACAAAAGGTGGAAGTAACAGTGGAAGTGGAGGGGCAGGCACTGGAAGGAGACAGGGGAAAGTCAGTCTCTGCATGCTAGCCTGTGCCCACCTTCAGAAAGATCCCAGAAGCTACCCCTGCCCTCGGGAGGTTCCTCTCCTGCAGGAGAGGCAAGAGTAGGGGCTGCAGCAGTCAGACTGGGCAGGCCACACTGCAATGTTTGGTCCTTCTGGGGATCCTGGAGGAAACCTTCCTGGAGCCTATGATGTGTTCTGCTTATCAAATGTCCTGGGTGTTTCCAAGTGCTCTAGTCTTAAGAGCACTACTTTTTAAACAAGTTGAAAATATACTTTTCAAATATACTTTTCCCTAAAATGAAACTGGGTATAACCCAGACCTCTGGGCAACCATACAGAGGTCTCCAAACCTCTGGCTCCTTTTGGCCACAAATGTGGCCTCCAGGGTCAACCGAAAAGCACTGGCAGCAGATGGGTACATGCCTATGCCTTCATCGTTATGTGTGATTTCCTCTTCTGAAAGTGCTGTTTTTTTTTCCTCTCTCTCTTTTCACTGTGGGCACTGTCTAACAAGTAAAGATGACAATGAAGCCTTTGTCGGCACAAAATGCTTGGAGAATTATTACTAGACCAGTGACAGCGGTGGTGATTGCAATAAATTGCCACTGAAGAAATTGATAAATTGCCACTTTCTGCAGCCATTATGATGTCTGGCTTTGTATCTGAGGAGTCAAACCCCCCCCCCACACACACACACACACACACAGGTCTGCCCTGTGTTGGATGATGTTTATTCATTTTATGCATCCTGGATTCTGGCTGTCCCGCCTGGGTTCCTGTAGCAAAGACACTGGAGTCTGAGCTACTAATTATCCCCAGCCCCAGCAAGGTTTCCTCCCTAAACAGGAAGTCTCAGGCCAGAACTGCTCTCCCTCAGTGCAGTCTCTAACCAAGCATCAGTCACCACTCTCGGTCAAGTCTCTGCAGCCAAGTGGAATACAGGCTGCTGCTCAGGCCCTGGCAGGCCCCTCATCTTCTGAGAAACCAAAGCAAGCTGGACGCCTGTTGGGGATCTGAGAGAAGTGGTGGCCCAGTTCACACTGCAGTTGCCAAGGGACCAGAGAGCATCTCTTGGCCAGATGTCGCACCTGCTTGTTGGTGAGTCCAGTTAGGGCACAGGCTCATGTCTGAGTGGTGTGGGGAGTGGTGACCCCTCTCATCTCTGCTGAGTCCAGAAAACTGAATGACTCCCAGAGGGCTGTGCCACCTCAGGACTGGTGCAGTATGATGAGGTTCTTACAAAATAGCAAGGAGAATTGTCTCCTCTACACAATTTCATGGCCTCTTTTTGAAGGATGGGGGTCCAGGCCATGAAGTCATGAGCTTTTTCAGAGTAAAGTATCCAAAGATTTATTACACACTGTGCCTGCAGGTAGTGGGAGCAACAGCTTTGTGGATTCTGGTTTGTGTTGTTTTAAAAAAAGTTAATGTTTATGATGCATTTCTGTAGAATACAGGCCTCTTGGGAATTGTACGTTTTACTTATTGGTAACCATTTCTGCATTGGTTTATTACGGAACTGCTGCTGCAAGTAATGGAACCGGATTTTTCTAGAATGATTCGAAAACCTAGATGTTTGTAAAAAGCCCTATAAATTATACACTCACTTTTATTTTGCAAAGTGGTGTGGGGATAAAACTGTTTTCCATCAGACAGAACATGCACGTGTGTGTGTGTGTGTGTGTGTGTGTGTGTGTGTGTGTGCCTAAGCTTTCTGTCCTCTCTTTGGTGGGAACATATCCGCTTTCCTTTTAAAAATATAATGATTTTTTTATGATGTCTAAATAATGATTCCAGGCAGTATTACAAGAAATGTAACAGTAAAATGTTTGTAGGC
Source organism: Hydrochoerus hydrochaeris (assembly GCA_004027455.1). NCBI lineage: Eukaryota > Metazoa > Chordata > Mammalia > Rodentia > Hydrochaeridae > Hydrochoerus > Hydrochoerus hydrochaeris. Next base: position 187,219 of record PVLA01002471.1, read on the forward strand.
GTCCATCAGAGAGGGAAAATGTCCACAGAGAAAATAGAAATGCACCAATTAAGATGTGTGTGGCTGTCACCCAGCTCTTAAATTCTGATTTGAGACTGGCATCCTCTGTCCTCTCCCCTGCTGTCAGCTGTAGGAGGGTAGAAGTTAGGCAGGGAGATGAACATGAGGACCTAGCTCCCCAAACCTGGAAGAGCAAGGCCTGGGGTAATGAAAGCTGCCTGAGGCTTCGTTTCTGGGATAGAGAGCAGCCACAGATTTGGACAACAGCCCTAGAACCAGCTCAGTAAAGAGGAGGGTGAGCTGACTGGAAGAGAGTAGGCATGACTTTTGGCCTACCCAGTGAACACCTGGGACACCTATATAAGAACCCACCCATCCTCACTACCTGGGAGGAAGCTTGAATGCAACGACTGGGCAGGACTAGGGTGCAGTGGATCCAACTCAGGCCAGAGCCAACTCTAGGACCTGCCTGGGATTCAGTTTTGTCATCTACAGTGGAGGTACTGACAGCCATCCACAGGTCACCCCCCAGCACATGTACACAACCATCACCTCTCTGCTTTAGGAGTCTGAGCTGGCCTCCTGGTTACTCCTAGTGACTCCAAGTGTGTCCAGGCACTGACTGGACACACCTACTGGAATGTGCCTGTCCACTGCCTCTGTGAGGGAGACTGACCTTGTGCCCCAGGAAAGCCCTGGGTTACTACACTGGGCAGTTACCGGGAATTGGGAACTAGGGAAATTCCCTGACAGCTGCTTCTGTTTGCATAGAGGGAAGCCCGGGTTTTTATGTAGATTGTGCTAACAATGGTGCAAGTTACAATTTTTAAAAATACAATAATGAAAGCAATGTGCATTTAGGAGAAATCATACTTCAAATTTTGCTTCCTAATTTTCGAAGACAAGGGTTTATTTTGGTTGAGTATTTGGTTCAAATTGTGAAACTTGATCTTTCCCTGGGCTAGCCATATTAGTATGATGCTCTTCCTTGATGCTAAGCAGTAGCTCGGAGCTCCAACTGCTAGCCAGCCTCTCAACCATGGGAGGGAAACAACTGACGCACTGCAGTGCGCTGTGTGGCAGTGAGGGTGTTCGGGATAGGGATGGGGTGGAGGGGGGGTCTAATGCATTTTCAACTTATGATATTTTCAGCTTTGCCCTGGGCTTATCAGGATGTAGCCCTACACTCAGTCAAGGAGTATCAGTATATTGCAGATCCATAAGTTGGGAAGATTTTATAGAAATTATTATTCATTTCACCTGTCTGAGAAATGTGAATTATTCATATTAAAGAGTGTTAGGTTTAATATTAACATAAGCATAGGAGAAGTGACAAGGTTATGGGAGCCAGGGCCCCTGATGTTCACCCCCTTGGTCCTCTAAGGGAAGATGCTAACAATAGCATGCTGGTGACATCCTCTAAGCTATGTGCAGAGACCAAGGGGACCACATGAGGGAAATCAGTTCTGCTATAAAGATCTGGGCCTTCCTATTTGAATTTGACTTTCCTTGGTTGGAGGAAAAGAACTTGAGCTTGTTATGACTTGAGCAGAAAATAATAATGATGATTATATATATATATTTATATATATATATATATATATATATATATATATATTTTTTTTTTTTTTTTTTTTAAGCCAGAAATCTGGCTAGGAAACCACCAGAAATGAGACTGTAGACCACGTTGGTCCTGGTTGGGAAGAGCCAAGGAGATGGCACATCTGCTCTTGGCCACAGTTGGTGTCCCTTTCCCTGGACTCCCTGCTTGATGGAAACTAGTTTGACTCCCCACATGGCTGCTTGCCCCAGTTCAGCCACCAGGCCTAGGAGCCATTGATCCAGCAGCCCTATCACCTCCTTCCATGGGAACCCCTACCAGGCTGCACCCCAGTGCGCCTCAGATCTGGTGTTTGATTTTCTGCTTTGACCTGAGCTGCAGGAGTCTGTTTATTAACGGTGTTTAAACTCACCTATAGGGAAAGGCTCTGTATTTGTAAGTTTCTCAAATAGCAAAATAGTTGGCCAATTCTAACAATATCACAGGCTGCAGTCAGGTTACAAACTCCTGATGTTGCTTCATCATCAAGGCTACTAAGGGCCCCAGACAGGTTCTGGGAAGAAGGCCAGGAGCTACAAGCACACTCTGCCTTTAGCCACAGAATCCAGAGGTAATATCGTTCAGGCAAAATTGAGCACCTACTGGATGCCAAGGCCTGACTTAAGTATAAAAGGCACAGAATTGAATGAGAAGTGACCTCCATCTGGCAGGGTGATAGACAATTGAACTAATGGATCAGTCAGTGCTGATGGAAGAGAAGAGCAGAATGAGTCCCAGAGCATAAGGTGCCCCCTGTCCTGGCCCAGGAGGAAGCCAAGAGCTGCTTCCAGGCCCAGTCTTTGAGCTGTGTGGAACTCTTGCAAAATTCAGAGCTGACCCATGGCAGAGTTAGAGAGTGGTTGCCTGGCCTGCACCAGGCTGAGCAACAGGAAAGTGGAGGCCAACTACAGTGTTCCCAAGAGCCCAAAGGAAGAGACTGCCAGGGCCCAGGGAGGGCCCCCACAAAGGCTTCCTGGAAGAGGTGACTCGTGACTGACCAGAGGGGAAGTAGACTTTGCTAGGCCCCAGACTCGGGCACTGAGGCCCACTGAGCTCCTGACAGAAGCCCTGGAGCTGCCTTGGTGTGCCTCAGCTGCCTCTGCCCTTCCCTTGCCCCTGTGCCTCCCTGCTCAGGAGCATGACCAAGGCTTCTTTCTGATTCTGAAACACCACAGCAAGGGGAAGAGCTGGCACAGCCACAATCCACAAGACCTACCAGCCCGGGGTTTGTAACTTCCAGTCTCCCTGGAAAGCAAGAAAGCAGCCACCCTAGACGCTGAGGCTGCAGATTTAACCATGGCTCTCCAGCCTGGCTGGTTTAACAGGCCCACAGGGATCCTGCTGCCCCCACATACCCGAGCTCCCTGGGCAGTTAGCCATGCCTCCCTGGCTCCCACAGAGCCTGGTCCTACCCTCCTCAGAGCACCTGCTCCTGTCCCATGTAGCTGCCTTTCTCCTAAAAGCCCACAAAGCCAGTGTGCCACTCCAGAGGGCGCTCTCTGCATGGATTCCAGTGTGAACAGGCGGGCTGGTGTGTGCAGAGAGAGGGCTCTAAGGCACCCCTGCCGCTCCCAACCCCTGCCATGGGGTCTCCTTTCCCTTTCTGACCAGCAGTCACCCCATCCTGCCCTGCCATATGCTGGCACCAGGCAGTAAGAACCTATTCCAGTGTACCATCCTTCTGGGCAATGTTGCCAAATCAAGGCAGTGAAATCGTCCTGAATGGGAGGTGGCCCTCTGGAATCTTGGTCAGCCAGGATGCCAGTCCTCTGAGAATATCCTCTTAGAATAACGGCGGGGACCTGGGACCCCAGGACCTTCATGATCCCCAGCACCTCTCTTCCTAGCCCACTGTGGGCCTGGTAACTCAGTGTGGTGGGAATAGAACCGCAGAGCTCACCACATCATGACAGTGCCGCATGGGCCTGCCCGCCTTGTCCTTGCCAGAATGAGCCCGTTGTGGGCAGTAGGGGTGGGGCAGCCCCTTCCACGGTCCTGTACTGAGCACCTGCTGCTAAGATTTCTAAAGTGTGGTTCTAGGACCAGTGGCATCTGAGACTCTGGTCCGTCACTATCCCCCAATCCCCAAGTCCCCGACAGCAGTGTCTGCTCCTCTCCCCAGCTGGCGCGGGGGAAGTGTGTATGCACCTCCAGGACATTAGCTCAGCACGTTTGTAAGAAAAATTTAAAGTATGTTTTTCCATTTGGAGGAATCGATTTGGGTACATCTACTTTTGCTTTATACAGACAAAAAAGATTTTTAAAAGTCCTGGAGAGAGAGGAAAAAAATGAAAACAGAGTGAATTTAGCAGGCCCACAGTGTGGCCCTTTACCTATTTTCCTAGCATCAGCACTACAGCTCATTAAACCTGTCACCTCCTGGGTAGCTGAGGAGACTGGGCTTGGAAAGGTAAAGAGACACCCAGGCAGCCTGGCTGACAGATGCTCGGCCTGCATCAGGCTGACCCACTGATAGAGGGGAATGAAACTCCCGACCTACTGCATGTCCAGTGTGAGTTCGTATTCTCTAAAATCAAAGAATGAATTTTAGGAACTATGGAGGTTAACAGTGGAATATATTTAGAGAAAGAAAGCTTCTGTCTGAGAAAGCGAAAGGGATCCCGAGTGGGTTGCCAGGGACTCTGTCTTTTTTAGGGACTTTTAATAGAGTAAAATCATGAGATTCGTTGGGTCAAAGGTGAGGAAAAGTGGGAATTTGCAAGATGGGCATAAGGCAGGGACAGACTGCGGTCAACCAATAGGATTAATTGCTCAGGTAAAACTGATTAAATTAGGAGCTAGTCGGGGAACAAGTCTCAGAGAGCGGGCATGCTTAACAGCAGTGACTCTTCCTGTAGAGGGGTGGGATGGTGACTTCTGACTTCCTCAGGGTAATAGAGAACTATTTGGACTGTGAATCCTTAGGGTGTGGTTATATCTGCTTTGCCTTGTGTCTTGAGATTTGGCCCACAGCAGGAGGTTATTGTCTCTTCCAAGGCTGCAAGGTATCTGAACTTCTGCTCTGGCTCCTTGGAGGGCCCAGCCCTGTCTGACTGCCTATATTTCTAACCAGCTCAGCTGCCTGTGACACCACGCTGGCTGACCGTGGCACTTACTAAGATGACAGACCCTGAATGATCCAGAGCATGTGCATGTTCTCCTTAGCCCATCTTTGCTTGTCCTTCTCCTTCTTCCTGTTCTTCTGTGCACTCTTTGTCTCCCCTTTTTCCTCCCTTTGTTCCTCTTCTCCTCCTTTTTGTACTAAACATTGAAGCTAGGGCCTTCACATTATGCCAAATTTCCATCCTTTTAATTTTTTTTTTTTTAAGTTTTATTTTGAGACAGGATCTTGCTAAGTTGCTGAAGCTGGGTTCAAACTTGTAATCCTCCTGCCTCAGCCTCCCAGAGTTCTGGGATTACAGATGTGTTACACCATGCCCACCCTGAGCCCATATTCTGATGGTTACATGGGGGCTGCAGCCTGGCTCGGGGCTCGGCGGTGTAACTGGGAGATTCCTAGGTTGATCAGATCCTTCACTCATTAGGGAAAGGATGAGTTTGGGGTATAAAACATGACTTACTCATAATAGAATACACAAGGTGGAAAATTTTTAAAGAAAAGATACATTCTAGTTCCTAGTTCTGGTTCAAGTTTCAAGGGCTGCATCTGGTGAAATTCTTCTTGCTAGCAGAGTCCAGAGGTGGCTCAGGGCATCACATACCAAGAGACCTAGTCCAGCTGGCTTTATAGCAAACCCACTCTGGAAATACTCCATTAACCTATTAATCACATGAGTGAGTTTCAAAGCTTGTAAAGCTTGTAAAGCTGGTGCTACCTCTCAAGGTCTCATAATGGGGATTAAATCTCAATGCCAATGTCAGAGCAGAGCAAGGAAGTGATCAGACCTAGTGCCTGCTGAGCAGATTTGCAGCTGCATGTACTTATATAAACCCCCAGGTGTTGGGTGAATAGCAGGTGATGCCTCCTGCCCCCTCCCACTGACACATTATGTTCTGTTCATTGACCACCCTGGGAGAGGCTGGGTGGGCCCCGACTTCAACGCTCAGCACCCGCCTCCATCACACGGCCCTGGCATGCCTGTCTGCTTTCGTGGGGGTGCAGACAGGCAGCTGTGGGAACAGCAGCCTCAGAGCCCTCCAAGGCCAAGAGGATCATGCAGCCCAAATCACCATCTCTCCAACTGCAGCAGTTAAAGGAGTTGGTTACAGGTATCTCGCTTCTCTGAGGTCGTGGGCTTAGGAAGCTCAAATTAGTGAAAAACTAGGAAATGGCTTTAGAAGGTTGAAGAGCCAGCAATATGGAGGTCACAAAATCCATGTGTGTTAAGCTCACAGACTGTCCCTAAGTGCTCACTCATAACACATTTGCTCTTAATTCACTCATACTGTACTAGGGATAGTCTGTGGCACCTAATTTTCTTTTTTTTTTTTTTTAATAGAGAAGAACTTTTTTTTTTGTACTGGGGATCAAGTCCTGGGACTACTGAGCTATATCCCCAGCCATTTTTTATTTTGGCTCTTACTAAATTGTCCTGGCTGGCCTTGAATTTGCAGTCCTCTTGCCTCAACCTCCCAAAGTAGCTGGGATTACATGTGTGCATTACTATAGCAGGTTAAGAAAACCTTTAATACCAGCTTTTCTTTTTCATATTGGCTTTTTTGAGCTATCATTCACATACCCAAAATTTCCCCTTTTAAAGTATGTAGTCAGTGGAGTTTGCTGTTGTTGGTTTCTTGTGAGCCACGGTCTCACTCTGCAATTCAGGCTGGCCTTGAACTCAGTATGCAGCTGAAGGTGGCCTCTGCGGTCCTCCTGCCTCAGCCTCCAGAGGGCAGAGATTACAGGCATGCACCACCACACCTGAGCTAGTCAATGGTTTTTTAGGATATTCAGAGTTGTATGATCATCACCACAATCAATTTTATAATATTTTCATCGTCTCCAAAGAAACTTCCCCTTTTCCCTCAACCCCATGTTCCCTGGCAACCACCAATTTACCTTTTGTCCTTTGTATAGACACTTTGTATAAATCCAGCCATACAGTATGCCGGCCTTTTTGACTGACTTCTTTCACTGAGCGTAATACTTGCAAACTTTCTCCATGCTGGAGCAGGCATTATCACTTAGTTGCTTTTTATGGCTAACTAGCCTTCCATCATCTGCATGTACCACTCTTGCTTAACTGTCAGTTGATGGATGTTTGGTTTCTTTCTGCTTTCTGAGTCCCATGAATAATGGGGACCAATGATTTACACTTTCCTGTGGATATGTTTTGGTTTCTCTTGGGACTATACCTCAAGAGTGGAATTGTTGGGTTGTAGAGAAACCGTTCAGACTTTTCAGGAACTGCCAGACCCTTTCCCAGGAGGTGGTACCACTTCACACTGTCACAACCCTATAGGAGGGGACTGGTTTCCCATCCTCATGAACTATTTATTATCATGTTAGTCACCCTACTGGCTGTAAATTGGTACCTCATTGTGCTTTTAATTTGCATTTCTCTAGAGGCTAACCATGCTACGCATCTTTCTCCTTGGAGAAGTGTCTAGTCACAGCTGGGCATGGTGGTGCCTCTAATCCCAGCACTCAGGAGGCTGAGGCAGGATAATTTTTATGAGTTTGAGGTTAGCTTGGGCTACAAAGTGAGTTCAAGGCCAGCCTCAACTGCATAGTTAAACCCTGTCTTAAAAAGACAAAAGAAAAAAAAAGTCTGTTCAAATCTTTTGCCCATTTTTACATACGTTATTTGCCTTTAATAGATTTGTAAGAGGGTTCTCTATATGTTTATAAACCAGTCCTTTATCAAATATGTGACTGACCATGTTTTCCTCCTGTTCTGTGGGTTCTCATATCACTCACTCTCTTGATAGCGTGCTCTGGGAATTTCTTGTCTGCAGAGAATTAGCAGGGACCTGGGGTATAGGGAATGGACTTGCACAGGCAGGTAAGCGGCTTTGACTAAGTCCTGACAGTGAGGGAGGAGGCAGACAACCTCTGAAAATGTTGCATAAAATCATAGTTTAAGCCAGGCATGGTAGCACATGCCTGTCATCCCTGCACTTAGGAGGCTGAGGCAAGAGGATTGCCATGAATTCAAGGCCAGCCTGGGCTACACAGTGAGTTCAAAACGAGTCTGGACTCCATAGTGAGACCCTGTCTCAAAAAATTTTAAAAAAAATTATAACTTAGCTTGCACGAGACCCTGGTTTCCCCAGCACCGAGGAGGGGAATAAAAGATAGCAGTAGAAAGTCCAAGTACTCGGAGTGATTCCTGGACTCTGGGTAAGAAGAAGATGACGGCTCCTGAAAGTATTTGCTGCATTTTGGTATTGTTTTCACCCCAGAAGATAAACAGTGCTCTGCCCAGGCAGCTCCATGTCTGCAAGGCTGTTGTTGCCCATGCAGAAAAGATCATGTCACCATGAGTGGCCTGGGCAGGGGCTGGCAGGCAGGCCAGGGGGCCAGCTGTGGTTCCCACCACAATCCCAGCCTATTTTTTGCTGAGGAAGTAGGAGGGACAGGCAAGGCTGGGCAGGGACCAAAGGGTACAGGTCCCGGGTGTTGGTGCTGTTTAACCACAGTCTGGAAAGGTGGTTTGCAAAGGTGATACAGGTCGAGGTCACCTGCTGCAATTTGATCCCCTCCCTGCTTCCTTGTGATCTCTAAATAGAACCTCCAGGGTGGAGCCTGGCGCAGACAGAGGCTCCCACAGGATTAGTCACACCCTGACTTCAGGCTGCAGACTCAGGCCAGAGATTCTGTTGAGCCTTGGGGACCCCCAGGACGTGTACCACCTGTCCAGTCCCACCCCTGCCGTTCTTCAGATCTGCAGCAGGCCTTGTGCTGGGGACTGGGAGGGCAGAAGGATTTGCCAAGGTCCCTGCCCAGGAAGAGCTTAGGAGAGCGTGCCTATGTGCACACACACCAGTCCTGGAAGAGCTCGTTTCATCTCACAACGGCTCTTAGGGAGGAACAGTCAGTGTCCCCACTTTAGATGTGGGAGAACTAAGTATGCAAAGGCTAAGTAACTTCCTCAAGAGTGCCCAGCTAGTTAGTAGCGGGTATGCCTATGGTTTAAGCCCAGCAGCCTGGCCTGGACCTGGTGTTTTTAAACTACCCCCCCTCCTGGTTCTTCCAGAAATGACAAGGAAAGAGTCTGCCCAGGGTAGGTGGGAGGACTCACAAGAAGGCATGACAACCTGGTATTTTCTTGTCCCAAGGACTGAATTTAGTAGCAAGAAGAAATGTGGAAGTATATTATGTCCATTTCCTATTCATCCTACAACTGAAAGTAGGGCCCCTTAGGGTCCAAATCTGGGACTTCTACTAGACTGCTGGGGCTGGGAGGGACCTGGAAGTAATCTGGTGCAGTGACTTGTGTCAGAGAAGCCACCTAGAAAGGCTCAGTGACACCACTGGGTCTTAGCACCAGTTGGGGGCAGGAATGGGGCCAGCTCAGGTCCCCAGTCCCTGCCTGTGACTTCCCTCTGTTGTGACCATCTCTTTCTCTGCTCCCCAAAAAGAACCAGACATCAAATCAGATTCTGAGCAGTGTCCTTGAGGGCCAGTTTTCCCCATGATGCTAAATCTGGGGTTTAAAATGGGTAGAAGTCTGTGACAGATGCCGTTCCTCACCTTGGGTGGACTCTGTGTTGATTTAAGGTGATAAAACCATCAAAGCTCTTCAAGGACTGTCAGAAGGCAGTAGGAGTAGTGTTGCTTCCCTGGACAGAAGGTCCAGTTAGGTCTACACTGCTTCTGGGCCCCAACCCCAGCTCAATCTTTTGTGGATAGATCTTATCCGTGCCCCCTGTACACACGCTACAACCCATCCGAGAATGGGGACCAGCCTTATCCACCCTTATACTCCCCTGAGTTCAATGTAGTTAGAAGATGGAAAGGAGAGATCGAAGATAGAAACAGCTTTCATCCAAGAGGGGAGCATTTAGGGTCATTCATATCGCTGGCAAATGTGGCAATAGCAGTCTGGAAGCCTTTGTGTGTTTCCTTTCCCTCCCTTTCAGGACAGGACTTCCCCTCACTCCAGGTGGCTGGGCGGTGACCAGGAAAGGTCCTGGTGTGCCTGTCCCCATTCTTATTGAGCACAAGGGAAACTTTGATCCTCTCAGCTACAGGGACAATATGGATCCCCCAGAGGATCCCATGCTGGCCTGCCCCTCCCACCCAGATATAGTCGCCCCCCAACCTAGGGCTCAAAGGGTACAGGCAGGGTCTCCCACCCCCTTTCTCTGCCATATACCCAGTGCTGGTGCCCAGCTTGGCTTCTGCTGGGGACCAGGATTTGCTTAGTAATTCCTGAACAAGACTGGCCAAATGCTTATTGTGTGCCCACCTCTGTTTTTCACTCCTGCAACCTGCCCACAGGATGATACAGTACTAGAACTGTCCCCCTTTTATAGCTGGGTACACCAAGGTCACTCAGCACTTGCCAGAGTCAGAATCAGAACCCAGGAGGTCTGGCCTGCATGCCTAGCACGACCCTCCTTTCCTAAGCACATGGCTCCAAGGCTGCAGTGGATGGGAATGGGGGTACAGCCGGAGACCTGCTTTCATCCACAGGGATAGCTCATCACCCCCTCGGGACCGCTCCCATTACTGGCAGGAAACACCCTCTCCTATTTTGCAGGGAGGTCAAGTCCAGAGCAGGGTGGTGTCACGGCTGGGGTCTGTCTCTCTGTGTCCTTGGACGCAGGAAGCAAGGTCCCCCCAAAACAGTTCCACAGTGGTCTAGCCTAACCAGTTCCCGCTGTCCCCTGACAGAGATGGGATGACATTTCAAAGCCACTTTAAAGATGCATGAGTGGTTAAGCAAGCAGAGGCAGGACAGAAACCGTGTCCTCCTCTGGAGGGACACTTAGCACAGCCCCTGCCACCCTGACCTCCCTCCTCAGCCCAGGTGTCCCCTGCCTCTCCGTGGAATGCCTGCACACAGCTCACTGTCCTTTGGGCAACAGGACTGAAAGAATCCCGGGCCCTGGAGGCAGGCAGCTTTTTCTCCCATCTCTTGCTCACAGTCTGTGCCGCCTTGAGCAAGGCCTCAACCTCAGCCTGCATTTCCTTCTCTTTACCCTGGGAATGAGAGCAGTGCCTGCTTCACGGGGTTACTGGGAAGGCGTCCTGACCACCACCGCTGGGAGGCTGTGCAGTTGTGTCTGGCACATGGCAGGCATCTCATAAACAGGAGTGGCTGCTGCTGCCTTGGAAGAGATCCATATCTCACTTTTAATACCTTGTAAGACTGCAATATCTGTCATCTGAGATGAGAACGAGTGATCTCTGTAATAAAGGTAGAAGCTGGGCCCAGAGAGCCACAGGGACTTGTCCAAGGACGCAGCCTCAGTCTTCAGGTCCTCTTGCTCCGTCCTTGTCTTAGAGCCTGTGGTCCCTGCATCTCTCCTAGTGTTGATAATTGATGGGGTCCCAGGAGTTTGCTGTGGAAAACTGGGAAACGGTAGGTGCTTGTGCGGGGTGTTCACAGCCACCCCTGTCCTCCTAGAGGATCCAGGAAGACATTTTGACTTCTTTTTTCTCATTCTTTTCTTTTTCAGTACTAGTCATCAAACCCACAGGTGCTTTACCCCTGAGCTACACACCCGCAGCCTTTTTTATTTTTTATTTTAAGCAGGATCTGGCTAAGTTGCCCGGGCTGGTCTTGAACTTTGTCCTGAGTAGCTGGGGATTGCAAGTGTGCCCTACAGCACCAGGTTGGATATGGTTTCTTAATACTGCTGTTCCAGGAACTCCGACGAGTCCACAGGTCGCTGAAGACCTTGGGCTTTTTTTTTGCTCACAATAATGTTGTGATAGGCACAAACTACAATGCTCTGAGGTTCCACACTATGAGGCACAGTTACAAGTTCCCTGAAGAAGATACACTTTATAAAATGTGCTTTCACTTGAGCACATACAAAGATCTCTGTCAGAAGTTGGTGACAATTACCGTGTGGTTCCTCCATCTGAGGTCACTGCATTCTTCCACATCCAGCCTCCTCTGTGTCTCTCAGGCCCATTGAAGGAGAGGAGGGCCCAGGGCACCCTCTGTCTCAGTCCTGTTCATTTTCATACCTCCCAGGACCCTCAGGGAATAGGTCCAGGTGTTCATCCATCCATTCTTTCAGTAAATACTGAGGACCACCTCTGTGCCAGGCCCAGTGACAAATGGTGTGGTCCAGTCAGAGAGAGGGTCCTGCCTTCTGATGTTCTTGGGAAGAGCAGGAGGGGACTCACTGCTCCACAGAGCATAGTGCGAGCCCAGCAGGAATGTGCTTGCTGCTCGTCACAGACAAGGCCTAGCAATGATGAGGTTGGGGTTGGATGGTCACTCCTAGCCAGGGACACCATGTGTCCATTGCATAGTCCTTGTGCATGGCACCGCATAGCATCAGGCATAGAAACTCCACACTCTCCTTTTCCAGCACTCTCCCTCCTGCCCTAGTGTCCTTAGGAAATCAATTCATAGGAGGGCCAAAGGAAGGGTAGGAGCAGAAGTCTGTCCCCTCCTTTTCTGTGTCTGTGCCTTCTTGGGACAGGGCCAGCATCTCTCAGTTTGACCCCTGGTGCTTGCACCCTGTAGCACTTTGTGCTGGGCAAATGTTGGACAAGAGGAAGAGGGTGCAGGAGGGCCAGCCTCGGAGCTCTCCAGTGACCAACTTCTTGTCTTACCTTGCAGCCACCAGAATTCTGGGAGAGATGGATAAGCCCCTGATCAGCCGCCACCTGGTGGACAGCGATGGGAGCCTTGCTGAGCCCCCCAGTGAGGCCCCTAAAGTGGGCATTCTGGGCAGTGGGGACTTTGCCCGGTCCCTGGCCACACGCCTGGTGGGCTCTGGCTTCAATGTAGTGGTGGGGAGCCGTAACCCCAAACGCACAGCTGGGCTGTTTCCCTCATCAGCCCACGTGACCTTCCAGGAGGAGGCAGTAAAATCCCCAGAGGTCATCTTTGTGGCTGTGTTTCGGGAGCACTACTCCTCACTGTGTGGCCTCAGTGACCAGCTAGCTGGCAAAATCCTGGTGGACGTGAGCAACCCCACGGAGCAGGAGCACCTCCGGCATCGCGAGTCCAACGCAGAGTACCTGGCCTCACTTTTCCCCACCTGTACAGTGGTCAAGGCCTTCAATGTCATCTCTGCCTGGACCCTGCAGTCTGGTCCAAGGGATGGCAACCGGCAGGTGGGTCCTGGCAAAATCACCACCATCGTAATAATAAATATAAATGGCTCATTTTCCTTGCAGGTCATTAACAAGTCAGCTTGTTTATGTGTGTGTATTATCTCAGCTAATGTCATGTCATAGCAAAATTCCTTTTTACAGGGCAGGAAACTGAGGGTCAGAGATGTTAATGATCATGCCCAGGAACCCACAGCTGCTGAGTTGGAATTTGAGCCCAGTTCATGTGGCTCTAAACCCATGTTCTTTCTGCTAAGGGATTAGTTTTCCTAGAGGATAAGGAGAAAAAGGTAAGGGTTTTTGACTATTTGAAGTCAGGAAGAGACTTTGCTTATAAAATTGGACTCAGAAAGAAGAAAACCAAGATGCCAGGCCCTAAGGTCTGGCAAGGAGGTCTCAGATTTTATTTGGTTAATTCCAAGAGCTTCCAGGAACTGAGTGGATTTCTCAGAACAGCCAACAGCAAGTTTTCTGGGGCTGGAAAGTGGCTCCACAGCACAGCCAGAGATTCATACACTTCTTGGCAGAAGGAGTTTCCCCCAAACAAGATGGCGTTTAATTGTGGGAGAGATGGATAAGCCCCTGACCAGCCGCCACCTGGTGGATAGCAATGGGAGCCTTGCTGAGCCCCTCAGTGAGGCCCCTAAAGTGGGCATCCTGCCAAAGGTCAGATCCACATACACATCCAGGAATTGCAGGCAGGTGCTGGGCTCCAGGGGAGATTCCAAAGGGGCTCCCTGGCTCTGGCTTCAGGGCCTGGAATATGGCTACATCCTGGGGCCCCCAGTGTGGGGGCTGGCTGGGGCCAGGGCCAGTTGGAGAATGCCTGGAGGTGGGCTTGGACCTGGGCTCATCTTGTGTTAGGCTCAGGAAGCAAGGAGGGCATTCTAGGATGAAGGGACGATCTACAAAGGCACAGAAGCTCCCAGACTTGTTTCTTCATCTGAAAAATAAGGACAGTAGTACCCACCTGCAGGCCAAGGGATCATGTGTATGAAGTCTGGCTCAGACTGGTGCTCAGGAAGTGCTGGGGACCAGACTAACTGACTGTAGCAGAGTCACCAAGGCCCACAAAGTGCATGGAGGTGTGAGGACCCCCCTGGACTTTCAGTGGGAGCTTATGAGGAATACTGGGCTTCTGGGCTGAGAAGGCAGGCAGGACTGGCTGGTGGAAGGCTCCCTGTGGACCTGAGCAGGACCCCTTTGTACCGAGTGACAGAGGTGCAGCCGGAGCTGCATGTGCCAGGATCTGTGCAAACCCGTGATTGAGCAATTACCAGGGCAGGCTACAGTCCATGGAAGCAGCCACTCCAAGATCCAGGGGGCTGCCTAGAGGGGCACATTGCCATGGTTGTTGTCAGCAACCTGGGCAGGATACTCAGTGTGAGTTGTGAGCCTTGCTGGGCACACAGGACCAGGGACTGGAGGCCACCAACACCCGGAAAAAGCCCTGGCTTGGGTGTAAGAGCCTCCCCGTGCTCCCAGCTACACTATTTCCTGGCAGCTCACTGGGACAAGGCTCTGGGCCTCAGTTTCCTCAGCTGCTCAGTAAGGAGTTGAGGCCCTGTGTGGTTGTGAGGTCCTGCCCCATCCTCTGTGACTCTGCCCCATTATCCTTTCCTTTCTCTGCACAGGTGCCCATCTGCAGTGACCAGCCAGAAGCCAAGCGCACCATCTCAGAGTTGGTTCATGCCATGGGCTTCATGCCCTTGGACATGGGCTCCCTGGCATCAGCCCGCGAGGTGGAGGCCATGCCGCTGCGCCTCTTGCCGGCCTGGAAGGTGCCTGCACTTCTGGCCCTGGGGCTCTTTGTGTGTTTCTTTGCCTACAACTTTATCCAGGACGTGCTGCAGCCCTATGTGCGGGAAGGCAAGAACAAGTTCTACAAGCTGCCTGTATCTGTGGTCAATACCACACTGCCGTGCGTGGCCTATGTGCTGCTGTCGCTGGTGTACCTGCCCGGTGTGCTGGCAGCCGCCCTGCAGCTGCGGCGGGGCACCAAGTACCGGCGCTTCCCTGACTGGTTGGACCACTGGCTGCAGCACCGCAAGCAGATCGGCCTGCTCAGCTTCTTCTGCGCCATGATGCACGCACTCTACAGCTTCTGCCTCCCGCTGCGCCGCTCCCACCGCTACAACTTGGTCAACCTGGCCGTCGATCAGGTGCCACCCTTACTCTCCTCCCTCCTGTCCTTCCACACACACCAGGGGCCAGGTGCAGACCCTGTTCCAGTGGGGTAGTGTCCCCATCCTGCTGTCCAGAGTTCTGAGTATCAGGGAGTGGAGCAGAGGAGGACCCCCACCCTCTTGGGCACAGACTTACAAAAGACTCAGTTGAGCAAGAGCAGACATTTAGCAGATCATGAGCACTAAGGAGCAAAGCAGAGCTGGGATGGTAGAGATGGCCAGGGAGGCCTTGCTGATGTGACACAGGTGAGAGTGAGCTGGAGCGCTGCAGGCTGAAGGGGCAGCAAGAACAGGGCCCCTAGGCAGGAGCAAGCCTGGCATCCAGGAGGCCTGTGGGACCAGGCCTGAGGGAGCCGGTGGAGGCCACGACCTGAAAGGTAGAAGCCAGACTGGGGGACTTCAAGGCCAAGCAAGGGCTTTGGCCTTAGCTCCTGAGGGACCCAGGGAGCCAGTGAAGGGTTTGAGTTAAACACTGATGATCTGCCTGATGCTCTTTCCTGGCTCACTCTGGCTGCTGGGCTCAGCAGAGACAAAGGGGTTGAAGGCAGACACTCAGACCCAGAAGCAGCAGGGACCACGAAGGAGGCACTGTCAGGCTGGGTGGCTAGCAGTGGGACGGGAGCAGCAGGGCAGGAAGCTGTTGAAGAGCTTTGAACCTGGAGGATACAGATGTGGTGATGTGATGGGCACAGGGTGGGCAGCTGGTCACGGCTGAGTCTGGGCGCTGGTCTGCACTCCTGGGAGGATGGAGCTGCCATCACTGGGATGGGGAGGGCTGAGAAGTGGGTGTTTCTGGTGATGGGTTTTTTTATTTGAAGGGTGGTGGGTGGCATTATTTATTCATTTAGAAAAGCCATATGGTCCTCCTTCACCAGCAGGATTCCTGAGAAACTGAGGGCCATCAGGCCATGCCAGGTGGGAACAGAGACCATGTCAGCTGTGTGCACAGAAATTAGCGTTAAGCTCCCTCCTGGTTTCCAAGCACTTAGGTGCTAAGGGCTGAGTCCTGGGTGTGAGACCTGCCTGTTGTGGCAACACAGGTCAGCCCAGGTGCCCGTTTCATCCTCCCTCAGCTCATCCTGGTGGCACTGCAGCGCCTCATCCTGCTAAGGATATGGGGGCCTCCCTGTGCACACCCACAATGTGGCCAGCCCCACACAGGAAGGGGACAAGGGGACCAGCAGGCAAGGCTGGGCTGGGCCTGGGAACCTCAGACCTCTGCCCCGGCTGACTCCAGGCTCTGCTTCCCTGCTGGCAGCTTTTCAGAGGCCCCCATCTCCCCACCCACGGACACCTGGCATCACCGCCTCTGTGGGCTCCAGCTTCCCTAAGAGAAAGCAAGAGCCCCAGACATCAGGTGCAGACGTGAGATGTCTGCTGAGAAAGAGAGGAAGGGAAAAAATAGTCACAAACCCTTTAAAAAGAGCTCGATATGTTCCAGGTACCATTCAAGAGCTTCCCGTATCTACTCTGAATTCATTTAGTGTCCTTCCCTTTCTGTAAGGCAAGGACAATACTATCCTCAACTTACAGATAAGAAAACAAGGGTACAGAGAAGTTCTTCCTTGACCAAAGTCATTCAGACAGTAAGTGGCAGACCTGGGGTTCAGAACCAGCCGTTCTATTCTGGATCCATGCTTGAACGCATCCTGCTTTCTAAAGGAAAACAAGGCCAAATTACCAATGCAGTAAATGGTCTTAGAACTCAGGTCATTAATCCATTTACTCATTTACTGGGCACCTACCCTGCCAGGCCCTGCAGCCACAGACAGGCGTAAGACATAATCTCACCCCTCACCCTAGACGGTGTGGGTGGACTGTGGGCCACTGGGCCAGGCCTAGGAACCCTTGTCCTGCAGCATCACTGATTAGAACAGAGATACTGACCTGGAGCTAGTTCCAGGCCCTCTCTGTCCTCGGGCCCCTGATGTGTAGCTCAAGGTCTCCCCTAGTGCTAATGTATTTGATGTTCTTTGGTGATATTTCCTCACTCGCTTCTTTAAAAAAAAAACCTAGCCTGCTTGACAGGGGGCTTTGTGGAACTCCTGGGGAACGAGGACCACACCTCTGCTCTGAGTTGGTGGCTGTGTCATTCAGTACTTGGGAAGAAGGTGACACCATCCACCCACAGGGCACAAGACCAACCACTACTCCCCACCCACCCCTGAGGACAGTTGCTCAGCTGCCTTTCTCTAAGCTCTCCGCCCTCCTAGGCTCTCCTTGATATCTTGTTAGCTCAGTTCTGCCCCAGTGCCAATGTCTGGACATGGGGGAGATGGCTCCCCAGGTTCTAAAGCCCTTTGGGGCTGTAAGCGCAGGTCCAGGTTGCCAGGCAACCGTGCCTCCCATAAGACGGCTCACTCTCAGAGGCAGTGTAGAAGGCTTGTCTTGCAAAGGGCCTTCACTTGCTCTGCGGAGTTCTCAAGGGCAGAGCCTGGGAGCACAGGTTTAACACACAGCGCAGAATGGGAAAGGGGGTGTTAAGCAGATGCTAAAAGTCAGACTGGCTGTGCCCTCACAGCATGGCCTGCAGTGGTCCCCACCGAGAGGGGCTGCGTCCCCCAGCTGCAGTCTCCCAGCTGCCCACTGGGCTCTTTGGGTACAGGGCTCATGTTACCCTGGGTACAGGAACCTCCTCCAGGGTTTCCTTGGAGCTCCAAGTCTGCAGACATCAACACAGACCTGTGTCCCAGCTGTAGAGGAAACTTTTGAGGTGTTTGTGGGCCATATTATTACCAATAACTGACATTTGTAATGGCCCTTGCTGGTTTATTTGTACTGTTCCCCAGAGGTGCATTTCAAGATCAAATTCAGCTACAGTATTTTACTGTTTTCCTAGTCCCCTCATCCCAATCTAATTTGCACAGGGCTATCAGAGATCAGTTTAAAACCCAACTAACCATGTCACCCTAAGAAGCAGACTCCCTGCTGTCCTCGGTATAATGGAAGACCTTCAGGATGAGGCCACATTCCCTCTCCAACCTGATCTCCCCACTTCTCCTGTGACCTATCACACTTGGTTCCTGGACTGGCCACTGAATGGCCAAGCTCATTCATCTTGGCCCGCAATACCCACACTAAGAAAGCTTGACATTTGGCAAACTCTTATTCCTCCCTCAAAACCCTGCTTCTGTAAACTGCTACAAGCCTATATCCCCACACCCCATACCTGCTTCTGTAAACTGCTGTATTTTGTACACATTTCTGTTGTTTTTCTTACATACCACCCCATCTGGCTCTTCTACACCTTAAGGTCCAGGATCCCTAACACTGTGTCCTTCCTAGTGTATGTCCAGCCCATGACTGTGAAATCAGCTACTTCAAAGCCAACATCAGGCATCTCTTAAGAAGAGTATACAGAGCTGGGAGCAAGAACTCAGTTAACTGCCCAGCTGCCGCTAGAAACAACAGCACCAGCCATTTATTATATTAAGCACCTATTATGTGCAAGTCATGTGCTGCTCATTTCACAAACGACACCCTTTTGGATTTGGTTTTAGTTCTTTCTTTCTTCCTTTTTTTCTTTCTTTCTTTAAGACAGTCTCACCAATTTGCTCTCAGTGGTTTTGAACTTGCAATCCTCCTGCTTCAGCCTCTTGGATATGTTGGAACACAGGCAAACATCATCCTTTTATAGTCCTTTCAGTAACACAGCCAGAGAGACAGTGGTACTGTTAACAGTTACCCACTGGTGAATTGCTTGGGTCTCAGGACTGCTGCCAGGGCAGAGCTGGCATCAGCATCCAGGCTGTGAAATGACATATTGGCTGCATTCCCCAGGCTGCTCTTGTACTCCCTGCCCTTCCTGTCCTTCCTGCCCTTGGTTGGGAGACCCAGCCCAGATTTCTTTCTCACCACAGCCCACCATGGCGACTGGAAGACGGGGTGGTGCTGCAGCCTTGCGCCCCAGCCCCAGGTTGTGTAGTGTTAACCCGCAACCCAACCAAAAAGCGAAACCTCCCCAAGGATGCCATCTTTCCATCTCTGGCTGATGACTGCTCTCCTACAGCAGGAAAAATACCCCACTGTGTTCTTCACCTCTGAAGAGCAAAGCACACATGACCACCCCATCCTTTGATCTGCTGTAGACAGGAGAGGATCCCCAGGGGAGCAGAGGCTATAAGCTCCCAGGCAGCATGTGACACTGGTACCCAGACCCTCAGGGGCTTCCTGGCCATCCGGTGCTTCTCACCCTCTCCGCCTTTCCAGCATCAGCCCAGAGGAGGACTATCAAGAAAGCCAAGCCACTCTGCAAGCCCATGGGTGCAGCTGTGCAAACCCTGACTTGTGACTTTAACCGCCGATCTAACCTAAACGCAGCTGGGAGGGACTGAGAGGCTAGAACTGAACAGACAGTTTGCCACATGCAGATGACTTACTTACCAGTGGTTGTCAGTGCAGCTGAGAGTGAGTCTTTGTTAGGCAAAGCTATGGAGGGACCGGAGTCCGGGGCAGGTAGGTGCCCTTGGCTACACCTTTCTAACTAAAGCTACCCTTGCTGTTTCCACCATGCAGAGCACACCAGCAAGATGGTAAAGTTTCAGGCATAACATCCACCAAATAGGTAGGGAAACTGAGGCCCAGAGACACAGCTAGTGGTCAGAACAAGAAGCAGGATCCTAGACTCTTGGTCTTTCTGAGGCTTAAAGATGCCAACATAAGCCAGTCTGCCCTGCAGCAGCACAGCGGTGGTCGCTGTTCACAAATTGCAGGCGGAGCGCCAGAGGGTGGCGTTTTCTCAGTTTCTGCACACTTCCTCTCAGAAGCTTGTCCATGGCCTTTGCTGAGGCCCTCGATTCATTTTTAACATTTTATCTGGTAAGCGGGCTTAACTTTTTTTTTTCCTTCTGTAATCTTTTCTCAAAAAAACCCCACAAGTCATCCTATTTTGAGAGGCAGGGACCAGCCTGCTGAGGCAGAGTCATTTTCTCAGGGAGGTGCTGCCCTGGTAGAAGAAAGCCACCAGCGATTCCCAGGGCTTCTCAGAGAGTGCCCCAACTTCCAGGAGCTCAGCTCCCCAAGCAAGCTGGGAGGCAATGGTCCCACTGAAGGGGCTGATATGCCCTGCCCTGTGCTTGCTGTGTCCCCAGGCCAGAGGGCCCATCATAGGTGCTCCCGGCAGGCAGATGGGAATAGCTTTCCAGTCTTGCAGAGCCCCACAACCACTCCCCCATTTTGCATCCTAGAGCTCAGCAGGAGACCACAGAGGCAGTGTCTGTTGCAGCCCCAGGCAAACACACAGTGGGTATTTCCTGGGTGCTCAGGAGCCTCGAGGTGAGTGGATGCCAACCTCTGTTGGTCTCCAGTGCCTGGCACGGGTCCAGC
Organism: Hydrochoerus hydrochaeris; assembly: GCA_004027455.1. Lineage (NCBI taxonomy): Eukaryota > Metazoa > Chordata > Mammalia > Rodentia > Hydrochaeridae > Hydrochoerus > Hydrochoerus hydrochaeris. The sequence continues at coordinate 207,539 of PVLA01002471.1, forward strand.
TAAAGCTGTGTGACCCAGCAGAAGGACAAGTGGGTGGGAAGAGAGAGACTGGGGGCTTTGAGTTAGAAGTACTGCTCCTGTTGAGATAGAAGTCTGTGTGTATCTTTGTGGGGCTTTTGTTTTAATCTTTTTCAGTTTTTTTATTAGAAAATGTTTGCATTACGTTATGATTACATTATTTTTGTGGAGAGTGGGTACAGGTACATAACACATCTTAATTCTTTTTTTCATTCCTTTTTCTCTCCATTGCTTGATCTTCTTATTTAAATAAAATCTATCTCCCTACTTCCTAATATCTGTCTTTTATTTGGCTCTTTATGTTTGGAGTTTCTCATATAAGAGAAACCATGTAGTACATAAACCTGTGTATCTGATTTATGTTCTAAAGGCACATCCTTTTTCTTGGAAATGACTCAGGCTTATCCTTTATAGCAGAGTAGTGCCCCATTTTATATAATTACCACCATTTTTTTTTTTTTTTTTTTGGTACCGGGGATGGAACTCACGACCTGGCATTTGCCAAGTAGGCACTTAACACTGCCGAGCTAACCCCCCTGACCCATCACCTTTTCTGTGTCCACTCATCTGTTGATGGACATATAGGTTGCTTCCAAGACTTAGCTATTATGCTGCTATAAACATAGGTATGCATGTATCACTGTGGTATGAGGTCTTTAAGTTTTGGGGGAAGGTCCTAGAAGGGAAATGGCTGGTTCAGGTAGAATTCCTTATGTATTTTTGTGTGTTCTGAGCCAATGATGGGGCAGACTGAGGAAAGATGACAGGGGCCCACCTGCCTACTGGGGAGCTAGCCAGCAGAGCTGGCCCATCTGACTGAGGAGTCCCAAGCTGGAAGCGTACCTCTCTGTTGTCCTGTGATGTAGGGACCAGAAAACTATGTGGTACGGTCATGCTTGGAAGGTCTGTATTTCTTGTCAACTTCCCTGATTCCTTACTTCAGCCAATGTGACCCTTCTGGCTGGCTGTCCCCCAGGCAGATGTGTGGGATCCTAGAGGAGCCCATGGACTTGGACTTTGTACCTTGTATTCCTCATCTTTAGAATGGGTTAACAGTGATCTCTCTCTCTGGGGTGGCTGCAAGATGAAATGGGCCGATAACACCTGAGCAGCACTTCACACACAGCCAGGCGCTTGTTGGGCGTTAGGTGGGGTGTGATAGACAGCCCTGCCTGGTGTTTCCTTCAGCACCGGCTGACCACATCCCAAGGGTTCCAGCTGCATCTACAATGCTCATGCTGTTCCTTATGTCCATGCCAGGTCTTGGCCAACAAGAGCCACCTCTGGGTGGAGGAGGACGTCTGGCGCATGGAGATATACCTCTCGCTGGGAGTGCTGGCCCTCGGTACGCTGTCCCTGCTGGCCGTCACCTCACTGCCATCCATTGCAAACTCACTCAACTGGAGAGAGTTCAGCTTCGTGCAGGTAAAGCAAATGTTCCCAGAGCAAGTGAACCCAGCAAGGGGCCCACCCACCTATCTGGGGCAGATGCCTTCCCCTCCAGAATTGCCTTGGCTTGGATCATAGGCACAGAAGAGCCACCACTTGGACGCTAGGATTCCTGTCTTTGGGGCTTTCTCAGCTTCCCGGTAAAGAGCTGCCTACACACATTCATTTCCAGGCATCAGGGAAGCAGACCAGAGGAATGTGGAAAGGTAGAGGAGAAGGCTGGAGCCCACCAGGTAGCTCATTTTCTGCCGTCCTTGAGCTTTCCACCTGACAGTTTAGTGGTCTGGATGGGAGGCGGAGAGCTGTGAGCTTGGCTGGCCACCTGCACTCCCTTCTTAACCCGGTGCTCCTGTTCCCTTTAGCACAGCGGGTATGGGAGGTGAACATTAGGATCACTGTGTAAGGGATGAAGCAGTGTTTCCCAAAGGACACCATCTCTGGAGAAATATCTAGAGGTAGTAGGGCTAGGCGGGGCACGTGGCTCAGTGGGCAAGCAGCTGCCCTCGCAGCACAAGGCCTGCGTTCCATCTCCAGTACCACACAGGAATAAAAAAGCAGGTATGTCATCAGACATACTTGGGAAAAGACCTGCTTCCTCCTAAAAGGTTCCAGGAACATCGGCACCATCCAAACCTCTGTTCACCAGACTCATTAAGTGTAGGCGCCACCTGGTCCTGGGCTCTCAGGTGACAGCCATCAGCACTCCTGTGGCACGCTCTGGAAAGTACTGCCAGTGGCCCCAAGGTCTCTGTGCACTTATTCATTCAGTAGATGTTTACTGAGTACTTACTGCATGCCAGGCGTCACACCAGGCCTGGACTAGGAGAGGGGACAAGACAGGCAGAGCCTTGTTTCAATTGTAACGGAAATAACTGGGATGGGGACACTTCTGACCCTTCTTTGGCACCTCCTACTGTGCTCTGCACCAAGCATGCGGTCAGTGTTGGCGGATTAACTCATCCCTTCTGTGGACGGTGTTGACTAATGCTGGATCCCGCCTCGGATTGTATCAGGGCAGAGAACAGCCATCGGATCCACCCCCGCTGTCAACAGAAATCTGTCGAATGTCTCCTGTGTGCCGCGAGCACTCAGAGGGATGGTAGCAGTGTGCTACTTTTATGTAATCCAGATTAATTATTTTTGACTGGGGACCCTTAGCATACTGCAGAACAAAACGGGCTTGGTTGTTTTTTAAAGTGTGCCTATGACTCTTACGGCTCTGCTTGTCTCAGAAAGTCCCTGGAGGAGGACTCAGGCTGGCACATACTGGCATAAGGAGGTGAGGGAAAGGCATTTTACTGATCTGCCACTAATCCCCCTGTGCCTCACACCCAAATCTGGGATTTTCCTGTTCATGCCTAGAGTATCCGGGGTATACATTTGTCCACAATTAAAGCAGACTACGGGCGGCTCCCTCACCACAAAGTTGCTCCCTTAAGCAGTGTAGATTATGTGTCTGGCTCTGGCTGCTGCAGAAAGCCGGTGGATTTGCTTTTGTTAGCAAAACTGCCTGGGACCCCAGAAGCTGGGCTCTGCTTTGCATACTGAAGAGCTGAAATCAAAACATGAAAGTTCTTTGCCACTGCAGGAGCTGGGGAGGGGAGTGGATGGGTGGGAGGGCAGGATTTTATTTGTGGAAATCAAATGCCTGCACTGCATCCACAAAAGCTAGTGCTTTGTCTCTCAAGAGAACCAGTATGGAAGAGCCACTGCCAGGTCCCAGGACTATGTGTGAAAGAAAAATAGCATTTTGCTGTTGGGGTATCTCTCTCTACTCTATTAGCCCTGACTAAGCTACCTCCCATTTCTTGTTTTGCTTTCTTGGGGTAGGGTTGTTTTGTTGTTTGATTCTTTGAGGCAGGATCTTGCTATGTAGTGCTGGCTGGCCTTGAACTTGCTCATATAGCCCAGGCTGGCCTTGAACTCATGGTAATTCTTCTGCTTTGGCCTCCCAAGTGCTGGGATTTCACACTGGTGCTACCACACACAACTTGTTTTGCTTTTTGAGACAAAGTCTCGCTGTGTTGCCCCATCTTATACAACTCTACCAGACCTCCTCCCTCAGCCTCCTAGGTAGCCAGAATTATAGGCTTATGTCACCATGTCCAGCTGCATCATTTTAAAAATGAAACAAAAATAGAACAGAATAGAAATGAGCCAGGCGTGGTGGCACACACCTGTAGTCCCAGCACTTGGGAGGCTGAGGCAGGGAGTTCAAGGCCAACCGAGACTACATAAGCAAGTTCAAGGGCAGCCTGTACTACATAATGAGACCCTGTCTCAAAAAACAAAAAGCAAACAAAAAATAAAAATCAGCAGGTTCCACTGATTTAGTAGCCAGCCCTAGCACACATATATACACGCGCACTGGGCACTAACATGCACTTCTTATCCTAAGCCTCCATCAGCAAGGTCTGAAGCCACAAAGCCGTCCTGGAAGGACACAGATGCCCAGGTTTGCCTCACACCTATGGATTCAGATGCTTGGAGATGGCTCTGCATGACCCCCAGAGACACACACTGCCTTGTGTGGTACAGCAGAGCTGGGTCTGTCCCTAGGTCTCATTTATGGGCTCTGTGCCATTTGATTTGTTCCTCAGCCTGTCAGGATTACTGCTTCCCTGGCTGTGCCTGTGTCCACTCATGGAGTCAGGGAAAGCAAGTAAAATGCTGGATCCGTGAACCCAGGAAGGACTGTATATTTTTTACCCTTTTTGTGCTAGGGATTGAACCCAGGGCCTCCCTGCGTGCTAGGCAAGTGCTCTACCACAGAGCTGCATCCCCAACACGGGATGATTTCTGAGGGAAGATAAAACCTCCTGTTAGCATGGCCAGTGAGAAGCTAGCCATCCCTATCCACACACACACACACACACCCCATACATACACACACATGGCCACATTGCCACAGGACCTAGGAATTGCTTGTTAAGGGCCTGAAATGAACCCTGGGTCTATAATATTTTATTTGCAGTGTGTTGATTCCACAATAAGGTGACTCACGTTTGCATCTATCCTTTTGTGTCTAAGGCTGTTTTTAAAGTTGTACGTTTTAGTTTGTAGGTTTTGGTTGTTATTGTTGTTTTGGTGTTTGGTTTTGTTTGCCTTTGGCTATGGCTATGGCTATGCTAAATGCTCCCAATTCAGCCTGTTAAACATCATTAGGTTGCAAAATACCTACCTGGGAGTAGCTGGTCTGCACAGAAAGCTAGGATTCAGCTCTTAGCACCTAAATTCTGTCCGAGATAGAGGAACATTTCAGTGACCTTGTTTGCTCCAGCCTCTTGCCTGAAATGATGACAGAGCAGCCTGACCCCAGCTTGGTGAGCGATTGCCAAAGCCCCTTCATGCCACTATAATTGAGCACCAGCAGGAGCCACCCACGACCTGGCTGTTTCTTTTTTGCTAACAAGCTTCTGTATAATAAAAATGGCCCTCTCTTGAGGAGGTTATTAATTGTCCCGTGACAATTCTTCCCCTTCTTTTGGTTCCCTTTGGCAGTACTGGGATTTTTAAATTGTTCCCAAGGAGACAGATTTTTAGAGAAACAGACTCTGGAATCATTGAGGCTTCCCTCCAAGACTGAGAAGTCAAAGGGTTTTTGCTGTTGGCTGGTCTTTGGCTGTGTGGTCTTGCTGTGGACCACTAGCTGGAGGCTGGGGTTTCTACCATCCATCTCTTGAGGTTTTAGAGGACAGAGGATACAAATGTATGAGCAGGAGGATCTGACTGACAGTGGTGGGCCCCAGCGCAGTGTGCATCCAGGTCTTCCCAGTTAAAATGAGGGGCTGGGAATGGTGGCCCACATGGGCCATACTGGAGCTATAGGGTGTGCCACCCAAAGGAAGATGCTAAGGCCTCAGTGCGCAACCATTCTAGACCTGGGTAGGTCCCCTTTGTTGTCCATCTGGTAAAGCTCTTGACACAGCATGTGGGAACCAGAAGTCCCACAGTGGGTATTTGTCTAATGAACAGACAGGGACAGGTCCTCCCTAACCAGAAAGCCCAGGCTTAGAGACCTGTGTGGACTTTTCAACCTCAAGCAAGAAGGGTGTGGGTGATACAAGTTTCCAAAATTAGTGGTTTAGTCCTGGCTGCTCATTAGCATCATTTGCTGAACTCTGAAAAACAACAGATGCCTGAGCCCCACCCCAAACTGATTTAATCTGAATTTCCAGGCATGGGGCTGGGGTAATCATGTTTTTCTCAAGCTCTCCAGGTGATTTTAACATGAAGCTAAGGTTTGAAACCAGTCACAGACTGAGCAATTCTCAGGGATTAAAGGTACTTTGCAACTCCAGAACTCCATAACAAACAGTAGAAGGAGGGGCTGGACACCTGGCTAGAGACCGGCAGTTGACTGTGCAAGACTTGACCATAAAGATTATGGTCAGCACCTTGGGCCTTTTGAAAACAAACTCCCCCAATCTTCTATGCTGAGAAATCAGAATTTAGAAAAATTGGTGTGGCTCAGAAGTTACAGGTTCGTTTTGTTTTGTATTATTTGCAGTAGTGGAATTGAACCAAAGGTCTTTGAACTGAACTACATCCCCAGCCTCCTCTTTTTTCACTTTTTATTTGAAGACAGAATTACACCAAGTCACTAGCACAATGTGGGCTCCTGCCTCAGCCTCCCAAGGTACTGGGAATATAGATGTGTGCCACAATACCTGGCTTAGATGTGGAATTTTTGATAGACAGGTCTGAGAAAGTGACAAGGATTTGGTTCCATGTGACTTGCAGTCAAAGAAGCTTTCATTTGGGGATATGGCATTAAAATGTCATATAAATTAATTGTAGGGAATAGTACAAAGCCCATCACAGCTTCCTAAATGGTCACACTGAGAAGTCCCTAAGAATGAAATGAGACTATTGAAGTGAACACAAGGCCAAGAACAACCAGAGATGGCCAAGAATGACAGAAACTAAAGGAGAGAGAGCTTCTTTTATTGAAGTATTTTATTTGGGGCAAAACTGTACTTGGAAGGCTGTGAAATCACAGTGTATATCCATTAGAAAATGCTTATTATTATGTCTAACAAAAGCATCACAAGCAATTCTCCTGACTGGTATCCTTTCATTCTCCAGAGTTCATAGTCCTGGTGTTTGTACATGAGCAGGTACTACAGAATATTCCCTCCTTTCCACCAAGTAGTCTAAATAAAACAATGCAGAATCGACTGCATTCATTTATTCATTCATTCATTTTTACTTAATTTTGCAGTGGTGAAAGCTGAACCAGAGCCTTGCATATGCTAGGCAGGTGCTCTACCACTGACCTATATTCCTAGCCACCCAGCCCCATTTAGAAAAGCATTGAGGGGAACGCAAACAGACAGCCTCTCTCAGTTGGACTCTTGGGTTGATAGTAACACTATGCTAGACATGTAGGTGGCCCAAATATAGCCTTTCTGGAAAACTCCAAGCCAGTCTAGAAAGAGCATGCTGAGGTATCAGCTTACCACAGCATTTAAAGTAAACCTTTGCAGTGTCTCCTTGGTGAAAATGTGGATGTGTCCATTGCTTTTTGGGTCACCATTATTTTCATCTGTGACATCATAAACACAGGTCTCTCCTAAACACAGGTCTCTCCTGCCCCAAATCTTCAGTAATTCTAGTGCTCACAGAATAGACTTGAAGCTGCTGGAGACTCTCCTCCCCTCCCATTCAGCCCAGATGCCCAGTGTCCTCTGCTTTGGCCCTGCACTCTTTGAAGCTGGCTTTTGGAAGCATTTGCTTCCCACAGAGCCAGATCAAGTGGCTCACCTCAGGTTATGTCAGTCAGAAATAGCACCAGCAATAAAATCTACCTCTCTCTTTTGTGGTCCATGATGCTGCTCTGGGCAAAAGAGACCAGAATTGCCCGAGGAGCCCTTCCAGAGTATTTCACAGCACAGCCCAGGTAAAAAGTCCGGGCAGCAATGATGGAGCAGCAAGGGAGGAGCTGCCCTTCTCAGGCATGACTCACAAAAGCCACACTGTGCCTCAGGCATACGGAGCCCCACTGTTAGGAGGCCCAGACTCTTCCCTCTGAGTTGCTAGTGCTCTTTCTCCCCATAGTCATGCATCCCCTTCCAGGCAGAGGACAGGCCAGGTGGTGGGGGGTATGTACCTGCCTAGGGTGCATATAATTCAGGGTTACAGGGCATAGAGCATCTGTCGGGAATGGTGGGCTTCTCTGGGGAGCCACTTACCTGTGAGTTATTTACTTTGTATTTCTCTTTAACTCAATTTAAAATCAATTTCCTTTTTTGTTCCACCTTAACAGGCCACCCAGTACCTGTGAAATTGTGACTCGGATATATCAGTAGATATCTGTTACTTTAATATACATTAAAGTATACACAAAGTTAGTAAAATGCTTTTGAACTCTTTGAACAAAATCCCATCTTAACCCATTCAACAGCCACAAGAGCTGCTGGGGAATAAGCATCGCTCTTTAATGTGCAAGAATAAATTTCCTTATGCACCTTCAGTATAGAAACATGATTCTCATTTTTCTGCTAGGGATTGTGAGGCTCTGAGAAGCAACCATAAGATCTTGCACAGAGATAAGGGTAGGACTGGGGTTCAAATGTGAACCACTCCTGTGCCCCTCGCCCAGGCAGCAGGAGCCCCTGCCTGACCTCGCCTGGCCTCACTCCAGCTGTCTTTTCCTCCATAGTCCACGCTGGGCTTTGTGGCCCTGGTGCTGAGCACACTGCACACGCTCACGTACGGCTGGACCCGCGCCTTTGAAGAGAACTGCTACAAGTTCTACCTGCCGCCCACCTTCACACTCACGCTGCTGGTGCCCTGTGTCATCATCCTGGCCAAGGGCCTGTTCTTGCTGCCCTGCTTCCGCCGCAGACTCGCCAAGATCCGAAGAGGCTGGGAGAAAGACAGCACAGTCAGGTTCCTGCTGCCGAATGACTCCACCCTAACAGAAAAAACAAGCCATGTGTGAGGTGCCTGCCCCAGTGCCTTAACCCAGGTGCAGGCGGCTCAGCCGAGTCACAGTCAGTTTTCTTTTCTGGATGGTGCAGAGCAGAGGAAGTGTGCACACACGGGTGGTTCCAGGTGGGACTTCCTGGTATAAAGACATGTCCATTAATATTCAGAATGACACATGCGTGCGTGCAATTTGCATGTACATACATTTCATATATATATATATATATATAAAGCAGAACTTGTGGTTATACTTACTTAGCTAAAAGTTGAGTGCCTGTGATTTCAACTTGTGGATTTAAAAGCAAGTGCCAGATGTCAGGCAGCGGCACACACTATTGTGACCTTTACAGAGATATATATACTTTTTGCAAGAACAGGCTTGTGGACCTTGGTGAGTACCATCCTTTATCCACCTCCTCCACTTCCCTTTGGCTACTTTCCCAGGGCTCAAGATACCCAAAGGCCCACAGCCTTCTGACTAAGTGGCAGGGAAGATAACAGCTCTGCCTGCAGCTCACCCAGGACCCTGGGGCTGAAGAGAGGCCAGTGCACAGGGACTGGTTCTCCGGATCCCTGAGGCAGCAGGAGACTGAGTGGAGAGGAAGTTAGGAGTGAGCCTGGAGTCTGTGCCAGGAGCTGCTGAAGGTCGGGCTTTTTCCAGGTAGAGTTCCCTCCCAGATGGGAGTTAAGGACTGAAGCTGTTTCACCTGATCCTCACTGAGCTGGGGAGATTTGCTTTCCCCCTTAAAAGTCAGGAATCACCATGAACCCCGCAAATGGTCCTCCTGTGAGGGTGTGAAATCACCTCCTTGCCGGAGCCACTAATGAAGCTGCTTTTGAGAACAAGTGTAATTGCTCTCCCCCCATTAAGCTGGTGGTGAGAACTGCTCAGGCTGCTGTGCCTTCGCACCTTTTCGGGTTACTCCATGTCTCCCAGAAGGCAGGAGGAGACAGCCACACTCACAGTGCCTTGCAGCTGCACCCTTGCTTGGCTAAGGGCTGTCTGCACTAGGTTAGCCCTGTGGAAAGATCACAGGTAACAGGGACCCCTTCAGGTGTCCTGTGCTGCCTCAGAGCACCCGGAAAACAACACAGGCTCTAAGTCCTCCCCATGGGAATACAGCAGTCTCCCCCTTATCTGCCTTCCTTGGCTTCAGTTACCCAAAATCAACTGTAGTCTTGAAAATATTTGTCCTGTGCTCTGGGGTTTAGCTCAGTTGGCTAAGGGCCCAACCTGGTAAATGTGAGGTCGTGAGTTCCAACCCAGATGCACAAAAAAATGAATGAATGAAAGAAAGAAAGAAAGAAAGAAAGAAAGAAAGAAAGAAAGAAAGAAAGAAAATATTTGTCCTGACTCTTTCAAGAGAGGTACCACGTTCCACATATTTTATTGTCATATATTGCTACAACTGTTCTATTTTACTAGTTACTACTCTCTTGTTAAATTAACCCTTGTCATAGATCTGTATGTTTAGGAAAACTAAAGCATATACATTCAGAGTTCAGTACTACTGATGGTTTCAGGCCACTAGTGGGGATCTTGAATAAGGAGGAATGAAGGGGCGGGAGGCTGCCATAGTACATCTCTAAACAGCTGGGAGGGACTTTTCTGCCAACGATACAAATGGAAAACACTGCTGCCCCAAAGCACAAGAGGCCAGACTACAACCAGAGCCATAGAACATCTTTCCTCAGTCCCATGCCCCTGTCACTGATTCACGTTGAAAGTAGAGAAGCAGCTATCATCAGCCCAAGACCCCTAACCACCCCCAGGACCAAGGTGATGTGCTACCAGAAATTCGTCTATGCATACACAGGTGCCATGGAGACGCCCTCTGATAGAACAGGGAGCTGGGCCAGTAAAGGCCAGCCAGAGTGGGGAAGAGGATGTGCCATGCTGACCCTGGAACATTCTGTGTACTCATGTCTTCCGAGAACGTCGGGCTCCTTCTGAGAAAGAGGAAGCCCAGTGCAGGGCCTTTCATTAGGCCCATGGCTGACAGGGAGAGGCCATCCACTTCCTGCAGGTGTAACAGGGACCCCCTCAGGTGTCCTGTGCTGCCTCAGACCATTTCCAGCTGCACCTCCCAGCTGCGTAGCAGGAATTTATCTTGAGGCATAAATTGGCCCTGATGAGAGCAACAGCTCTCACTGAAAGGAAAATGGGAGTTGGGTACTTCAGCATTTGCTTGGCATAATGATTGCCCATGGATTCCCACTAATGGAAACACACACACACGCACGCACGCATGCACACACACACACTATCCCAACCCCAGTGGGGGTTGGCTGCCTTTCTTCAGCCTCCCCTGCCCAGGGGTGGTTCCCTCCGTATACCAAAGATGCCAACACAGCAAAGGCCAGGGTACTTCCTCCCTTCCCTACCCACCATCTGCTGAAGATGTTTATCAGGGCAGCCATTGCCATTCCAAGATAGGTGGCAGGAGGGAACAGGTGGAGTAGAGGACCTGTCATCTGCTCGCCAGACAATCCATTCATGCTTGGTCCTAACCCTGTGTCTCCCGTGGCTCTTCCCTACCTCACCAGGCAGCTGGCAGTAGCATCCTCAAGACAGAGAGAACCTCTCTAAGCCTGGCAAGGTCTACTTGCCTCTGGGTACAAAAGTGCCTCAACCCACATACTCTGGGAATCCTAAATGCCACAGTCTGAAGTTGGCTTGTAAAATCTATGCTATTGAAAGAATCTGTGTGTTTTATTCTTACCTTGTAGAACTTGTCCAAAAATAAACATCTAACCTGCCATAACTTTCAGGCTTTTATTTATGGTGCATGGATCATGTGTGTGAGAGTTTCTTGCCTTCTGATGGAGCCAGCTCTCAGTTGAGTAGCACACAAAGTGGTAGGAAATGATCTATGCTAGGTCCAGCCACTGAGGAAAGGCAGGCATGCAGACCCCAGTAGGCCAGCAGGGGAAATGGGCAGAGTCAGGAGACTCAATCTGAGTTGGAGATGACAGGAGCGGCATAGGCCAGAGAGGAGACTCCTGGAGTCCTCTTCGCTAGCTGGCACTGAGCAGTTTAAGAACAGCAGTGCTCCTCACACCACGCTGTGCCTCCGAGTCTCATGACAGCATGGTTCAAGTGCATGCTCTGGGTCTGGAAGGAGGCCCTGGATTGTTCACCACTGACAAGCTCCTGGGTGACACTAATGGTGATGATGGTGATGACCCTTGGACACTCTGAGGAAGCAGAACTCTATTGGCTCCTTTGCTTCTGCTGTGCTGTAGTCTGTCTTGGCCTCCTCCCCTTCCCCATGCACCCATCCGCTGGTGTCCCTGACTGAATATTCTTGTGCACTGAGCTGTTCCCATGAAGGGGAAGAGTGAAAAGGATGCTGGCCTCAAGCATGTAGCCTCGCACTGTGTGTCACATGTACAACTCCCCTGGGATGCAGCCCTGGTCCATCAATAGCCCACTTCCCTGCCACTGCAGCCAAGCTTTCCACCAGATGCTCTTGGTTGGATGGACGGAAATGAAACCTATGGCAGTCAAATGGCTAAAAACTATTTTTAGAGAACAGTAACCAAAAGAGGGCTTTGCCATGGTTGGGTCCACTGTAAGAGCTTTCCATAGAAAGACCCATGATCAGGAAATAACTGGAAAAAAACAATGTTTGGAGTGAGAAAAATCTTGTGCTTGAAGGTTTGCTTTTCTGTTCTCTGTCCTCCCACACTTAATGCTAGAAGCATGAAGCTCACAAACAATAATAAAATTGATGGAAAATACCCACTACTCAGCTCATGTAAGAACTAGAGAATGCCCAAAACAACTCATCAGGTGTTACCAGTCAGTTACTTGGAAAGTTCAGTGTTTTTTAAAAGCACTGGAGTTGGCCCTTGGAAGAGCAGAATTTTGTGGCTGAATCACTTCCTGGTCTCTGGACCAAGAGGAAGTTGGCACCAACAGAGCAGAAATCCTTAGTCCCGTCAGACTAGCACCAACAATCTGTCTAACAAATATATTGAAAGTCACTGTTTATTCATCTTAAATAAGATTCAGATACATAATTTACCTGTGTATATGAGTTTTTAATCAAATGGTCCTAACCAAAACAGTAAAAACAGATTGTTTATATTAACATATATAATAATAATTATAATATATGAAATAGTAATCTTGCATGAAGTTGATTTTAAGATAAATACAGTGATATTCAAGTAAACATTATTAACCAGGGCCTAGTGAACTGATTCTCTCCCTCCCTCCCTCCCTCCCTCCCTCCCTCCCTCCCTCCCTCCCGGCTGCCGTCAGGTATAGGTTTCCTCTCCCACATGCTCCCACCATGATCAACATGATGTTCTCCCTCGACACTGGCCCAAAACCAACAGAGCTAACAAAAACCACTTAAACTCTGAGCCAAAATAAACCTTTCCTCCTTATAAATTGACCATTTCAGGTATCTCGTCACAGGGATAGCTGATAAATACAACTCTCTTGTTTTATAACTGATGTTTTGGGATAAAGGCTAAAGCTGTGTGTGTGTGTGTGTGTGTGTGTGTGTGTGTGTTGACTGTAAGTGCATGAAACTAGGCTGAAAGTTACATAGAAGTAGAGCAAAAACTAGAAGTGCTGAGTCCATCTGGAAACATGGAAAGTTAATGGTGAGAAAGTCAATGTCATGATGGAGGTAAAATTTAGATTGGAGATGAGTAAAAAGAGACAGAGACAGGAATTTGGGGCAACTCTTGAGACCAGGCTAAGGAGAGGACAGCAGAAGAACAGTAGCTGGAAAGGGGTGGGGGAGCCAAAGAAAGGTGGACTGTTCTCTCCTGGCTCTGAATGTGTTTTAAATGTTTCTAGAAGAGAACACGATGAACAGTAGTAGATATAATACAGAAAAAGACCATGTTAGTCAGCTTTTTATCTCTGTGACAATACACCTGAAAAAATCAACATAAAGGCGGAAAGGTTTCTTTCCACTCACAGTTGCAGTAGTTTCAGGCCCTGGTTCATGGCCTCCATTTCTCTTATGTCCGTGCTGCAGTGGAAACATCATGGAAGAAGGCATGGCGGAGGAAAGCTGCTCACCTCATGGCAGCTAGGAAGCAGAGAGAGGGTGAGAGAGCAAAGGGGAAGGGGAGAGGGACTGGATGTAGCCCCAAAGGATCCACTCCCTGCAACCAGACCCATCTCCTGTTTCCATAGTCTCCCATAATGCCATCAGATTATGATCTCATCAACAGACCTATCTGCTGCTGAAGTTAGAGCCCTCATGGTCTATCACTTTCCACGAGTCCATCAGCAGCCAAATGTTTCGCACAGTGAGCGTTTGGGAAAATTAGCATATCCAAACCACGACAGAGAGACAAAGAATGAGCACGAAGCAGGGGCCTAGTGGGTATGGGAAAAGCTGAGGCCCAGAAAAGGAGGCACACAGTGCAGTGGGAGAACTTGTCCATTAGTACTTAGGAGCGAAGGAGAAAAGGAGAGATGCCCATAAAGGTTTTAACTTTGATGAGACAAGTGTGGCAGTCCCTCCTGTATCCTTTGTGAAGAATTATGTATCCTTTGTGAAGAATGGTGCCACCTGCTGAGGATGACAGGGAAGGAAGAAGGCTGGGCTTCAGGACTGGAAAGGAATGAGAAGGTTAAAGTTAATTGTTGGAGAAAATGAAAACACATCTGATGAGAAAAACATACTAGGATTTTAAAAAAAAACATAGCCATATATAAATATTTTGGGGGGGGTCTAATTGTCTTTCCTGGGAAGAGTACAAGTAGATTTTGTTCAGTGAAATTCTGTTTATCTCCCAGATTTCTATAATAAACCCAGATAGTTTTTCTTGGCTCAATTTTCTCTCTAATAGTTACACAAAAATACTTTGGCTTCATTTTTGGTTCTTTTCTGTTCAGAATGAACAATCACAAATGGAACCTAAGATGAGCCAAGCAACTAGAACATCACTGCTGCCAGCTGCCCATGGAAGGCATAGTCAACCCCTGTTTACTGAGTGCCGATTTCATTTATTGGGCCAGAAGCCTAGCTTATTTCTGTAATTCCCATCCTATGTACAGCCTACCCTTGAAAGTATAATTTTAGCCAATAGGAAAAACTTCTCCCCATCAGAGAATTCATTAGGACTTCCACATCCTAAAGGGACTTCCTGCTACAAAACAACTAGGTCTTGCACAAAAGACATACTTTTTAAGGTACTCTCAGAGGGTAAAGGAAGTCAGCAGGGCAGAAAAAAAATAAGAACACACAAGTAAACAAACAGCTCTCCTTGGCTCCTGGCAGAAGCAAATTCAAGTCCCTTCTAGTGGAAAACAACTTCAGTTCATACCTACTGAATAGGAGCTTTATACCCATGATTAATAAACCACGGATGAGACACAACAGAAACTACCTCCAAAGACTTCAAGAGTAGAACTGTCAAATATAGGATAATGACATACTAAAACTCTAAAGAATTAAAAAATAGAGTCTCAAAAAAAGTAATAAGATACTAGGAAGAACCAGGCACAATGAAATATAGAACCATCAGAAATAAAAAACTGTTGAAAGTAGTAAGTTCAACAGATTGAAGGAAATCAGTGAACTCTAAATGGAGCTAAATAAATTACTCAGAATGCAAAAAAAAAAAAAGGCAAAGTGATAATAAATATAAAATCAAAATTAAAAGACACAGCAGATATAATTCTAAGAAGTCTTGCATACCAATAAATGGACTTTCAAGAGGAAAGAATGGCAGAGAGGCAAATTCTATTTTATTTTATTTCATTTATTTATTTTTTTGGTACCAGGGATTGAACTCATGACCTGCACTTGCCAGGCAGGTGCTTGTGCCACTGAGCTAAAGCCCCAGCCCTGAGAGGCAAATTTTAAAAAGATAATAGCTGAGGGCTTTCTAAAATCAATGAAAGACTAGAATCCAAAAGACCAGAAGCATAATGTATGTATACCACCAGGCAGAAAAGTGAATTTAAATGTTATATTCAAACACATGAAGACACTCAAAGATTGCCCCCCAAAATGACATCAGCTAAAATTGTGAAATTATAATAAACTTCTTAGCAATATCAATGGAAATTTTTTAAATGCTGGCCTAATAGCTTGAAAGTGCAGAGAGAAAATAATTGTTAATTTAGAATTTTAAATCCAACACAATTTTTGAAGAATGTTTTGGATAAACAAAAATAAAATTTACAAATAGTTTTTCCCTAAAAAGCTTCTAAGAAGTAATCTTGAAATAAAAGGAAAATGATCTCAGAGGAGGATCTGACAAGAATAAGGAAATTATGAGCAAAGAAATGGTGACCATGCAAGTAAATTTAAGCAAATTTATTCTATATAAAATGATAATAATACCCACTTACATGTTTTCCTGTATACTAAAAGACTGGGCAACAAAGCATGTAATTAATTGAATAATGAATTGAGTTCAAATACTTTGAGGCCCTTAGATTCGATTATAGATAGGGACAAATTTTGAACAAATTTAGATCATGTTATACACGCTGGAAACTGTCAAGGGTAACCACTAAAAAGCTAAAAATGTAACTGTAACATCTAAATCCCTAAGAAGAAATGAAAACAAAGAAAACTTCCAATTTTCAAAAAGTAAGAAATGAAAAAACTAGCATAGATAAAGTAAGGCATATAGATAATAAAAAGTAGATATTAGAAACTCACACATATGAATAATTGTGAAGCAGAATTCCATGCATCGGTATCAGTGCTATGAGGGAAACACAGTTCACTCTTTACCATGGGAGGATTCCAAACTCCTTACCAAATCTAAGGCTTCTAGACCTGGCAGTTTCCCAGGTCTGGCAGGAATCTAAACATAAATCCAGTTGCCAGAGGTTTTACACAAACCTAGGTGCCAGAGTTTGGTGGGACAGGACACGTGTACAAGTCAAGAAGGCAGATTATTTCTCACAGACAGAATAAACAGGCCTAGCACTCAGAATCAACAGTGCCCCCAGATGCAGGAGAGCTGTCCAAAACAAACAGTCACATCAGCATGCGACCCACGTCACACTGCAGCTGAGGACCCCTGACACTAGTCCACTTTGGGTTTTATATCGCAAGGGCCACGTAACTCACTGAGCTTAAGCACTGTACTGCACCCCGTTCTGGAAGAAATAGGAGAAAACCCAGACTTCTTCCTGATCTCAGGAGGCTGCAGTCTCAGCACATTCTGCACAAGAACTGCAAGAAACAATGAGCTGCTACAAAGACCATTCTGGGACCTGTGCTACTGCAATAACAAATAAACAGATCAAAATTTTCACCAAAAATATAGGGATTTTCAAGTTTGAGTTTTTCAATATGTTTATATACTATTTATCAGTGACATACCTAAAAACTAAAAGTATAGAAAAGATATGTTAGCAAAAATCAAAGTTGAGGTGACTAGGTTGTTATAGAAAGTATAATTTACTACAAAGGGCATTGTCAGAGATTGAGTCATGTAATAATAAAAGTCATGTAATAATAAAAGATTTGGATGTTTTGTATTATATTTATTTAATAATATAGTTACACAAAAATACTTTGGCTTTACATACTTTAATATGTAAAGCTCAAAAGAAAAAAAAGGAGAGGAAGGGAGGTAGGAAGAAAGAAATGAAAAGGAAGAAAGGAAGAAAAAAAGGAAGGAAGGAGGGGAAGGAGGAATAAAATATGGAAAATCCTTCATCCTAGATTACAACAAATGAAAAATGATATGTATATATGTATGTAATGACACAAGTTAATACATCATAATAGGGAAATTCTCAAGAAAAATTAAAAATATATTAGATAATAAAGCAAATTTGAGGATATTTGCTTGTTTTTGAGAAGATAGGGTCTCACTCTGTAATTCAGGCTGGCTTTGAACTCACTATGTAGCCCAGGTTGGCCTGGGACTCATGGCAATTCCCTACCTCAGCCTCTCAGGTACTAAGATTACAGGCATGAGCTACCACGCCCAGCTAACAAAGCAACTTTCAACAACTTTTAAAGAATAGTATCATAGATTATATTCTCTATTCAGTGCAAAAAAGAAAAACAAATGGTTATATTTTAAATGCTCATATATTTTAAAATATAAAATATGTATTTTAACTAGGTGAATTTATCAAAGGGGAAATTATAATGAAGTCTTTTCAATGAGTCTAAATCAAATCATTATTCAATAGCTTTATATTAAACAGCTGGGGAATACAGTGAAAACTATTTCTTTGAAGGAAATAATTGCCTTGGTAAGCAAAAATGCACAAAAAATTCCAATCCAGATAAAAGTAATAGAAATATATGCTGCATTTAAGAATAGAAATTAGTGAAGTAAGAAATAAATATACAATAGGGAGGATCATAAAACCAAGGGTTGATTTTTGGGTAAAATTAACCAGGTAGATGATTATGAAAAAGGCTCAAATAAATAATTTTAGATGTAAAAATGAGACCAAAATCACAAATGAAACAAATTTAAAAGTTAATAAGAGAATATTGCACCTTTGAAAACTTAGGCAGAATGGACAAGAATGTAACTTACCAAAACTGACTCAGGAAAACAGCGAGTCTAAACATCCCTTAAAATCATTAAAAATTAAATCGGTAGTTTAAAATACACACACACACACACACACACACACACACAGCCCAGATAGTTGTGCAACAAAATTCTACTAAACTTTCAAGGAACAAATAATCATGAAATTCTATCTTATATAATCTCTTCCAACAATTATTTTAAGAACTAAACTATTCCCCAACTTATTCCATAAGGACATGAGAGATAATCAAACTAGTCAAGAAATATTTGATAGAGGAAAATTACAGGTCAACCTCAATTCTAACTTAAGTGCAAAGATATTAACAAACATCATCTTGTGATATATAAAAAGATCGCACATCATGACTAAGTTTGGTTTATTCCAGGAATGCAAGTGTAGTTTTACATAAACCCTATAAATATCATTAACCAAATTCACCACATTAAAAGTTTTTATAATATCAATAGTGAAAAAAATGATAAAATTCAGTGCTATCATTTGAACATGTCTCCCAGAGGTGTAGGTGCTGGAAGGTTGGACCCCAACATGGCACAACTAAAAAGCACTGGAACCTTAAGACATGAGGTCCAGTAGAAGAGGGTTAGGTCATTAGGGGTTTGCCCTTAGAAAGCGTTCTTCTAGTTCTTGTGGACCCTCAATGAGTTCCCAAGGGTGAGTTTTTATGAAAAGAGTTGAAAGCAGCCCCTTTCCAGTCTTTGGTTTTCCGTTTCTCCTGAGATCTCTCTCTCCGCCTGGGTTCCTGCTATTGTAATGCAACCACTTGACGCTTTCATCCAGGACCAAATCAATGGGACTGCCCAATCACGGACCTCCAGACTTTGAAACTAAGAGCTAAATAAGCCTCTGCTCTTTATAAATTATTAAGCTTCTTATACTTTGCTAGAATAACAGAAAATGGACTAATACATCATTCATGATTTAAAAACAAAACAAAAAAAGAAGAGTCTATTAGCAAGAGAAATGAAAGGGGACTTCCTTAACCTGATAAAGGTAAACTACAAAAATGTTCAGCAAATACCATTCTGTTGATGAAATGTTAGTAGCATCTCACTGAAAATTAGAAACAAAGGCTAGGTATATACCTCAAGGCTGGAGATTCACCTCAGTGGTAGCACTTTGCTAGTGTGTGCAAGATCCTGGTTTTGATACCTAGCAACACACACACATACACACACACACATGCACCATCAGGAATAAGACAAGGATGACCATTGTCACCATTTCTATTTAAGATTATACCAGAGGAACCAGTCAGTAGAGAAGAGAAAAATAACAAAAGAAATGTAAAAGTATGAAACTAGAGTGGAAGACACAAAACAGTCATTATCTACAGATAACACAATTGCCTGGGCTGGACACCTGAAAGAATGCACACATTACCACAAGTAATATGACAATTTAGCCAGTTAGTTGCTTTTAATTAATGTAAAAATCTACTGATTCTCATGAACAAGCAACAAATGCTAAGAAATTATTTTTTAAAAATCCACATCTCTTACAAAGATGACTAAAACACAAGATAACTAGAATAAATCTAATATATCTGCAGGAAAACAGTAAGAGAAAACTATATTATATAATTACAGAAATTATATAATATCATTGAAAACACTGAATAGCAAAATATATAGCATGTTCCTGGAGAGGAAAATTAAAGACTAAATTGAGCTATAGATTCAATGCAATAAAACCCAGTAAGCTTTTAAAAATTAAGTTGTAAGCTATGTAATAGGTTTTATAACTAGCTATGCTATGGCCAACAGATGAGGAGATATGATATTCACAAATACCATGAAAAAGGGTGCACACTGGGTCCCCTGGGGAAGCACTGGGTTAGATCAGGATGGAAAGGAGAAGAGACAATGTGGGCAGGCACCTTTATTGTGGTTTCTGAAGGAGGAATGGGTAGGGGAGGGCCAGCAGGTTTGGACCTCAGTGGGCTCCAGGCGTGAGGGCTGTCTCTGACTGTCTGCTCTGGGCCCTCAGGTGGTGTTAGGGTAGGTACATTGTAGCCTGGAGCATCACAGCCAATAAGAGAAGTAACTGGGGATATCAACTTTGGGTTTTATTTAAAAAGTGCACTCAAAGGAGGTAGACTCCTGTGTAAGTCAGCTTTCCTATCATTAGGACAAAATACCAGATACCCACAATGTGAAGGAGGAGAAGTTTACATGGTGCAGTTTCCAGTGAGTTTAACTTATAGTCTGCTGGCTTCGAGGTAGAAAGGGCATGGTGGAAGAACATAGCAGAGGACAGCTGCTCACCCCATGGAAAGAAGTTGGGACAAGGAAACACCCTCCTGTGTCACATCCCCAGTGATCACCTCCAAGCAGACCTCACCTCCTAATACCACTTCAGCTACTGAACTCATGACGGATGAGTCCACTGATGAGCATAGCTACCCCAGGATCCAGTTGCCTTCCACGCACATGGGACTATTAGGAGGGACAATTTAAATCTGAACCATAATAACTCCACTCAAAGGAGGATTACAGCATGGCAGTGGTCAAGGAAAGGTGATCAGTCATATCAGATATTCCAGAATGATGTATGCCTGGCATAAACAGGAAGGACAAGTATTAAAGCATTGGATTTTCAGAAGCATTTCAGCAGAAATGTGAAATCCAAAAACAAGTTAAAGTACTCTTGATAAAAAAGATGTGGAAACTTGCCCTACCAAATATCAAGATGTATTTTAAAGCTATACTAATTAACACAATATGGTATAAGCACAGGGAAAGATAGAACAGAGAATCTAAAAACAGACCTGCACAGATATGGAAATGATATACCATATTTTATTGATTTAAAAATACACAGTTTTGCATATTTGATTTGTCTGAAATTGGAATGCATCTTACAATTGATAGTACCTATTGTCACTACTACCCAGAAAGCAAAGCCTTGGTTATTATGATCCACAAATACTCAAACTAGATTTTTTATTTCTGTTGATATATTTGGTATTTCTGTCAACAATGGCCTTATGACATGTTATTAAAAGAAGTATGAGTCCTGGTGGTTTTCATAGCTACCTTCTGGTAAAATCAAGAAGTGTTTTTACTACAACATAGAATAGACATCAGTATGGAAGAAAATTTCAGGAAAAATAAATTGAAAGCACACTTCTAAAAGTCTCACATTGTACAGAGAGAACTGAACTATGGTATTGATACATGCAGCAGGGACTTTTTTGGATGAACCATAAACACTTCATGCTCACACAAAAGATGTCAGATACAAAAGTGCATACTCTATGGATCTATTCATATGAAATTTTTAAACAGGTGAAATTAACCTATCGAGTGTTAAGGGAAAAGGACCCAATGGTAAAAGCAATCACAAGTGAGGTCACTCTGTGGGTAGAGATTGATTGATTGGGGATGGGTATGAGGGATCTTTCTGGGGTGAAGGAAATGTTCTGTGTATTGATGAGTGTGGGTTATGAGTGTACAACGTTGTACATAAAGGTATACAAATACATACCTAAGATTGGTATGTTTCAACTAGAGGCCCATTATGCTTCAAAAATAATTTATTTTAAAACTTATTATGTATATTATTATGTATCAGTGATGTTCTTAAAGAACCAAAGTGGAAAAATATGGAGCCACTTACTCTAAATTTAAAAGAAGCAGTCTTCTTAAAAGCAATGAGAAAACTAGCAAAACTTGTCAGAACCAACTCTTTCTGAACATTGGAAATTAATCAAAGAGTTCACATCAATGTGGGGACCCTAAGCACAAAAACAGCTGGATCTCAATACGAACAGAGAGGCTTTGGTGCCTGACCTTGCCCCACTCATCCCTAACTCTTCCACTCTGCAGCTGCCTTGAAAGCCAGGACTCCGAGGTCACAGCAAAACCCAGCAGCCCAACAGCCATGGGACAGCACGGAAGAGAAGCAGCACTTTCTCAAAGCCTGAAAGCTGTCATCACCTGAATTGTGTGACAGTCCCCAAAGACCTCAAGATGGCCTTTATTCAACCTGACTCTCAGCATGTCCAGTGAAAAAGGTTTTTCCCAGGGGTACTTGCTGAAAACAATTACAGACAACTTTTTAAGCTCTGTGGCTATTTGCAGGTTTGGATACAGATGGAGCAAACAGTACACTAACCACAAAGCTTAAAAGCAAAAGCTAGATAATGAGACATATACAGGAGCTTAGAAAAATGCTAATGTATCTCTTGGAATTCATGGATTTTTTTTTTAATTTTGGTAGTACCAGGAATTGAAACCAAGACTTCCTGCATGCTAGGCAAGCCTTGTTTCCAGCCCTTTTTATTTTGTCTTGAGACAAGGTCTCACTAAATTGTCCAGGCTGCCCTCAAACTTTCAATATTTCTGCCTCAGCCTCCTGAGTAACTGGTATTACAAATGTGGGCCACTGTGCCCAGGTATTCTTTGGAATTTTGAATTCCACATGCTTACACAGGGCTGTACACATGCCTGGGAAGGACATAATAAGCCCAATATTCTCTGACTGACATTGAGACACTGAACAAGCATGAAGTAAAGGTTCAGCCTCAGTTGTCAACTCTCTGACTAGGAGATTTATTTGTTCAAGACATTTAAGGCATCCTTTGTGCATTTTTTAAACTGACAGTTAAGCCAACAAAGCAGAGATTTCAGTATTGGTTAGGCACAACAAAGGATACAACCTTTACTAATTAATTCAGAAAGATCACTCAGCAAACCATGATAAGGAAGAATCTTGGCTTAATCTGAACAAAATACCTGAGATTAGGCAATGTATAAAGAACAAAAATGTACTTTCTTGAATTTCTGAAGGCAGGTAATTTTGAGATGAGGGTCCTGGAAGGTTTGGCGTGGAGAGAGGGCAGCTCTCTGCTTCTGAGATGCAGCCTTGCTGCTGTGAGCTCCAGAGGGAACAAATGCTGGGACTAAGTGGGGGAGGTGGAAGGGCAGGGGACTAATTGCTGTGTGAAGCCCTGTTGTTGGCTTTAGAGCCCTTCATGAGGGAGCCCTCCTGGTTTCATCATCTCAAGTAACCAGCTTTATCTCTCACTACCATCGCCTTGGACATGAAGTTTCAGCATGTGATATTTGGAGGAGACAAAATTGCCGGAGTCCAGCTCTGGCAGGGCTAGGGTTTCCCAAAGGTGGACAGGGAGTCGGCGAGTGAGAGACAGAAGACACTGCACACCAGTCTGTGAGTGAATCTGAATACGCCTTTTTTTTTAGAAGCTGGAATATATATTTGCCAACCTTGGCAGCAACCCCCAGCCCCAAGCAGGAAGCACCCCAGGCTTAGGGCCAGGCAGGGACAATCCCAAACAATAGGTTTTAATTGACCTCAACTCCAAGCAGGAAGCGCCCCAGGCTCAGGGCAATAGGTATCAATTAACATCTCAATCTTGTCATTTAGTCAGCCCAGGAAATGCAAGCCGAAGCACCCGGACGCCCGCAGGAGGAAGAGATGTGTGAGATTATCATGCCGCTCCCTACATTGTTTCCCTTATCACTTATGGGAGCGGCAGTCCCTGTGAGAACAGCGCCTGTCTTAAGTCAAGGACTCTTCACATGAACCCAACCAGGCCTTACCCATCATGGGCCTGCAGGACAGCAATTGGTCCTGTGCCTGTCTTAGGTGGCTGGTGTCATAACATATGTGTCCTAGTTGCCCGTCTCTGGCTGCCTGTCCAGTGTCTCAGGGCAGTTGTCTCACAGGAATTTTGTAAATCCTCCTCCATGAGCTCTTTCACCCAAAGCTCCCACATAAACTCTCTCACATTATTCACACAAGGCAAAACCCCACAATCAGTCCTCACATAGGGGTTATCTAGAGGGCCTCCAGCAACCCACCTGGAGTCTCCACCCTCGACTCCATATTGAGCATTACATAAAAACATACACATGTGAACTATACAAATTACAATTATCAGTACAAAACATTCCAAGATCCCCGCGCCCAATTCCCACATGCGGCATCCTTTTCCTGGAGAAGCGATTGTCACAAGGCGTGGATGGACTAGGACGCGGCATGGACAGAAAAGGGCGCCGCACAAAATGTCGAATCTTTTTTTTTTTTTTGAAAGCATTTTTTTTTCTTTAAAGAGAAAAAAACATGAAAAGGGTAGAAATAATACAGAATTTCAAAAAAAAGATAAACAGTAAGAAATCACTAGTTGATAAATTACATATTGTCCTCTTAGAAATAGTTGTTCAAGTTACAAAATTAAAGCATACAAAGTAAATATTCAAACAGTGAGACTGTAAACAGCTACCCATGCATGAGTCTCTACATGTATTTCTATCCTTTCTGCATTAGAGGGAAAAACAAAACATAGCAAGACAAAACAAAACAAATTCCTATAAAAACATGAAACCAAATAGTCATATAAAACCACAGTACAAGGTGATCTACAATGATTACTATGTTGTCTATTATCTTCAATACAATGTCTATATCATCAGGCATAATGAATATAGCAGTATAATTGAATATAGCAGTACATAACAATATTAGTAAAAATAAAACATTGTAGACAGTATAAAACTTCAAAGGCAGGTAATAATCAAACCATAGTGGATATTCTAGTGGATCTTGTCATCTTAAGTGCCGTTGCCTATACTCTCAGACTTGATACTATCAATCATAACAGCTTTGAATAAAATCTATCAAAACAAAACAGCAATCAATAAAACAGATTCGATTACAATCAGTCATGGTAAAACAGTGTAAGTTATACAGAGCTTCAGATTAAGTTAATAGGAAATTAAGGATGATTACCATACTATATCCTGCTATTTTTGGGATAACTGTCTGTGCCCTCAAATCTAGTACAAGTAGACAAATTGGAACAGAATATAATCCATCTAAGCAGAGTGGTGTGAGTAATGTGGGTTTTAAACCCTGATACACTATTAACAGTATCCTCTGCCTTCTTTTTTTTAGACTATTCCTCCCCTTTCACTCCCACAGGTTTCTGCGCATTTTGGGTCCCACCACCTCCCTCAGTTTTTAGATTGGGGGGGGGAACCTGTTTTTTACCCAAGTGGTTCCGAACCTTCTCACTCCTGAACTTGATCTCAAGCTTTATTCCTTTACCTACAAAAGCCTCAAGGTTTTCCTTGGGTATAGCTGAGTAGTTCTCTACTGCATATAAGTATTCTGTCTTTCCATCCTACCTGCAGGTGGTA
Organism: Hydrochoerus hydrochaeris; assembly: GCA_004027455.1. Lineage (NCBI taxonomy): Eukaryota > Metazoa > Chordata > Mammalia > Rodentia > Hydrochaeridae > Hydrochoerus > Hydrochoerus hydrochaeris. The sequence continues at coordinate 232,628 of PVLA01002471.1, forward strand.
GTCGAGTTGCCCCTATTTCTCTCTGGCTCCCTGTCACATAGAGCATTGTTTTCTCATATTTGATTTTCATCCCATAAACCCTCTCTCAGGTTGATTATATTTCCAATACATAGCATCTCAATGGACCCTACCTCCTGATCTACTCTGCCTGTCTTTTTTTTTAAGTGTATCAAGGCCATATATGTTAGAGATTCTAGCCATCCTTCTCTGCCTTATTTCTGCTATGCTATTTTTCTGCCTTTGTTTGTCTACTTTTCTCTTCATTCTACTGCCTGCCCCATTCATTGAGGCTTTTCTGCCACTGTTCCTAAAATCCTGGTATTTTTTTTTCCTCTCTCTCTAGAATGTCCTTCAGTATTCTCTGTAGGGTTGGATTGGTGTTCACAAATTCCCCCAGTTCCTCTTTGTCATGGAAGCATCTTGTTTCTCCACTAATTTCTAGTGACAGTTTTGCAGGGTACATCAATTTGGGCTGGAGGTTATTTTCTTTCAGGGCTTGGAATACTTCACTCCAAGCTCTTCTTGATCTGATGGTCTGTTTTGAGAAGTCTGCCGTGATTTTGATGGGCTTTCCTTTGTAGGTAACCTGTTTCTTTTCTCTGATGGCTTTTAATACTCTGTTTTTATATTAAATATCTAGTATCTTGATTATTATATGTCTGGGTGTAGCTATGTTTTGGTTTTAGGTGACTAGAGTTCTGTATATCGCACATAGCCGAATATCATTTTCTTTTCCCATGCTTAGGAAGTTTTCCTTAATTATTTCCGTGAATAGCTTTTGTCTGTCTCAGCAGGTTGCAGCGAAAGCACCATGTCCACTAATTTTAGCTGTTCTGATTGTAGCCCCAAGACTGCATGTTTGACAAGCTTTTTTTTTTTTTTTTTTTAATTTTTTCCTGTGTCAAGAGGATCCATCTCCTTTTGTCTGGATCTCTCCAGGATGTTTTATTCTGGTATATGAGTTGTTTCTCCCCGGGAGGCTCTCTATTTTGTTGCTCACTGATCAGCCATCTTTAGCTCCTCAAAATGTTGAATCTTTGATTAAAAAAAAATTATGAGATATGCAAAGAAATGAGATAGTGAGGGCTATACATAGGGAGAAAAATAATTAATAAAACATTTCCTGAGGAAGCCCAGATATCAGACTTACTAGAGAAAGACTTTTCTGTGCCTGTGTTTTGAATTTGTTGATTTGTTTTTGTTTGTTTTTATGGTGTAGGAGATTGAACCTAGGGCCTTGCACATGCTACACAAATCATCTACCACTGAACCACATCTCCCAACAACAGAATTTATATCAGCTAATTTTACTGTGTTCAAAGAAGTGAAAAAATACTTTAAATTCTTAAAATCACATACACAGATGAGTACAAATAGCATGAAACAAAATGAAAGGGCAATGCAATTAGGTTATCACCTTTATACGCCTCATTAAAAGGAGACTCATTCTAACCTCATAAGCCTGCATCTTTTTTTTCAAATACAGTGCTCTCCCCTTCCCATGCAAGTACTAACCAGGCCCAACCCTGCTTAGCTTCCCAACTGAAAGAAATGTGTGCTTGAATGTGTGTTCAGACTATCGCAGACACAGTGAGTCCTCTAAGATGTCTCTTGCAGAATCTGCCCACAAGGAGGTTTAACTGAAGCTCCAGAGCCCCTCCTGGGGGCACTGTTCTGGGTTCCAGGGCAAGTGCTTCATCTGCTCCTCCCCTCTGCAGCACTCATGTCAGTTAGCAAAATCTGCCCTTTCCACCCAGAGCTTGCGCCTCAATTCTTCCTATCAACATTTCTTTCAAATCAACGAGCTGCATGCCCAGTGCAATCATTTTTAATGTTCCTTGTGAGAGGCCACAGCATGACACAGGGGTGAAGAACACAAGAAGACTGTAACTGCTTTTGCCATTTCCTAACCTGATTTAACTCCATGCCTTGGTTTTCCTATCTGTAAATGAGGACGATTGCAGATCTCACTGCAGAGGTTTGTTATTTGCTTATAAAAATCATAGGAGTTTCCTTTTGCAGTGTTTTAAACAGATCTTTTACATATTCAGGACCAATAGAAAACCATATTCCTTGCTATTGGGTCTTAAATAGAACCTTAAAGTAAATTTTTAAAAATTATTTAAGTTAAATTCTAGCTGAGTATCTACTAAAACCCTTCATAATGAACTTTTTGAAAATAAAACAATGAGGAGGAGGCTGGGGGAGTCCTGAGGGTATGTCAACCCCACACTGAGATGGCTCTTTCCTGAACCCAAAGACTGCAAGAGAATTGAGACAGGTCATTTTCTCACTGTACTACCACCAAAATCATCCCCAGGCCCACCGGGAGATGGTGGTACTGGAAAATTCTGGAAAGTTCTAGAAAGGTCATTAAGATGTGAAAAGTCTGGGAAGTGAGAGGTGTCTTGAGTGTCCATAGAAATGAAAAATGAAAGCAAGCATCCTGTGTAGATCTATTTATCACCAACATCCCTGAATTGAGAGAGAAATATCTTACAGATAGGCTGGCTCCAATGCAGCAACTCTGGTTTCCACTTTGAATTAAAGTTGTGTTGTCCAAGGCACTGTCAGGGTGAGACTGTCACTTACCAAGCCTCCTCCCTGTCCTTGATCTTGGGGTGACTCAGCACTTTCCTGGAGGTAATTCCAGGTGATGGCCTGCAGCTAACTGGCCTTCTATCTTCTCTGTCAGAGCTGGCTCTTCATTTTCATGTGTTTACTCTTTAACCACCTGAGACAATGGCTAGAGGGGTGGGTAATAGATTTGGGATCCTGGGGCCCCCCAACCTGCTGCTGTCTGGTGTGGTCCAGGTTACAAGCACTGGTAAACTGTAAGTCTTGCTCAGCCCTGACGGACAAGGTGAGCACCCCAGTGCCTCTTCCTTAGGAAGAAGGTTAAGGGGGATGTTTAGAAAGCAGAGTTATGTCCCTGGAGGGCAGGCGCCACAGAGCCATTCATCAACACACAGTTCTGCATAATCAGTTCAACACCAGAACAACAGAAATGGGAAGGGAAGATTAAAACATAATCCAGATTTCATAGCACCGAGGGGTGTAATGAAACGGGGAATCAGGTGAAAGTATTAAACGCAGAATCACAAACACCTTCATTTTACTCTTTTAAACCTTTAGGGTTTTGAGGTAGGAAATGATATACTTGCCCTTGGCAGAATTCTTCTGAGTCACTCCTGAAAGAATATCCACTTCTGTGAAAGTGGGGCCACCTAGGAAGGGTGTCACTGATAATTAGTGGTGCCACACAGTTAGGAGGTCCTAGTGAGCCCTTTTTCCAACCCCAGAAGAACCCTGGATGGGATGCCCAGGTGCCAGGTGATGCTCATACCACATCCTTTGAGGCTCTGGCTGAATGCCAGTGGAAGTGCTAAGCAGGGACTGGGGACTGGGAGTGGAGGAGCTGGGGGAGAACCTCAGGTGCTCAGCACTCCACGGTTCCCCTTGGTCCCCTCCTTGTCCTGCCATTCTGTGTCTTACATAATGTGCTCGGCAGGGGAAGCTTCAAGCCCACCCCTAAAGCAGCAGGCTCCTCTCCCCACACACCTGGGCCTTCAGTTCCAACTGGTTCCAACTTTCTCCTCCCTCCCTCGTCTTTCTTGCACTCCTTCCTCTGCTGCTATCTCCCTGCTTTCCTCTCCCCAGTGACAATTTCTAGGGTTCCAGTGTTCAAAGACCCAGCCTGGAGGATTTCTCTACTTCTATTCACTCTACAGTCAAATTCAAAACTCAGAAATGGGGCTTTGGCATGGGACTGAATCTTGGACTTGGGATTTCCCAGTGCAAGCTGGCCCATGTGACTGCATGATGACCTGACTGGACCCTTGGGCACACAACTATGACATTCTGTGTTGGCTCCTTGGCAGAATCCAGTTTCTCATCCTGTATGCCCAGCAGAATAAGAATGTTCAGATGTCAGACTCACTCATCTAAGCCACATCCCTTTCTCCTCTAAACAGAGGTCCCCAAAGCCCCCATGAATAACCAGCCCTGGCTTGTCTCCCAACCTCTATCTTCATAGCCAAGAGGGGGCGCCTGTCACCCGTGAATTGTGTGTGTCCCTCTACGGCAAGTGTTCTCTACCACTTGGACTGTGATGGACAGGATCTGTGCCAGGCATCTCAGAGACACCCCAAACCTCAGTCCTGATGTCTGTCCCATAGTCGGAACTAGTAACCTTATTTCACCAATAATGAAAATAGGGATCAAACTAAATTACCTAGTCATAGGGCTCCTTGAAGGCAAAAAACCGTCCGCAGCAGGTCTTGGTAACCCCGGGCCTCTGTCCTTAACTACTGTATCACTGTGCCACTGTGCACTGTGCACAGAATCTCCAAAAGGCCTCCGTGGGTCCCTGCCCTTGATGATTGGGTCAGGTGTACTGTCTGTGCCAAGTTCCCTCCACCCTAAGTAGAGTTTCTGGCTTCCTCATGCGTCAGGGTATAGAGGTATTGTTGTGCATCAGCCTGTGTTTATTTTATATATTTGCTGTCCTCATCTCTGTTTGTCTTCTCTCTCTCTCTTTTTCTCTCTCTCTCTTTTTCAGTCTAACAGATAAATATTTTTGGGGGTTAAAACTGAAGTACACATGCATGGCTAAAAAGAGTTTTAAATAAATAAATACGCCACAGATATTTGCCAACAGTATCCTATGGTTGACAGCTTTCTAAAGGATTTAATTCCTAATTTCATATGAGTGAATTTAGCTTTGAATATAAATGGCATATGTGAAAAACCTAAAATTCAAACTCATAATCTGCAGTATGCAGCCTAATCTAATCTGACTAAGAGGCAGAATAACCTGCCTGAGTTTTGGTTTTCTTACATGGAAGCAGGGGCTGTCACCCTGGAGAGCAGGTGAGGACATAAACACAAATTCACTGTAGCCCTGAAACATCATGACCCTTGTCATATCCATCTCAGGTGACCTTAAGTAAGGGATACAGATTAGTTACAAGTGCTTACTAAATTCTTAAGAATTGAAACTGTAGTCAAATCCAAGCCATTCATATATATAATTTTATTATATATATATATATAAAATTACCTACTGTGCAAATTACCTACTGTGCATAAAATCCTTTGAAAAGAGTGACACAATAACTATCAACTGACATTTTATTTCACATGATATACTGGTATGGTCTCCATACAAAGTGACCTTAACTGCTTCCAAATTCTTTATTTTTACCGCCACTAATCATACAGTGAAGGAAGACCTTCATCAGGGTCACACAACTCAGGAGGACTCCTATAGCTGTGAGCAGGCCTCTCTGGAGATGCTGGAGGAAAGGGCCATTAACTGGCTTTAATATGGCTTTTCCCCTTGTAGGATCTGTCCCGTCTTCCCTCTTACATGTCAGGCTCTCAGCAGTCAGGGTATCCCTTCTGCTGCCCTGTCCCACACCCTGCCTATATACATCAAGTAAACTGCAAGTAGGTTGTGCATATTCCACACTGCATCAGAGCTGCAGAGAACAGGGAAGAAGCAGAAATTGTGGTCCTAGGTAGGAGGCACAGATAATCTTGTCAAGCAATTTTGGACAGAGGCTGAGTTATCTGGATATTATTGCTGATATCTGCATTTCTTAATATAAGTTCTGGAAAACCCGGTAACTTTTAAAAAATGTATACAGTACAACAGGGAGAAGCAGTCAACTCATTCACACACTAATAAATAGAACCATATACATTTGTTAACTCCTGATATCTGGCAGGCAGTGGAGATGCAATAGGAATAAGATTTGGTTTCCAAACTCAGAGATAGTCCCATGGTCATGAGGAAGATCACTGTATAAAAAGGAAGGCTCCTGCATATTAAAAGTGTCATAACGTTCAGGTGTGGTGGTGCATGCCTGTAATTCTAGCACTTGGGAGGTTGAGGCAGGAGGTTCATTGTGAGTTTGAGGCTAGCCTGGCCTGCGTAGTGAGCTCAAGGCCAGCCTGGACTACCCACTATCTCAAAAAACAAAAATGAAATGAAGAGTGTCACAATAACCGGCCAGGACACAGCGAGAATCCAAAGGACAGAAGAGTCCAGTCTACTCACTGTCACAGGGAATGTCTTGGGAAGGAAGCTATCCTTGGTAGTCTTTCCAAGTGAACCTGAGTCTGGTTCACTGGGGTAAAGAATTCCAAGCAGAGAGCAAAGCGAAAAGTCTGAGGGCTGTGACACCCTGGCCTATCCGGAGGGCTAAGGAAAGGAGACAGCAAGGGACCATGGCAGACAAGACGGGGGCTGCCACATCACATAGCAAGGGAAAAGGTGAGCTGGGTGTGTGTGCCTGTCCCAGGTGCGCTACAGGCCAGGGTAGGAGAATTTCTGGAGCTTAGAACTTCAGGGCCATAGCAAGACTGAGTGGGAGGGAGAGACAGAGAGAGACAGATAGAGATAGAAACAGAGACACTAGAGATTAAGTGATTAAATCAAGGAAGTCTCCAGTGCCTTGCTAGCATAAGCCCTTTATTCTAAAAGAAATGGATCCATCAGATGATCTGAAACAGGAAGGGACAGAGTCAGACTTGCATTTTTAGCAGATTCTTCTGACTGTAAACATGAAGGATGGACTCACCAGGTGAGTCTTCAGTGAAGGACTGTGCTGCCTCCATGAGTGACCGAGAGCAGGAGAGGCTCATAAATGTTTCACTAAGTGGAGCCACATGTGGTCCCCCATCTATGAGGAGGCCAGAAGATACAAGACACCAGCAGGAACACATGGTTATGCTGGTCAATAACAATTTGCTGTGACAGGTGCACCGGCCCCCAATCACCCTGCATGTGCCTGACCGGCACCAGCCCGGGTCTCCCTCCTAGTGCATGTGCAGACCAAGTTCAGCGCACACCAAGGAACAGCCTCCATGTACTCTGCAAAAGATGTGATCAAAGAAAAGGGGAGAGGGGAACTCAGAACAATAAGTAATGCAGGAAGCAGGCTAAAATCAAACCATAATGCAATCAGCAGGGCCCACCCAAGCACAGAGAGCTTGTAAAGAGAGCTGAAGCTTGTTAACAGTTTAAGTTCAAGCTGAAAGCAATATGGATGGACCCTTAAGGATTGCCGTCTCTACTGCGTAAGAAAAAAGCTAAACAACTGATAAAAGGAACCCAGAGAAAAGAGACAATTCAAGGAGCAGAATAAGAGTTCAATAAAACAATACCTTTAGAGCAAAAATAAGAAAAGGATACTCTATAAGGATAGATAACTAGAAGGAAATTGAAAACATGAAAGCACAAATATTTGCTAATCAATAGGAAAATAAAATTTTGTAAATCTCCCAGAAAGGAAAACCAAAAGATTAACAATAAAAGCTTTTCAGGGACAATGCAGAAAGTCTAGCCTCAGCTAATAGGAATTTCAGAAATAGAAAACAGAGGAGAAAGAAATTATTTAAGAACCAGTACATGAAAGTTCTCCCAAATTGATTAAGAGGGTCCAGAATATGAACAGGGCCTCCCTTCTCTAACAGTGCTCACTGTCCACAGGCAGAACAGGAGAATCTTTATCCCATGGTCATTGCTATGCATCTTGAAAATAAAAGAAAGGGCTAACCTTTGCTGGTCTTTTTTTTTTTTTTTTTAGTAGAGTCTCACGATGTAGTTCATGATAGCTTTGTCCTCACCGTGTAGCCCAGGATGGCCTCATACTGGAGCCGATCCTCCTGCCTTAGCCTCCTGAGATTTTTAGCTTTTCAAAGATTCATCTCTGCAAATAATTACTTTAAAACAATGCCTCACCAAAGCAAGTCTATCAAAATAAACTGTTAAGACTTTCTCTAAAAAATAATTAAAAGGGACCAGATTGAAAGGAACCACCAGAGAGCAAGCCCAAGGTCTGAAACATACCCTCACCAAAGCACCCTGGGATAACAAGAACATTTTAAAAGTTTTTGCAGAGAAAAAATAGTTCACCTACAACGAAATGAAAGGCACAAATCCTCTCAATAGCTTCCTGCAAGCTAGAAATCAATGGGACAAAGCCTTCTACACTCCCTCAAAGCCATTTCAACCTAGAACTCAATCCTCACCACAGTGTCTAAGAGGAAACCGAGACATTTGCAAACATTTTAAAACACACATGTTCCATGCACTTATTCTTGCAAAGGACTAGAAATCGTGCTACATCACAACACACAGGGCAACAAGAAAGACAAAGACACCAGAGTCAGGGGACAGAGAACCAAGCAAAGAATGGGAGCCCTGGGAGGAGGACAGTGGAAACCCCTGCAGTTGCCTTCTCACAGTCCAAAGCGGCCACCCATCCAGAATGCTGTGGACAGAGGTTTCCAGAAAAGGGGAAGGAAATATCTGGTATGCTGGGGGAAAACTTAAGTAAGAGACTTCTGAGCATTGTCCTGAGGAGAGGTAACTATGCAAGTGAGGAGGAAGCATATTTTTAAATGTCTGAGACAAGGTATTCAATCATAGATATGCAAACATTGTTAACTAAAAGATGTTGAAATAGAATAGGGCAGAAGCAGGAGGTAGGCCTGGAACAATGGTATGAGAAAGAAGAAACTTCACCTGCCATAATAGGAAGCCTATAAATTCTTCCTGGGATGGAACAACAAAGGGAGAACAAAACATGTTAGCTGAGATATGAAGATAGCAGAAGAAAGAGCTGAGAGACATAAGGTCATTCCCTGGGAGACATGAGACCAAGGAAAGGAGGTAGGTTGGGAAATTATTATGTAAGACTCAGTACTATTGAGTTATTTTTTTAATTTGTAGATTTCTAACTTGATAAAAAATAAAAAGTACAGACTTCTGGGAAGATGGCAGAATGGTAAGCAGCAGGGAAAACCACCTGTCTGAGAGTCACCGTCCAGATGCTAGCATGTAGCATCGTGAGGAACACAAGGAGGGAAGTGGGTCTTCTGAACCCAGGAAGAAGCTGAAGTGTGAAATGAAGCCCACAGAGAAAGTGAAAAGAAAAACTTCGAGGAATAAAAAGGCAGTAGTCGGCAGTGCCTTCACCCTGAGATGGGACCCACTGCACAAGAGGAGCTCTTCGAACTTGGGGATGCATGGTCATGATGACAGTGATGGCTGGTGACTTCAGAGGCCTCTGCAGAGAGATATGACAGTGGAGGGAAGCAGCAGACATAGAGGACTGCAATGGCTAGTGATGAGTGCCAAGGACTCAGTCCTCCCACAGGAGAGAGCAATTGGCCAGGAGCCATCTTGCAGATGTGCTGGCTGACCTTGGAACCCTGAACTTCTGCCAGCTACTGAGCTAAATCCTTGGGCCTCGTCTAGCAGCTGCCAGCTGGACTCAGACCCATGGAAATTGCTTGGACTTCAGAAAGCCCCACGAGTCTGGTCTCAGGGCAGACCTGCTGAGATTTATCTGCTATCCCACTAAAAAGGTACTACTGACTTTCTGGGACAGATCTGCATGATTTGGGACTCTGTCTCTGCTGGTTGTCTACTAGTGAAACCAGAGAGAATCCTGGAAGTGGACTGTTTGTCTTTTTTCTTTTTAAAAATTTTTTTTTCTCTCTCTCCTTCATTGTTTTTATGAGTGTGAAAGTGTTTCCTAACCTCTTCATGGGTACAGTTCTGTCCTGTTCTTCCTTTTTTCTCTTCCATATCTCTTTTCCTTCAGTCTTCTGCAGCAGTTTCCCAAAGTTGGCAGGATCCCAACCTTACTTCTTCTTCTTCTTTTTTTTTTTTTTTTGGTACCGGGGATCGAACTCATGACCTTGCATTTGCAAAGCATGCACCTATGCCGCTGAGCTAAATCCCTGGCCTTCCAACCTTACTTCTAGTCTCTTTCTTATCTTCCATTTTTCTATTTTCTCCTTAGTCCACTTTAAATTTTAACCCCAAGGGCAAAATTGACATATTAAACACTGTGTATAATTATCTGGTCAGTTTTACATTTTGTTATATAATCACAAATCTAGTTCATGTGGTTAACAGTTGCTAATTAAGGATTAGATCAGCTTGTCATTTTATAGGTTGTTTGATGCAATTGGTATCACTATAGCCAAAATTGACATAGTTGTTCTACACAGCTGTTGCTCCTGGTATTCCATGACTGAGATTGACTAAGGGTCACAGAAAATACTGTGGCACAGTGCCAAAGAACAAGGAAGTAGGCCAAACAAGCAACAACTTCTCATCTCCAACAAACTGAAGAGGTAAGACCTTCCAAAAGATTCAAAACCCCAAAACCAACTACACCTAAAAGATATCTCAGAGAAGTATTCATCACCTAAGGGTCCTAAATACTGCTAATAAAGCAACCCATTATAGGCAACTTACAAGCATCATCCCAGGTATTAAATTAAAAAGAAGAGAAAATAAATTGAGAAGACACTTAAGAAAAATGCAATCCCAGACATTCAGTTCACCAAAGGCAAATCCAGGGGACACTGAGGTAGGACAATCTGAAAGACCCCTACAAGGCCTCTATGAAGTGGTAACAACAAAGCAATTGAATGAGGCTCTGGAAAAACTGAAATCAGAAGTAATATCGCAGATAATTACAGAAATTACCAAAATACACACCATGCTTAGCAATATTAGAGCAGACACAGCCCAGAGAGAAAAGAAAAACATCAAGGAATAAAAAGGCAGCAGTTGGAGTAGACTACTTCAGCTTGGAGTATTGTTTTCTATCCTTGTTATATAATCACAAATAGGAAAGAAATGGAATTTATAAGGCAAATTCAAGCAGATATCCAGGAAAATAAAAACTCTACTAAAAGTATTCAAAGCAGTTTAGGCCAATGTGAGGACAGGATCTCAGATACTGAAGACAAGCTTGCAGTTAGCAACCAGGAAAAGAAAGATTTCTCAAAACTAGCAAAGAATGATGAGAAATCAATCCATCAGCTGCTAGATGAGACAAAATTTAAGGTTAATTGGAGTCAATGAACAAGCAGAAGATACCACAAATGACATTTAAAAATGTTTGCAGACATCATGACAGAAAACTTTCCTGGTAGAGGAAAAAGACTTTGACATACAGATAAATGAGGCATACAAAGCTCCAATCAGCAATGATTAAAACAAATCTACAGCCAGGCATATCAGTCAAGATTCCAGAAATTCAACACAAGAATAGAATCCTTACAGCTGTTAGAGAAAAAAAAACAAATTATCTATAAAAGAAAGCACATCAGAATTACAGCTAACTTCTCAGCACAAACTCTCAAGTTAAGGAGAGCTTGGAGCAAAGTATTCCAAGTTCTAACCCAGATTGATGTACCCCACAAAACTATCCTTCAAAATTGATAGAGATATAAGGTATTTCCAGGAAAAAGAACATCTGAGGAAATTTCTGACCACCAAATTAGTACTCCAAAATGTTCTGAAGGACATTATAGAAAGAGATAATAAGGACTACAGCTCTGTGAACCCCAACAAAAGAAAGCCTTCAGAGAATGTAAACAATTAGAGGGAGGGGAGAACAAGGAGGAGCCAACAATAGGAAAATAACATGACAAGATAAGTCAATATATATCAGTTATTACCATCAATGTTAATGGTCACAGTTCACCAATCAAAAGACATAGAATAGATCAAGAAGCAAGCTCCAACAATACACTGCATATAAGAAACACATTTAATTAAAAAAGAAATTCATAGACTGAAAGCCAAGAATAGAAAACAATACTCCATGTGACAGAAACCCAGAAAAAAGCAGGGGTAGCTATTCTATTTGCAGACAAAGTAAATTTCAGCTCAATATTGATTGAGAGATAAAGAAGATCACTACATGCTTGTAAAGGGAATGGTCCAAGAAGAAGAAATAACAACCATAAATATATATGCAACAAATAACAGTGCACCTGGCTATATAAAACAATTACTAACAGACATGAAAATTTAAATAAGCCCTAATATAATTGTGTTGGGAGATTTCAGTACCCCACAGTCACAAAAAGACAGATCAACTAGACAAAAAAATCAATAATGAAGTATTGGAACTAAATCAAACTTGTGAGCAAATGGACCTAGTAGATGTCTATGGAGTGTTCCACCTCATAATATTAGAATACACATTCTTCTCAGCTCATAGGACATTCTCCAAAATAGACCATATACTGCCCATAGAACATGCTTAAGTAAATGCAAAGGAATTGAAATTATTCCATGCATACTATCAGACCACAGTGCAATGAAATTGGAAAAGCACAAGAACTTTATAAATACATGGAAATTAGCATCCAACTAAACAACCAATGGGTCACAGATGAAATTAAAGAAGAAATTAGACAGGTTTTACAGTTGAATGATAACAACAATACAACATAACAAAACTTTTGGGACACAATGAAAGCAGTTTTAAGATGGAAATTTATAGCAGTAAATATCTATATCAGGAAAATAGAGTAAATGCACATAAACAACTTAATGTTGAAACTCAAACTTCTAGAAAAAGAAGTGCAGGCTAAGCCAGAAGCTCATATGAGGGAGGAAATTATAAAGAAAAGAGCCAAAATTAACACATTGTAGACTAAAAAAAAAAAATACAAAGTCAGTGAATCAAAGAGTTTGTTCTTTGAAAGACTAAAATTGACACACCCTTAGCCAAACTTAGGTTTTAAAAAGGAAAGAAAAGATTCAAATCCATGTAATTAGGAATGAAAAGAATAAAATCAAAACATACCCTGCAGAAATCCAGAAGATCATCTATACCTACTTTGAAAACTTGTATTCTAATAAGATGGAAAATACAGAAGAAATGAACAGATTCCTAGATACATATTACCAGGGGATGTGGCTCAGCAGCATAAGCACCTGCCTGGCAAGGGCAGGCTCATGAGTTCAATCCCTGGTACTCCCTCCTCCCCCCAGATACATATTACCAAAGCTGAATTAAAAAGATATAAAAATCCTAAATAAATCAATATCAACAAATGAAATCAAAGATGCAATTAAGAACGTACCAACAAAGAAAAGCCCAGGCCCTGATGAATTCACTAGACAGTTCTACAAGAAATTTAAAGACCTAACACCACTGTTTCTCAAACTATTTAATGAAATTAAAAGGGAGGCAATACATCCAAATTCACTCCTGGAAGTAAGCATTACCCCGATATCAAAATCATGGAGGGACCCAACTGAGAAAGAATTACAGGCTAATTTTCCTAATGATCACTGATGCAAAAATCTTCAATAAGATACTGGCAAACAGACTGCAGTAAATTGTCAAGAAGTTTATACACCATGATCAAGTGGGTTTCATCCCAGGGATGCAGGGATTGTTCAATATTCATAAATCCATAAATGTAATATACCATATTCACAGAGCCAAGGGCAAAAATCATATCATCACCTCAATAGATGCAGAAAAAGCTTTTGACAAAGTCCACCACCTATTCATGATAAAAACCCTACAGAAAATTGGAATAAATAGTCTTTATCTTTTTTTTTTTACATTACATATTATCTTCTTGGATATAGCTGTTCAAGTTACAAAATTAAAGCATACAAAGTGGACTTTTAAACAGTTCTGTTCACCAATCCAACCAAAACTTAGCAACATGGTTATCAATCCTACACACTTAAATATACATGCAGTTATATCCCTTAGAGCATTTTCTTTTCCTTCTTTTGCTTTTTAAGTCCATTATCAGTTTAGTTGTATCATGTTTCAGGTTGATTGGTACCTTACTGATCCATTTTGTTGTTGTTATTTACTTTTTTTATTTTTCTTCTTATTATCTTTTATTTTATTTATTTTATTTTGAAGGTAGTAAATTACAGCAGAAAAAGATAGGACAAAGCCAATTGAAGCAGTGCAGTGAAACTGGTACAGAACCTCACAGCAGGTTACTGGGATAACAGCAATAGGTACAATAGTATATCTGGTTTTCTTCACAATAGTTGTTCCTTCAATTAGGCAGAGCAACATCGAAGGAAATACCAAAATTATACAAACAGAATATTGAATAGAGCAATACCATTGATCAGAACAGATCAAAACAGAGATAAAAATATTTGCTTCAAAGAGATGGCAGAGGAAAAATCCCCCTTATTTGCTATATTGCATATAATTAAACTCACAAGAGATGCTCAGATCTCGGGCTCTCACTTGCTAGCGGTGGGGGGGGGGGGGTGTGGAAGAGATGGATGTTTGATTCTTAGCCCACATGCTGGTAGGCTCACAGCTACCCACCAGGGCGGTGAGCTGGCTGCCTATTTTCCCAGCACCCCAAGTTCCAACATCGGTCTTTATCTTGATCTGATAAATGCCATCTATGACATACCAACAGCCAACGTCATACTAAATGGACAAAAACTGAAAGCTTTCTCTCTAAAATCAGGAACAAGACAAGGATTTCCATTGTCTCCACTCTTATTCAGCATAGTCCTGGAAATATTAGCCAGAGCAATTAGAAAAAAGAATAAAAATAGGAAAGGAAGAAGTGAAACTGTCTTTATTTGCAGAGGACATGATATTCTAAATAGAAGATATTCAAAACTCCACAAAAAGACGACTAGATTTAGTAAGCAAATTCAATAACATAACTAGATACAAACATCAACACTCAAAAATCTATACCCTTCCTGTACATAAAAGAAACTTGCAGAGAGAGAAATCATGGAAATAACATCTTTTGCAATAGCACCCCAAAAAATGAATTATGAATCAATTTATGAAGGATGTAAAAGATCTCTAGATTGAAAACTACAGTACTCTAAAAGAAAAAAAAGGAGATTGAAGAGGATATTAGAAAATGGAGAGATATGCCATACTCTTGGGTAGGAAGAACTAATGTAGTGAAAATGGTCATACTTCCAAAACTGTTATACAGATTCAATGCAATCCCAATCAAAATTCCAATCACATATCTTACAGAATTAGATAAAACAATCCTAAAATTCATCTGGAACAAGAAGAGACCTAGAATAGCAAAGGCAATCTTGGCAGCAAAGACAAGGCAGGAAACATCATAATCCTTGACTTGAAATTATACTGTAAAGCTACTGTAATAAAAAGAGTGGTGCTGGCAAAAAAAAAAAGAATCAATGGAACAGATTAGAAAATACAAAAAACTACTCCAGACACACTAAACCACCTTATCTTTGACAAAGGTACCAAACACATTAACTGGTAGAAAGATAGCATCTTTAATAAATGGTACTGGAAAAACTGGATCTACACATGCTGAAGATCTAGACCCATATCTTTTTTTCTTTATTTTATTTAAAGAGAAAAAAAATATAAAGGGTAAAGAGAATACAGAACTTCAAAAAAAAGATAGTAAGAAATCACTAGTTGATAAATTGCATATTGTCCTCTTAGAAATAGTTGTTCAAGTTATAAAATTAAAGCATACAAAGTAGATATTCAAACAGTGAGACTGTAAACAGCTACCCATGCATGAGTCTCTACATGTATTTCTATCCTTTCTGTATTAGAGGGAAAAACAAAACATAGCAAGATGAAACAAAACAAATTCCTATAAAAACATGAAACCAAAAAGTCATATAAAACCACAGTACAAGGTGATCTACAATGATTACTGTGTTGTCTCTTATTATTTTCAGTAGAATTGCCAATATCATTAGGCATAATTGAATATATCAGTATAATTGAATATAGCAGTACATAACAATATTAGTAAAAATAAAACATGGTAGAGAGTATAAAACTTCAAAGGCAGGTAATAATCAAATCAGAGTGGATATTCTAGTGAATCTTGTCATCTTCAGTGTGGTTTCCTATACTCTCAAACTTGATACTATCAATTATAACAGCTTTGAATAAAATCTATCAATACAAAACAGTGATCTAACAAACCAGATTCAATTATGATCAGTCATGGTAAAACAGTATAGGTTATACAGAGCTTTAGATTAAGTTAATAGGAAATTAAGGATGATTACCATACTATATCCTGCTATTTTCAGGATAACTGTCTGTGCCTTCAAATCTAGTACAAGTAGAATGACTGTAACAGAATCTAATACATCTAAGCAGAGTGGTGTGAGTAATATGGGTTCAAAATCCTGATAACACTATTGACAATATAGCGTATCAAGGCCATCTATGTTAGAGATTCTAGCATCCTTCTCTGCCTCATTTCTGCTATGCTATTTTTCTGCCATTGGTTGTCTACTTTACTCCTTCATTCTACTGCCTGCCCCACTCATTGAGGCTTTTCTGCCACTGTTCCTAAAATCCTGGTATTTTTTTCTCTCTCCAATGTCCTTCAGTATTCTCTGTAGGGTTGGACTGGTGATCACAAATTCCCCCAGTTCCTCTTTGTCATGGGAGTATCTTGTTTCTCCATTAATTTCTAGTGACAGTTTTGCAGGGTACATCAATCTGGGCTGGAGGTTATTTTCTTTCAGGGCTTGGAATACTTTGCTCCAAGCTCTTCTTGATCTGATTGTCCGTGTTGAGAAGTCTGCCATGATTTTGATGGGCTTTCCTTTGTAGGTAATCTGTTTCTTTTCTCTGATGGCTTTTAATATTCTGTTTTTATATTGAATTTCTGGCATCTTGATTATTATATCTCTGGGTGTAGCTCTATTTTGGTTGTAGGTGGCTGGAGTTCTGTATGCCTCACATAACCAAATGTCATTTTCTTTTCCCATGCTTGGGAAGTTTTCCTTAATTATTTCTGTGAATAGCTTTTATAATTCACCTGTTTGTATTCCTGCTTCTTTGTTCACATTTCTTATTCTTAAATTATAGATTTTCTTGTCATCTTCTAGCCTTTGTATTGTTAGTGCCTCTTTCCTTGTTATTTTTAAGAGATCTTTCCTTCCATGATCACACATTGCAAACTTGTCTTCAAGTTTTGATAGTCTATCCTTAGTTTCTTTTAAGGAGTTTTGCAGCTTTCAATGGAGTTTTTAATTTCCTGGTAATCTCTTTGAATCTGCTTTATGTATTCTAGATTTTCTTTATATTCTTTATCAAATGTTTCTCTCCTTTTTTGTGTGTTTCTCCCTTCTTCTGTCTGTGTCTTCCTGAGAGATGCTTAGCATTTGTTTTATTAATCTACTTGTATCTTGCTTTACCTGATTTAATATTTCAGTTTTGAGCTCATCTACAAGGTTCCAAAGATATCTCTTAATGTCCATTGAAGCCATGTCTGATGTTGCATGTTTGCTGCCCTCCATCTCTTTTGTTTTTTCCTCTCCTGGATCAATGTTCTCAGGGTTTTGGTGGGGGTGCTTTTTCTTGTTTTTCTCTCTGTCATGGTTTTGGTTTCTTCCATACAGGTGTGTAGTGGAGGTCTCAGCCCCTTTTCTTGTTGGTTATGGTTCTTCTGAAGCATGCTGGCAAGGGATTTCTGCCCTCTCTTGTTTGCTCTTGTCACTGAGGTGTAATCAGGGGCTGTGTATGATGGCCCCTCCCCACCAGGTCAGTCAAACTACAGGGGCCTTCACCAGGTTACTGTGTGCTAGGCATAGGGAATCTGTTTGGTACAGCTGATTGGGTCCCAGCCAGGGGCATGACCCAGGCCAAGTAAATCCCATGAATCTGCTCTGGGGAGGGAGCAACCAACTGAAGTCACTGTTGTTCCTAGTTCAGGCTCCTCCTGCCCAACTCCAACATGCCTCCCACTTGGTTGTGCCCTTCCAGTGGGGGAGGTCTTATTTCCAGAACTGACCGTGGATTAATGCAGGTCCCCTCACCAGCTCCGTTCTCCATTGGGCTCACCAACCCCTGACTTCAGCGCACTGTGTCTCCTGTGAGTGGTGGTAGGGATGAGTTTGGGTGGCTTTGCCAGCCAGCGTGAGTTCAGGCTGGCTCAAACTTGGCAGGTCTTGGAAAAGCACCATGTCCGGTAATTTTAGCTGTTCCAATGTAGCCTTGAGTCTGCATGTTTGATGAGCTTTCTTCACTCTAGCCTCTTCCTGTGTCAAGAGGATCCATCTCCCTCTGTCTGGATCTCTCCAAGATGTTTTACTTTGGCATATGAGCTGTTTCTCCTGGGAGGCTTTGTATTTTGTTGCTCACTGATCGGCCATCTTTAGCTCCTCCCAGATAGACTCATATCTTTCACTAAGCTAAAATCAGAATGGATCAAAGATCTTAATATTAAAACAGAAACATTAAATCTGCTGGAAAATAAGAGTAGGTAAAACTCTTGAAGACATTGGTGTCTCGAAGACATAGGCAAAAACTTTATGAACAAAACCCTGATTGCACAGGAACTATTACAAAGAATCAACAACTGGGATCTCATTATTTAAAAACTTTTGCACAGCCAGAGAAACCACCAACAGAGTGAACAGACAACCCACACATGGGAGAAAATGTTTGCCAGCTTTCAGACAAAAGATTACTGTTGAGAATATATAAAGAAATCAAAAAAATCAGTCTTCCTAAATTTAAAGACCTAATCCAAAAATGGGGATCTGAGATGAATACACACTTCTCAGATGAAGAAATATGAATAGCACATAAATATGTGAAAAAATGTTCAACATCATTGGTCATTTGAGAGATGCAAATTAAAACAACACTGAAATTGTACCTCATCCCAGAAAGAATGGATATTATCAAGAAATCAAACCATAACAAATGTTAGAGTGGCTGTGGGGAAAAAGGAACACTTATCCCTTGTTGGTGGGAGTGTAGACTGGTGCAACCACTGTGGAAATTATTGTGGAGATTCCTCAAAAAACTAGGACTAGAGGTTCCATTTGACCCAGTTATACCTCTTCTGGATATCTTCCCAAAAGAATTAAAAATATCATACCACAGTGATATATATGCACCCATGTTTATAGCAGCACAGTTTATAATATCCAGAGCTTGGAAACAACTTAGATGCCCATTGACTGAGGAATGGATAAAAAGATGTGGCATTTTTATACAAAGGAGTGCTACTCAGCCACAAAGAAGGATAAACTGAAGACTTTTATAGAAAAATGGATGCAACTTGAGACCATACTCATTAGTGAAATAAATAAGACACACATATGTAAACAACATATTATCTTATTAGCATGAGAAACTGAAAGTACCAACATATGTATATGTATACAAAACATAGTTAAGATAGTTATATTACTGATTTCTCTGAGTTCAATGAAGAGAAAGATTTGTGCTGGTATTGTTCAGACAATTATAAGCAGATGTCTTGTGCTCTGGGTGAATGATTTGAGGATGACAATGCACAATGTTGCACAATTTTGTTTTGGTTTTTTCTTCTTCTTCTTTTCTTTGAAATAAAATGGATTTTTTAAAAAGCTCCGTACCAAAAAAAGAAAAGATGAATGAAATAGCTACAAATTAACCTAAGCTAGGAAGTAAAAGAACTCTACAAAGAAAGCAACAGTATTTTGAAAAAAGATTGATGAGGACATCAGAAAATGGAAAGGTGCTCCCCTCTCCTGCATATGCAGTCAATATTGTCAAAACGGCTATACTTCCAAAGCTGTTATGCAGTCAATGCAGTTTCAATCAAAATACCAACAGCAGAGGGTGCTGGGAGACTAAGCAATCAGCCCACCACCCTGGTAAGTGGCCATGGCCCAGCAAGCTGTGGCCACCCTAGGGCGAGAACCATCAGCATCTCCTGAGATCAGCACCATGTTGGAACTTAGATTGCTCAGAAACTAAGCATGCAGCTCGCCGCCCTAGTAAGTGGCTGTGGCCTGGCCACCCCAGGGTGAGAACCATCAGCGTCTCCTGAGATCTGCACCATGTTGGAACTTAGGGTTCTGGGAAACTAAGCAACCAACTCGCTACCCTGGTAAGTGGCTGTGGCCCAGCAAGCCACAGCCACCCCAAAGTAAGAACTATCAGCATCTCCTGAGATCCATGCCATGTTGGAACTTAGGGCACTGGGAAACTAAGCAACCAGCTTGCTGCCCTCGTAAGTGTCTGTGGGCCTACTGACACATGGGCTGAGATTCAAACATCCATCCGCCACCCCCTACCCCATTAGCAAGTGGGAGCAGAGATCTGAGCATGTCTTGCAAGGTTGACTATATGCAATACAGCAAATAAGGGGGATTTCCTTCTACCATCTCCTTGAAAGCAAATATTTTTATCACTGTTTTGCTTTGTTCTGATTAATGGTATTGTGCTATTCAATATTCTGTTTTGATAAGCTCTGTAATATTCTGTATTTCCTTTGATTCTGATATACCTGATTGAAAGAACAACTATTGTGAAGAAAATGAGATATACTATAGTACCTATTATTGTTATCCCAGTAACCTGCTGTGAAGTTCTATACCAATTTTGCTACACTGTCTCCATTGGCTTTGTTCCATCTTGTTCTGTGGTATTTTACTACTTTAAAAATAAAATAAAAATTTAATAAAAAGTAAATATATAAAAAAATACCAACAGCATACTATACAAATCTAGAAAAAACAATCCTGAAATTCACATGGAGCAAGAAGAGACTCAGAATATCAAAAGCACTTCCGGTATGCAAGAGCAAAATAGGATAAATAGAAATGTTTGATTTCAAGCTATACTCAAAAGCAAGTGTAATAAAAACAGCATGGCATTAGAATAAAACCAGATATGTGAATCAACAAAACAGAACTGAGAATACAGAAACTTTTCCAAATACATTTAGCTACCTAATATTCAACTAATGAACCAAAGTCATACATTGGAAGAAAGATAGCCTATTCAATAAGTAATAATAGAAAAACTGGTTGTGTGCAGAAGATGGAAACTGGACCCTTATCTCTCACCTTTACTTTATACTAAATTAAAATCAAAATGGATCAAAGAGCTAAACATTAAAAAAGAAGTACTAAACCTGCTGGAAAATAAAATAATCAAAACACTTGAATACACAGGTGTAGGAAAGGATTTTCTAAACAGAAATTCACTTGGCAAGAATCAGCAAATGGAATTATATCAGACTAAAGAGCTTCTGTTCAGCAAAAGAATCAATCAGTGGAGTGAAGAGACAACCTACAGAATGAGAAAAAACTTGCCAGCTATTCCTCAGATGGAGGACTAATGTCTAGAATATACAAAGAACTCAAAAAACTTAAGCCACCTAAACTTAAAGATCCAGTCAACAAATGGGCAAGAGAAATGAACAGACACTTCACAGAGGAAGAAATACAAATGGTCAACAAATATATGAAAAAATGCTCAACGTCTCTGGCTATTATACAAATGCAAATTAAAACAATGTTAAGATTCTATCTTATTGTAGAAAGAATGATAATCATTAAGAAATCAAACAACAAATGCTGGTAAGACTGGGATGTAAAAGGAACACACACTGGTGGTTTTCATCATGGAAACCAGTAGTCGTCCAGTGACCTGGTTAGGTATCTCCCTCAAAGAGCTTAAGTCATATGACAGCAATACATGCTCACTGATGTGTGCAACAGTATTACTCATAACAGCTAAATCCTCAAAACAGCCTGAATACCCATAACAGATGATCAGATAAAGAAAATATGCTGTCAAAAGAAAGAAAGAAAGAAAGAAAGAAAGAAAGAAAGAAAGAAAGAAAGAAAGAAAGAAAGAAAGAGAAAGAAAGAAAGAAAGAAAATATGCTACTTATCTATAATGAAATATTCCTCTGCTATAAAGAATAACTGATTTGAGATGTTTGTAGGAAAATGGATGCACCTAGAAAGTATAAGGTTGAGTGAAATAAACCAGACACACAAGTTTAAATACTATATGGTATCCCTCATTTGAGCGAGGCAAAATACAAGTAAGAGAATAATAAAGGATGGATAGAATGGACCAAGGAGATGCATTTTTGCAATAGAGAAGTGGTCCAAAGGGAAAAACATGAGGGGTGAGGAGGAGACAAAGGGGAAATAAATAGCATACAAATATGCTATATACAGGATCTTAATAACCTTAATTAATATAAACATTATATGCCACAACATGAGCTAAGATTAATACTATCAACATGAATGAAAAACAGAATAGGGGAATTGGAGGAGGACGGAGAGGGGATGGAAGGGGATTTTTTTAAAAACCCTGTAGTTTGTACATATAACCACTCCCCAAGAAGACTGCAAACATGTACTAATAAAAAAAATTAGTACATATATTAATTCTCAAAAAGGTAAGGCCTGGATGTCTTGACAATTTGGAAGTAGGGTTTCATTCCACTCACTATGTTTATTAACTTGGCTAAAACTTTGGTTGGTAACTGAATCAAGAAGCTATATGGCACTTCTTAATGAGGAGGTTGGCCCAATCTAAATCATGCATGTGAATGTGCAATTAATCATAAGGGCTATGTTTTTAAATTTTTTTAAAATATGATTCTAAATACCAATCTGGCTTGAAATTTAATGACTCATTACTAGATCTCAGGGTTATGCAAAGGCCCTGGGGCAAGGTATCCCGGGAGACAGCCCTTAGTTCAGTTCCCCAGAGATGCCTGTTGTCTCAGCACCTACACTGTTCTCATGCCAAGTGGAAGCCTAGGACCTTGGGTGGATCAAGGACAGCTTGGGAGCAGCTATTTCCCTCTGAGGTCAGACTATCTCCTCAGAACATAGAAACTCACCAATGGTAGAAGCACAGGCCTTCATTCCCCCAATCCTGGGGAACTACTCCAGCCTCCAGCCCTGCTCCCCCGCCCCCACCTCAAGTCATCTAGCAAAGTCTCCCTGAGTGCGTATTGCTTACAAGCTCCTTCTTCTCCCAGCCCTCCTAGTACTTTGCGTGAGGGCACCAAAGAACCCAAGTCTCCTGGTGTAGAAGACCAGGTGAACAGCTCTCCTTGAATACCGAGAAATCACCTCTGCCTTGGCCAACCCTGGCCCTATCTCCATGTGCCGATGTGTACAGAGCCGGCTAAACTATTTCCTTTTCCTTTTATTTGGCTCTAAGCAATGTAAATAGGGCTAGCTGAGGTACTGATGCATAATGTTTGAAGCCAAGGGACACCCCTGTTCCCCCACCTCAGTGGCTCCCTTTAAATGGTTGAGCCCAGCGGGATGGCAGAGCCAACACTCCAGGACTGTCCACTGGGTTTGAGCCTCAAGGACAGAGGCTATGAATTCCCAGGGCACACAGGTTTACACATCAGAAACTGAAGCAACAGCCTCCCAAACATTACTGCCCCCTCCGCTGTGGTATGCAGATTGGTTTTCCTGCATGCCCTTCTTTCTGCACATTGCAGAGGTCCTCCTGGCCTCCTAGCTGGCTTGGCTCATAATACTCACATAATTTCCACCGTTCTCATGGTCACTTATCCTTAGCCATTCCCTTCTTCATGGATTAATAAAATAGGGGTTAGGCCCTGGGTCGAGGTCTTGGTTCTATGAACTCTCACTGGACTCAGGACCACTTGGCTGCCTGTAAATATGCCTTAGTGTCTTTATTATCACCATGGGTTGCACTTGAGGTGGTAGATTGGAATTAACTCACCAGAATTCCAATAACGTTTCCATGGGATTACAAATACAAACTTGGCGGACCACAAGGAGGACGGAAAAGGGCTTTTATACCCTAGAAAAACAAGAAGGGGGAAGAGGACTACCTGAAAATTGCTAACTCCATAAACTATCCACCCTTTGACCTGAGACCCTAAAGGAAGTTTGGGCACCAGGATCCCTGTCCACAGGTCTCAACACCCTTCCTGCAAACAGAAGAGATAAGAGCTCATGGATGTGTAGTGGGTCAGGAGAACCCCGTTCAGCTCAGGACTGTGATAATTTGTAAAGTGGGCACTTAGGGAGGAGTTGGCATATTGTACTCTGCTTCTACCACAAATAAGCCTTAAATGATTCTTCGCTCTCCTTTTTAACTTTCACGTTTCATCTTACACTTAATCAAATCTCTCTCCAGCATCTTGATTTGGAAATGTATCTCCAACCACAGTGCTTATATTAAACAGCTTTGTGCCAAGGGACTGGAGAATGAATTTAGACACCAAGTGAGTCTCCCAAGCTATAAAGAGACCCTGCCACCTCACATTTAGTCCTCAAGCCCTGTTCCTAGCCCAACACAGCCTTCTGCCTCTCTCTTGTCTGCCAGACCTGAGCTGAACCATGCAGAGGACCGAGGAAGGCCCAGTTCCACACTTTTCATTACCTGAAAAGTGAAATGTCTTAATTTTTAAAGCAACTAGAAATAAACACAAGGTTTTGTACACTATGCAGTTAATAGCACTGCCTAGTGCCATGTGAGGACATCCAGATTTCAGAAGAAAAAGAGGGACATCTGTCCTGCAGTCACTCCCACATCCCTGTGCTGGGGGTCATGCTGCCTAGAGCTGCAGGCACTGAACTTCGCCTTTGCACGTGGAAGAGGATGTAGCTCCTCAGTCCCTACACAGTGGAACAGATTCTCTCTGCGATTGGCTTAGGTAGGAATTTGTTAAGCACCTCACCCGGGCCAGGCAAAACAGGCTGCACAGGATACACTGTATTGGAAGCATGTAGCCCAGGATCTATTAAAATTTGCATCCCAGCTTTCTGTCCTCACCTTTAAACAATGATCCTCCTCAAACAAGCAGAGGCTCTCCCTGAGGTATGAACACATTATTTGTATTCTAGAAATAAGACGGTACGGGTCAACTAAGAGAGATACTGGCTTTGAAATAATTAGGCACCGAGTTTTTAAAGAAATATACATTTTAGGCAGGAACAATACAGACAGTACTTTTGAGAACTAGGATAATATTCCACACCTTTTACGAGCTAAAGGCTTTGACTTTCAGCGAAAACTAAAGGACTCCAAGGTTGACTTGAAGATGGACAAACCTACTCATTAAGCACGGTCAGGACAAATGACGCATCTCCGCAGTCATCTCCAGGTTTCAGCACTCTGCTGCCACCTGGTGGCTGAAGGTTGGCAGATACGGTTAAGTCCAGAGCCCTTTTCCCTCCACCAGACCCTGCTTCCTGGACTCACCCTTAGGACGGTACTGTCTAAAGAGCAGGTAGGGACTCCACTGGAGGAGGAGTAGCCCTGGGCATTCGTCACCCAGGGCTGGTGAGAAACTTAAACTATAAAACCTGCTTTTGCAAGACTTTTCCTGTCAAAGATTGTATTTATTTGGGCAACTTCTACCTCCATTCATTCTACCACTTTACTCTGGCTTAAGCAGGATATGCCCAGAGAATGAATGAATTACCTTATTCTTACAGAGAAGAATGTTTAAATTGTCCTGCCATTGCCCATTAACTTTGATTGGGAAAGGTGGAAAGTAAGAAGAAAGGGGACACATGAGAGAAATGTCGGACAGGTAATGGGCTGGGGTTACCCACATGCAGGGACAAGGCACTGCGGGTCAGGAAGGACTCCTGGAATCCACAGTGGGTCTCTCCCGGGACTGGAGAACACTTGCTAGCTCTAACACGTAGATGAGGCGGACCTGGCAAGCAGCAGGCTGCATCTGCCTCACAGGAAAACCCCAGAGCCACTGTGAAAATGTGATGTGGGGTATAATGTCTGATTCATGTCTGAATTTTGTGTGATGAGATTAATGTGCTTTCTTAGTGAAATATCAATGTGACAGAAATTCTCACCCAAATAGAGTGTATTGGTGCTGGGCACCTGGCTAGGTCATTTTATTGAAGCCTCAGAGCTGTTCTGGACAGTCATTGTTATCATCCCTTTTAATGGAGTGAGAAACTGAGCCCTTGGGAGCTGGGCACCTTGCCTGAGGTCAGGACTCTGCACTGGCAGCACTGCACACCCTTCAACCCCAAGCTGTCTGACTTCCATGCCCAGGCGCTTTCCTCCTCATCACGTTTGCTCAGAGCAAACACGGAAAGACGAATAAGTCCAACCCATGCAGAAGTGCACCATTTGCCTTTTCCCATTTGTATAATTTTAAATGTCACCACAAGTTGACTTCTAGGTCACTTTTAAAACAAGCAACTTTGCTTTAAGGCAAGCAGAGGAAAATTCTGCCATCATTTTACCACTGTAGACTCTATGGCTCAGTTTTCTACTCTGCTTTCCAGGGACAGTTCAAACAGAAACAAATGACAATTGAGGACATTTATCTTACCTACTGTGAAGAACTTTTTTTCCTAACTGGTAAAAAGAGCTCTCAGAAGGTGCAGTTTTGCCTGTGGGCATACATGGGCACTGTGCAGGCCCCGAAAGCATTGTCAGAGACAGGAGCACACAGCCGTGGCCGTGACTGGATCTGAACCAACACAACGCGCTGGTGACAGTTTCTAATAGCATTTTTTCAACTCCATGTGGAACACAATACACACACAGGACTGGCCCCATGCACAGAAGTTTACAAATCTGATAACTACAGAGGCAACCAGTCTACATGGATCTACTTCGCTATGAGTGTCAAGAATTCATAAAGTTCGATTTTAGATTTCATATATCTCAGAGTCACACATTCATCTAAGAAATGTTCATGCTGACCAAAAGGACCAGCCAGTATTCTATATACTGGGGATGTTCTACTATCAGCAGGCAGGACAAGGGCAGATTTTATAAAAAGTAACCACAGAAGATGAGGAAGTTCTGGGAAGATGGGTGTTCGCTATTTTAAATTATTACTTATCTATTTTGGTACCAGGGATTGAACCCATGACCTCACACTTGTCAAGCAGGCACTTATGCCACTGAGCTAAATCCCCAGCCCTTTGCTATTTTACATGTAATAACGAGGCTTCTTTGATGGCAGTTAAGCAGACAGATGCCTGACAGAAAGGATGGGATGCTTATGTGAATAGCTACAGAAAAGGGATTGCAAGCATTAAGGAAATAGCAAGTGCAATGGCCCGGAGGTGGGAGTATTCTGGGTGTGTATCAGGCAGGAACCAAGACAAAGGTGGCTACTGCTGAGCAAGAGGAGAAGCTAGGAGATGAAGTCAGAGAAGTGGTGAGAGCTGGTTACCTAGGGTCTGGCGAATCTCAGAAGAAAACTGGTTGTGTCTCTGAGTGAAGGTTTTTAGCTGAGGCCAAAGAGGGTCTGACTCGTGTTCTGCACCACATTCCTGGAGGAGAGCTGTGGTAGAACAGGAGTGCAAGACAGAAGCCCAGCTAGAAAGTGATCCCGTGTGGAAGGTTGTGCCTTGGGCCTGGTTGCAGTAGAGGGGAAAATGAAGACAGGTCTGTAAGTTGGAGCCAAAAGGACCAGCTGATGGGCTGGAGGTGGAGAAGAAGAAAGCAGTGACTCCAAGGTTTGGGGCCTGAACAGATGGAGGACTGGAGTCCAGCTCCTTTGGTGGGGAAGATGGAGGAGAAACCTCTCGAGCTCAGTATTTGATGTTTTATTTATTTATTTTTATTTTGTTTTTGTCTTTTCAAGACAGAGTCTCACTATGCAGTTGAAGCTGGCCTTGGGCTCACTTGGTAGCCCAGGCTTGTCTCAAACTTGCAATTGACCTCCTCCTGCCTCAGCCTCCCAAATGCTAGGATTACAGGAGCGAGCTTACCACCACGCCCAGCCCTTTGATGTTTTAAAGCCTGAGGTGCATATGAATGGATTCATGTCAACCACCTTAACAGACAGCAGGCAGCAGGACACGGGGGGGGGGGGGGGGGGGGGGGGGGGGGGGGGGAGCTGGACTGGACTGTAAACCTGGGAGTCTGCAGCCTCTATCCAGAGCTGTGAAATGCATAGGGTCATCTAGGGGTAGAGGTGGTTAGAAAAGTTAGGACTCTGAGTGGATCAATATTTAAAGGTTAAAGAGACAAGGAAGAACCAGCCAAGGAAGTAAGGAGGGATGGCAAGTGAAACCAGATGAAGAAAGTGTTGGCAAGAAAGGTATCTTCATCTACTTCCTGTTGCTGTAACAAAAAACTTTAGAGACTGGGTGATTTATTAAAGCATAGAAATTTATTTGTCTCACAGATCTGAAAGCTGAGATGCTCGAGAACAAGGAGCCAACACTTTCTAACATCCAGTGAGGGCCCCTTGCTGCATCATAATGTGATGGAGCGCCTCATAATACAAGACAGAGCAAGTATGGTAGCTCAGAGATCTTGCCCTCTTCTTAAGAGAGCACTAATGGGGTCACTTATGACCTCACCCTTAAAATTTCCTCTAACCCTGATTACCTCCCAAAGGCTCTACCTTCAGATACCATTGACATACAACTTTGGATACTAAGTTTCCAACATGTGAACTCTTGGGGGAGATACATTCAAACCACAGCACAGGGCGTCCATTGATTCTCTGTCAACTATGGCTGATAGAAGCACTTTGAAACATATTCCTGGGACAACATTGGTGACCCATGCAAGAGCTATTTCAGCAAGGGATACAGCTCCGTGACACAGTGCCTGCATGGCAAGCACAAGGTCCTACATTCAATGTCTGGGTACAAAAAAAAAAAAAAAAAGCTATTTCAGTAAAGCAACGAAACCCATCTGAAGACTTGAAGAGAAAACAGAAGCCGACAGTGGGACACAAGGTAACTCTGCTAGGGAACTTCCTCGTAAGGGGAGAAGGGGCCAATTGCTGCAGGAGAACTGGGGGAGGGTGAAGCAGCCAGGCAAGAGCAGACATTCAGGCAGCGCCAGGAATTTCTTGGGCTTGGTGGCAGTGGCTTAGAGCTTGGTCAGTCACTGTGTTTGTCTCCAGCCATGTGCAGCCAGCCATCCAGGGCAGGTGCAGAAGGTGCACAGAGGACAGAGTAGTGGATGAGATGAGGGCTGGTCAGGGAAGGCAGGGCTTGAGGAATGATCAGAGACCCTCTGTTACATTAGCAGAGGGACAGGACAGGATGGTAGGTGTCATGGCTGCAGGCTGAGTATGCTGAACTGTTGGGAAAAGGACGCCCAAAGTGGGACAATGAAAAGACAGAGGGGTGGGTAAGGAATGGAGACACAACGCTAGGACTGTGTGGTGGGCTAGGATGTAGCGACTGAGGATGACTAGCTGAGGTGTGACTCTGGGGGCAGGGGCTGAGACAGTAAGATCATGGCAGTTGGGCTGGTGGATGACTTCAGGAGCCCCAAGTTACAGGAAGACTTGTCAGTGTCTACAGTCATAACAGGAGTTGTCCTGGAGAGCGTAACAGCCCCAGAGGCTAAAATTATCCCAGAATAATGGAGACGCGTGTGGGATACTGAAGGTATCTGCAATAAGGTGGCTGAGGGTGACGACAAAAAGCAGGACTTGTAGCAAAGAGAAAGAGGCATGAATGAAAGAGGCAGGAAACTAAATGAGGTCAAGGTGGCTGTTTTTTGACAAAGAGAATCTGAAGGAACTGGAGATGAATACTCTCCATCTTTCCGGCTCCCCTACTCCCCTAAGTCAGAAACGGGGCTGGGGAGCACAGCTGCTCTACAGAATCACAGCCTTCACAGTCCTCTGGTCACTGCTTTGACGGACCAGTGTGATTGATCGCAAGAACATCATTATCGGCAGCAGCATTTTCCCCTAGTTATTGAACTTAATAGGAACAAGGCTAAAATCAAAAGTCTCTGAAGCAGCATTCCTCAAACAGTCTGTCTTTATTTCAGAAGGGTCACATGACATCACCTGGGACCTGAAATGGATTTTCCCTGCCTTAAATCCCACAGCCCGTGAATGGCATTATTTACCGAATACTCACAGGGAGTGAGTGCAGTGGGGCGGGGGAGGAAGGTTGACGCTGCTGAATAAAACACCGCAGACCAGCAGCATGACTGACACCCATCCTGGGTATCTCTGTTATTACACATTCTATGATCCTTGCTCTAATGAACAAAAAATGAGTCTCCCAAGGCCATTATCTGGACCTTTATATTCCTATTCTATCTCAAAATGCACATTCAGGGCTGAGGGAAACTGACCTCAGCTCTGACTCACGGAATACATGTGACTCCTTTGATGGAAAGAAATGACAAAGCCGCCCCTTCCTCCTCCACCCACTCACCTCACAGAAATGCTGAAAGTGCACAGTGTAGGGAGGAAGGGGCCATTATAACTCAGACTAAAATATCCCCTAAACATCTCAGATGTTCAGAGTAGTTTTGGAAGATGATTAGATCGAGAGGGTTCTAACTTCACCAGAGGTTAAGGTACTGATGAGATAATTTGATGGCATTATGGGATATAGTAAAAACTTAGGTGGGGGTATTGAAAGGCAGTGAGTCACGCAGGTATGACCTTATGGACTATATCTGGCCCCTGGATCTTCTCCTCTTTCTCTGCTTTCCAGATGCCATGAGTGGGATTCTTCCACCATGCCATCCTGCTGTGATGATTCTGCCTTGGGCTCACCCAACCATGGACTGAAACCTCTGAAACTATGAGCCAAAATAAATCTTTTCTCCTTTAAATTGTGTGTGGCAGGTATTTTATCCCAGCAATAGATGGCTGACACATTGGAGCCTAGGGTTTCATGCTGTGGGATCCATATGACACAGGTACTTTCTAGGCCCACAGAGCTTCAAAGACCTACTGTCTTGATGGTGTAGTTCGAAACATTAACCTCACACCAGTTCAGTGCACATTAACACTTTTATAGTTACCTTTCTAATCTGATTAGTCATGGGAGATGCTAAGAATAAAATGAGGTGAAGCTGCCAGCAACCAGTAACCACAGCCCTCTCCCAACACTCATGTGCACAGGACCAAAACAGATGGGGCAGGTCCCTTGAACGCTAGAAAAATGTCTTAAGGCCCCACTCCCTA
Organism: Hydrochoerus hydrochaeris; assembly: GCA_004027455.1. Lineage (NCBI taxonomy): Eukaryota > Metazoa > Chordata > Mammalia > Rodentia > Hydrochaeridae > Hydrochoerus > Hydrochoerus hydrochaeris. Next base: position 263,135 of record PVLA01002471.1, read on the forward strand.
CATAACACACGTTAGCAGAAGTGATTTCTATAATTAATAGTTTTTTGGGTTTTGGTTTTATTTTACTAATTCTGAACACAAATACATGATAAATAAGGTTTTTAACCACCTGTGCCTCCCAATCATTGTCTCCTCCCAAGGTAATTAGTGTCATGGGTGAGGTACGCATCCTTTTGTGTATACTGTATCACTGTATATATTCATGTGCATATGCATCTCATCCCACTCTGCTTGCAAATGAAATGACACAGATCAGGCAGCCTATAAATGCCAGTTTATATCTTCCAGTTCTGGAAGAAGGGAGGTCTAAGATTAAGGCACTGGCAGATTCAGTAACTTGAGGGCCCACTGTCTCATAAAATCATCTTCCCATTTCAACCTTATACTCAGATCACAGCACCATACATATTCATACATCATATGTACACGTACTTACCATGCTGTGTGTGTGTACTTTCACACACTTTCACTGGGGATTCAAACTGAGCTACATTCCTGCCTTTTAAAAATTTTTTATTTTGAGACAGGTCCTCACTCGGTTACTAAGCTACATATGCTGGGCTTGAAATCATAATCCTCCCGCCCAGTCTTCCAGAGTGTTGGGATTACATGAGTGTGCTACCACCTCCAGCTTATTTTCTATTTTTAAACAAATGACAGTGCCTATCGAATGCCTATATAATTTCATCCATTAAGATGTCTCAAAGTCCATGTAAGTAAATGATAATGGATTTCCCTCACTGTTTTAGATTAAGTAGGAAACCAGAATACTCAGGTACCATAACGTATTTAACTTCTCTCCTATTAGCATTATTGAGGTTAACAGTGTTTTTCTATTTAAACACTAGGAATTCCCTTATAAATACCTCTTTCTGCAGGCACGAGACCCAGCCTGGAGCTACTAGGTCAAAAGAATATGCACAGCTGTTATTTCAATAGACCTCACACCAAACTGTTTACCTAAGTGACCATATAAAATTTATTCTCCTATTGGAAGTACAGGCACACATTATGGTCAATACCTGTAAAACCCTTTACTTTTGTCAGTTTAATAACTGAAAATGGTACCCTTGGTTTGAATTTCCTTAAAAATAAGGATGTGCATCTTTTCACATTTATATGAAATGTCTATGTTGTATGAAATGTTTTTTTTCATATGAATTTCTTTGTAAAATGTGTCCATTTTCTATGTTATATCAAATGTGAATGCTATATGAAATGTTCCCTTTATATTAATTTCTTTGTAAAAATGTGTCCATTTTCTATTGTTTGTCCTTTTCTCAATAATTTGTAAGAGTTCTTTATATATTCTAGAAACTAATTCTTCACCTGCTTCATGTGCAAATAGTTTCTCTCAGTCTTGTCTTTGAACTTTTATTTATAATTTTTAAATTCCATTTCTCATTACACATATCAAACTTGGTAAGTCATAGCATTTACATTTCGCGTTACTAGAAGCCATCTCTATTTCAAGATCATAAACATAGTCCACGTTTTCAAATAAGCTTATCATTTTCAATGTTTGTTTAACCCATTCTCTTGCAATCATATTGTCCGAATGTTTTGTCTCTTCCTTTTCAATATCTGTTATTACTTTTCATATTGTATTTGCTACAAAAAGGTCTGCAGAACAATGATGATGAGTACCAACAAAGCTGGCGACCCTCACTTCACCCACATCTAATGGAATTTTTTAATGCCTCTGCAGTAGGTGGGTTTTCTGTGACAACCCTTCCTGGAGTTAAAGACATTTCTATCTATAGGTAATTTTTAAACACACAAAGAGACAAATATCATCAAATGCTTTTTTGGCATTTATTGAGATAAGCATACTTATTCCTCCTTTAGTCTATAGAATTGTTTATTATTAGATAGGTGGGTTTTCTAATTTTGAAGCAATATTTCGGGCGTGGTAAAAGTTCTTTTAATCATAATATATTTTGGGGGTTGGGAATTTAGCTCAGTGGCTCAAGCGCTTGACTGGTAAGCACAAGGTCATGAGTTCAATCCCCAGTACCCCCCCAAAAAATTACAACCATATTTTTGTTTTTTTAATTTTAAACTTGTGTTTATAAGTGAAAACGGCCCATATATACCTTTTATAATAAAGTACATCTCCAAAAGGTATTAAACATAGATTTTTTCCATTATTTGCCATTAATATATAAGACATACTTAGGCCACATTAAAAAAAGCTTGAATATAAACCGAATATTTACCAAATGAACAAAAAGGGTAATGTTTTAACCTATGTTACTTGCTGAGTTCCTATGGAGATTAATGCCATCGCCATCAATCCAGCCACTAACTCCCGCATCACGGAAGTGGTCCTCTCTGCCCTTCCAACAATGTCCACACCCAGGGATGCACCAAGCCCCAAACACTACCAATCACCCTGCTTCACATCTCTTACTTGGAGGCCATGAGGAATGAGCAAGATTAGGATTTTAAAGCACATTTCACCCTAGTGACCCCACCCTTTATGTCTTCATCTACAGAGGGACAGGGTACTTATTATCAAGTCTGAAAGTCAAGGTAAATGAAGCAACATGTGTAAAGGACATGCCGCCATGTTTGCTCTTGTGACTACACTCAAGATCATCTCCTCTCCTCAGCTTTCCCTCTGTCATTGGCCCAGGCTGGGCTCACCAGTTTACACCTTATCTATGATAACCACTCTCCAGACAGCCACCAAAGCTCACTTTCTAAAATAAAAATGAAATCGTGCAATTCACCTATTTAAATCTTGCCACTGGCTCCCTTCTACCTATCAAATAAAGCTCCCAGTTTTCTGTGTGACTCACAAGGCCTAGGTCATCCTATTTTTCTGACTTTGGCTTTCTGTGTTGCTACTGTATTTTACATCTGGTATACAAAAACCTGTGCTTTCTACTGAAATCCCAAGCTCGCTCCAAGAGTTTTCCTCATTCAGAAAGCCTTTCCTTTCATTTCTTCTAAGCAGAATACATCTATTCAATCTTTGAAGATATAGCTTAACTCTTAAAAATAAACATAATCCCATACAGAATTAAATACCCATTGCCTATATTTCCCTACCAGTTTTTAACTTCTGTTCTATCAAAATCACTTGCTTTTGTATCTCCTCTATTCACTGAGGTAAAGATTGTGTCTTAGGCCATCTGTGTATTTGGTACTTTATAAAGAAATCAAACAATAAATAAAACAAATAGAAATTCGATTTGAAGAAGACTATTCAATCTTTCAACAAAACAAAGTTGCTTCTGATCATGTCAATCATACTTTCAAAGTTGATTTCAAGAAGGGGGCTTTTAAGTCAGACACTATCACAAGGAAGCAATTTGCCCTACTGTCAACTGAAAAGGTACATAAGGGTAGATATGGAGGCACCAGATCACTCCAGGAGTTTGGATTAGACCCATGTGGGCAGAGAGGCCCCTGTGAAATGACCCTGCTAAAATGATGTCAACTACCCTCAGGAACTAAAAGCATTACATTACTTTTAAAGAACGTGTCTTCTAGGATGCAGACTTGTTCTCCATGATCAATTTTCTCCCAGAAGTACAAATAGCCAGCTACCTACTTTCTCCAAATAAATGAGTTTGGTTTTATTAGCGTATGTAACAATAAAAGTTGAGAAATACAGGTTAGAAAAAGATTTTTTCCAGCAAAGTTACTTGCTATGATACTAAAAGAAAGAGCCTTCTTGCAATCGTAAGACCTTCCAAAAATAAACACCATTTAATATTACAGGTTGAGGTATACATCACACATCTTGAGCTAAAAGATGGTCCCAACAGTCCTAAGACCTGGAACCTGCACTGAGGGCCTGCCCTGCCAGCGGGAACTCAGCGGAAGCCTGCATCAGGGGTAAGCTGCCTGGAACCTCCCCTGTGGGCCTGCCCTGCCACCGGGAACATCGAGGAGGCCTGCCCAAGACTGAAAACTGTCCTGGACTTCTTCAGCTGGGCCCACCCTCCCACCTGGAACATCAGAAGATCTCAGCAGGATTCAGTTAGGGTGAGAAAATTTGGAATTTTGCTCCCAGGTGGTAAACTCTGGACTACACCGGATTGACTGTATCAGTGTGGTGAGTATACCCCTAAAATAGAGATCTACAGGGGATAAATAGGGCCAGTAGTAAAACCCCCTACAACTAACCATAGGACTTTGTTGTGTCTGAAGATAGTGTGTGTGATCCCCTCCTACACATAGAAAACACGAGGCAGAGTGAAAATGACAAAATGAAAAAGCAAAATGCAGTCTCAAACATATAGTTCACCAGAAGCAAGGATAGGAGACATTGAAATGGAGGAACCCAAAAGTAACACACTCGGAATCTCTGAAAAGATAGAGAGTGAAATAAAAAAATAACTGCATCAGGCTATAGAGGAAATCAAATTAGAAGTAGTCTCCCATGTAAAGACAGAAATAACAACTTCAGTAAAGGAGTTGTCGAATGCAGCTAAAGAAGAACTAGAGAAAAAAGTACATGAGCATGGGAAACTGATTGAAACTTTGAATGAACAATATAGAAAACAAGAAGAATTCATGAAACAAACTCAAAGAGACATCCAAGAAACAAAAAATTCTATTGAAAGCATGCAAAACCACCTAAAGGAAGCTGAGGATAGGATTTTGGACCTTGAAGACAGGATCACAGTTAGTGATTAGGAAAGGATAGAACTTTTAAAAATAACAAAGCAGCATGAAATGACAATCCAGAAGCTTCATGATGATGCCAAGAGCAACAATATAAGAATAATGGGCATTAGAGAAGATAAAGGAGTCCAGGCAAATGACATACATAAAGAATTTACAGAAATAATAGCAGAAAATTTCCCAAACATGGGGAAAGAATCTGATATGCAGATAAGTGAGGCATATAGAACACCAAACAGTCACAATCAACATAAATCCACACCCAGACACATAATAATTAAGATCTCAGACATACAGCATAAAAACAGAATATTAAAAGCTGTCAGAGAAAAGACACAACTCACCTATCAA